>CM026169.1:8062608-8218641 GCA_014825975.1 Bombus haemorrhoidalis
TGCACCGTGGGACACCGTGGGATACCGTTGGTCCAGTGTGGATCTCCAAAAGCCGCGAAAAGAATTTTGGATGATTCAGACTGGACTGCACCGTGGGACACCGTGGGATACCGTTGGTCCAGTGTGGATCTCCAAAAGCCGCGAAAAGAATTTTGGATGACCTAGACTGGACTGCAACGTGGGTCACCGTTGGTCCAGTTTGGGTCTCCAAAAGCCGCGAAAAGAATTTTGGATGACCTAGACTGGACTGCAACGTGGGTCACCGTTGGTTCAGTTTGGGTCTCCAAAAGCCGCGAAAAGAATTTTGGATGATTCAGACTGGACTGCACCGTGGGATACCGTTGGTCCAGTGTGGATCTCCAAAAGCCGCGAAAAGAATTTTGGATGATCTAGACTGGACTGCATCGTTGGACACCGTTGGACGTCGTTGGACGCCGTTGGACGCCGTTGGACACCGAGGGACACCGAGGGACACCGAGGGACACCGAGGGACACCGAGGGACACCGAGGGACACCGGGGGACATCGTTGGACATCGTTGGACACCGTGGGACACCGTTGGACATCGTTGGACTCCGTTGGACACCGTTGGACACCGTTGGACGCCGTTGGACACCGTTGGACACCGTTGGACACCGTTGGACATCGCTGGACACCGTGGGACAGCGCTCGACAACGTTGGACTCCGGGGGACACCGTGGAATGCGTGCGTTTTAGCCTTATTAAGTTTAAGTTAAATACCTATGTTAAGTGCATTGTGAGCTCATTCTGTACAACGATACTTATCCATCTTGGAACGAAATATAAAAATTTCGTCTCTCTTGATCCCCTCGCTTACCTCGCTTACTGGAAAAATTGTAGCCGCAATTTATGCGTTCGCGATCTCTCAGGTCTTTCAAACTGTCGCGTGGCGTACTCGCTCACGCGTATTCCGGGTGCATGCGAGTCAACGTGCACTAGACAACTCTTTGGGTTCGTAAGTCGTCCCAAGAATACCTCTGTCTTAGTGACTGCCCGATGACTGGTCGACGTTTGCATCGGATCACGGGAGTTGTCGTCGCGCCGGTGGTGGTTGTGAATCTATTGGGGATTCAGTCGTGGATCTGCAGTCTTGTCCGATTGGTACTTCGGTACTCGGTCAAGGGACCTACAATTTAACGTCCTCCGTAATCCTGTTCGGGCCCGCGGGGGTGGACCCCACTGTTCAGTTGGGGCCTTGCCTTCGTAATCCTGTTCAGCGGTCCCTCCCCGGGTTCCACTTGTTCAGTTGGAGTGTGTTAAGCTGCCGACCTATGTGCTGGAGCCACGGCTGAATCACCAGTGGATCACTAGCATCATCGGTCGGCGGCATCGACCGCGACTCGTGTAAGTTTCGAACGGCGAAACAGGAATCGAGTTACGGTCAATTTTTGGGTTTTCCGCTGAACCTTTGGGTTATCTCGTGTACGGGAGTACGTCGCGTAGGTTTCTTAGTCCTTTCGAGAGATCACGATTTCTTTCGTTCCGTTGTATGTCCCTTCTGCAAGACACGAAATTTTATATACAGTGTCAGTAGCTTCATTTTCTTCCTTTCGTTCCAAGTTGGACAATGTGTCTTTGATACCGAATGCTGCCAGTAGGGCTGCGAATTGTTATATATCGATATAATTATTGTGTAGGATGTAGATATTGCATGTATGTGTATTTTGTTTGAAATTTGGTAAAATTTCTGTAAGCGTTGCGTAGAAGATGAATGTTTTTTGTAGTTTGTAGTTGTATACGTTTTTTGTATGTAGATCGTTAACTTTGTAACTGCATGTAATCGTTAACTGTGTAGTTGTTTGTACCGCCGGCTCGTTCATCCCCCCTCCCTTCCGCCAACACTTTGGAAGTTGTACAAAAAAAGTAAGGTGCAGGGAGTCATTCAGTCGTTTCATGTCGAACCAATAGCATGGATCGCGTTGCATCAGGTTTGTAATTGTATTCTAATCTATTTGTGGCATTAGTTCTTTATTACTATCATTACTATATTTTTCGTAAATATCGTATTTTTTACTATCGTTTATATCTCGTTATTAATATCGTTTAATTAATACATATTTATTTAATGATTCGTTGAATATTAAGATAACGAAATTAAATGGTTTTCTGAAACCTTTTGTTTTAATCTTTCTTCAGTCGTCTATTTATTAAATGATACTGTTACTATATTAGCTTCTAATATTAGCTTCTTTCGTAAGCTTCTATAATAAAATTTGAGTTTGATTGATTTCATTTAATTATTTTATACATTTGTTTTAATTTCTAGTTATTTTTTGTGCAAGTTATTTAATGGCATAATATAAGGGATAGTAGGGATAATATAAAAGTAACAGGAATATTAATATATGAATGCAAAGACGATTAACGATCAATCCGATGAATATTTATGGTCAATTTAATGATCAATCCAATGAATTTATTTTAATTGAGACAGCTTTGTATGAACAATTCTGTTGTCTTTTTATTCGAGCATGGGTAACGTTTGATATACAATTTATATTTATTTTCAAATATATTTGATACATATTTCATAATAATAATTTTTTAATTATTTCAAATACCAATATGAAAATAAAGACGATTAAATAAATTATTGTTCTATTTCCGATATACGAAGTCATTCTTTTATTTCAAACGAATTCTTAACGAATTATCTTATTATCTCAAATTGAGTTATATCACAATAATTCACTTATCGGATTCAATTTCTTTTGCTATATTATGTGAATTTGCTACATTTAACGTCATAAACTTGCAACTTAGTAACAGTTAGATTCAAATACCTCGAAACAAGGTTTCGCGCGCGTTTGTACAATATTTTTTAAGTATATTTAGTTGCAAACTTTTGAATTCTTGCAAATATTTTCCAATATTTATAACACGCGACTATAGTGTATTAGTGGAATATATATATCGTATTCTAATAGCGAAAATTCACAGTATATATTCTAATTGCGAACAGTATAATTCTTGCAAACGATTGCATTGTATTCACGGTATTCGTAAGCATTTGTTCGCTATCGAGAAATATCTCACAATTTTCAACTAATATTTTCATACTTGTTCCAATTTCTTAATAATAATTTTTAAGCGTAAAAAATAGCAGTATTTTCTAAATAAACGTTTGATAAGAAAAAGAAGAAAATTGTCGAAACGACATTTCGCTTCTTTTTCACCTCCCCCATCCCCCGCCCTTAAACTTTATTTTCAGCTTTATTTTCAGGGAATATTTGTGACCGCGCGCAATGCGGTTATAGAGTCAGTGTTTGCTACGCAATTCTTCTTTCTTTTCAATATTTTAGAATCACGATAGTTTTGATTAAATTCGATCGAATAATCACACGCGAAAGTAATAAAATTTTATTAATTAAATTTGTACGTGATATTAGAGTTCTTGTTCGCCGATCATAATTTAAGCGGTCGCGGTAACGTAGTCTTTTATTTTTCTTTTTTTATATATTTATTTTTTCAAATATTCGTTTCCGGTATTAGAGTCAGTGCCTTCCTCAAGAGGATAAAGCCTCTCCAGGAGCTCAAGAATGTAAGTAGTTTTATATTTTGTATTTCAATTTGTTCTATTTGTTATATTTTGTTTGAAATATTGTTAATTATAAAATAAAAATGATTGATAATTTAGAAAGCTGTAAATATCCTTCTAAATTAAAATAAAGTCTTAAAGTCTTAACATCAAAGTACAATAAAACTGTCTGATAGGCATCAAAAATCACTGAATGTTTTATTCTCAAACTTTTATATTAGAATTCCAATTTACATATTTATTGCAGTTTGTTATTACGTATTAACGATATTAATGATATCTTATTTTTTGTTATAGACATATCACTGCCTCAACTTCTTCCTCTTCTTTGGGAATGTTTTAACAGTGGCTCAAAAGTCAAGAACGTAAGTATTTTTACATATCGTGCTTCAATTGTGTCTATTCTGTATATTTTTCTTCGATCACTGTGAATTAAGAAATACAATTTGATTGAAAATTTAGGAGGATAGCATATTCTGAGGTTATTCTTTCATTAAAATAAAATAAGTGTTAAAGTCTTAATACCGAATTATAAAACAAATGACTAACATATTTAAAAAATCATTAGATTCTTAATTTCTAGATTTTAAACTTTCATATTAGAGTTTCAGTTTTTATACTTATCAAAGTTTATTAGAATTTCAATCTTCATTATTATTAAAGTTACTAATGTTAATAAATCTCCATTTTTCATTATCTCCAACTTTTCAAACAATCAGCAATCACTCACCGCCTTTTGTTCTGTAACAGATTTTTCGCAACCTCCATTTCCACCACTGGACCTTCCAACGGTTCCTATCTGATGTTAGTCTCCCTGATGATATTCGCTGGGACAGCGGAGCATCCATGGTAACATCCTCTGTTTCTTCGCTTCGAACGGTGAGTCGCATGCATTTCTGTTCCTCCGGTCACTCAATCATGTCGTAGGATGAAAGGTCCGAATCGGCACGGGTGACTGGTTGTATTACGTAGAATTTTTTGCGAGCATAGTGACCGCGGGTATTTTTTATACCCGTGAGTAGTAACATTCTTTTTTCAAATTTATTAGTTTAGGATAGGTNGTTCTTGCACATCGCGATTATAATAATTAATTTTTTAATAGTTAGGTTAAACATATACATTTCCGAATATATTCGTGTTATTTATAAATATGCATGTTAATATTTCGTATGAATATTTGCAAATGGTAAATATCTACACGAATATATCTGTATGACACAAATATACTTGATCTCAAGCAATGAATTGATCGTGACAATATTAAGTCACGTTTATCAGTTAAGTCAATATTAAATAAAATTCATTTTTTCCCGTAAAAGAATGTGTGAAATTTTACGTGCAAGAAGACACTTCGCGACAGGCAGATTTTTGTATCAAAGCAATAATTTTGAACATTGCTTCTACATTTTCGAGTATGTGCTTTGATAAAGAGATCGCCTGAGATTATTTCTTTCTTAGTAATATATTTAGAGTCAATTATTCCATTTGATTGAGTCTCAGTCTTTTTCAATTAACGCTACCTTTTTTGCAATATTAAAATTTTATTCTTACTTATGAAATCAATAAAGTAGAGTTATTGCAACAAACGAAGTAATAAAATATAAAATCAAAGAAATTTAGTCCGTTAAATAAAAATTAGACGAACTAATCATCTTTTTAGATCAGGATTTTCAGGTTTAACCCTTTCCGTGCCCATTGTCAGGACCTCATTCACGTGCCCAGGTGCTACTTGAATGGGAGAAAGACATTGGGCACGATGATCTAGAATTAAGTAATAATTTCTCAGCGACTGACGATGCGTTAGTGTATCGTGCACGACGTATTTTCCACATTATGTGTGTGTGTTGTTAGGCCGTGGAATTGCGTCGCTTTTTCTCATTCGTTAAAACTTCAAAAAATTAAAAATACCGAGACATATATCGATTCAATTTACGTCTCCATACAATCACAATTTGTGATAATATCATCCACGCGATTAAGTGTAATTACACTCTTAATATTGCTATCAATTGCAATTATAATTCCAAGTTTACTTGTGTTTATTTAAAAAACATAATTTCTTTAAACGTGTTTTATCACGTTGTACGCAATGGTCACTAGCCTTCGTCAGTCGATTTCAGGGAAAAGGTACGTACCTTAGAGTGTGCATGTTTGCTAAGCTCGGGTGTCGGAGGCGTCCCGGGACGTCCTCTCTAGTGTAGGACCTTTGCACCCGGGCGTTTGTGTGAGAACCGTGGAGCGAATGTGTTGGTGTGCCTGTTTTGCCATTTTTTAAATATAGCGCTAGGTAGGCTAGGTAGTATACTTTCTGGTGTGTCTGTTAATCATAAGTAGGTAGGGCCGGGCAGGTTGGCACAGTCTCTGGTCGGGTAGGCGCGTTTCCGTGTGACCAACCTGTTTCTGGAAATTTAATTTGAAAAATCGACGACGAAACTGGCACGAGTAGAGCATGCTCTCGTCTCTGGTTTTGCCTATCGATTTTTCGAATATCGCGGTCGCGGTCGCGAGTAGGCTCGAAACGAACGTTTATCGCTCGAGCACGCACATGCGAGTGGGCAACGATCACTGTCGTGATCGTTGGTCAGTCCATGTGCACTTCAATTAGCTTCCGCGGTTTATATTTTTATTTCACCTTTATAAGTTTTTTTTTTGTTTGCGATTTAGAAGTCTCGAGCTTAGATTTAAGTTTCAGCGGGCATTGCGCCCGAAGAAAGAAGAAGCTACAAGCCGAAGAGGCCCGGCAAACTGCCACTCAAGAGGGCAACTACTAATGGCTTCCCATCCTCTGGGTCATCCAGAGCATGGGAAGTCATTATTGTTACTACTTTGTCACTATGCTCGCTTTTAGTATTTGTAGTAGTAGTAGTAGTAGTAGTAGTAGTTTTTACTTTTTTGACCGATGTATATATCGGTCCATCGTCCAATTGGACGACAAATCGCGACTTTTCTTGTTAGCGTTACGACAGATTAATTACGGGTTGAATTAGAGTTGCGGCATAAGATCGCGGCTTTTTATTAGTGTCGCGAGAGGATGATTACGGTTTGAATTAGAGTTGCGATAAAATGATAATCGCGTTTGCTTTAGTGTTGCGAATTACGATAGCGCGATTGTCTTTCGCGGTTTTTATTATGAATTTTTAGAATTTCTTATAGAACTATATGTATCAGAATTTACCCTGTTTTCTATTGTTTAAAATTAAATTACGAAAATATTAGTTTTTAATTAATTTTATAGTATTGCAAGTAGCAATAGCAGAATATTTGAATATAGTAAACAGAAATTTTCATCGTTAGCGCGAGTTCTGTTCATTTTTCCCTTTAGCGTTGCGACAATGAATGATCGCGTTTTGTTGAATAGAGTTGCGTTTACAAAATGTTCAAACCCTCCGACTGCATTTGTCGGACTCAGTTCCTGCATCACACGATACAGCTATAAGAGCTGTGCAAGTGTGATGGTTCATCGGCAACCTCCTAAATGCTTGCACTGAGATCTCTCGCTATTAGTGTTGCGTATTGTTTAAATACGAGTGCGTAGATTTCAATTTATTAGCGTTGCGTATCAAATTTCCGGAATTTGCAGATTTTTTTTAATGCTAGATTAATTGATATTGCATGTTTTTTTTAATGGTAGATTAATTGATATTGCAGATTTTTTTTTTAATGGTAGATCAATTGATATTGCAGATATAACAAAGCACTCTTCGCGTTTGATTTTGAGAATTTTCTGCCTCATAAATATTAGTAGTAAATTAGCGTTGCGAAACAAGAATATTCCGTTCCACGCACGGTTTCTTGATCGGGTTTGCATAGAGTGGAACACGATCGAATTTTAGTAGCCCTTCTGGCTACTTCTTTTTTTCTTTTTCAGCGCCCCTTATTACTAACGTTTATTACTGAAAATACTGCTATAAAACATATTCCTTTGTCAGCGTTAACGTTACCATGACTGCTAAAATATAGAACTTCATTACGAATGTATAATATACATGATATATTTAAAATTTAATTCATTGTTATTAGAATTACGCTGGTGATTGTTCGTTCTTAGAACTATAACTTTTAGGATCCTCCGACTGCGATATTTTCAATCTTTTGACAGTAATGTAGAATTTTATAAATATTCGAATTTCATTTGCACGAAACAAAAGTTCATTCGCGATCATCGTTTTGTTCGATTTCGTTTATTGCTTACGTTAGTAGTAAAAATTCCTCGAAAAATGATTTATATGTACATCTTTCGGTTCACTATGTTGCAAGTCACTATGTTGTTGTAGAAAATAACAGGTACCATTAAAAGTTATAAAACAAAGCAAGTGATTTTATAATAATCGGCTTTTCTCTCACCTTGGTTATTTCAAATAAAATTTGCGATCTTTTATTCAGTTTAAATTCAATTACTTAAAATTCTTGTTTTCAACGTAATCCTAGTTTCGATTAAAAAGATACAAATGATTCTGTAATTTTGCTAAAATTTAATCAACAGGTCAATTTGATCTGTAATTGACCATTATTAATAGTTTATTTTTCATGTATAAAATGTTCTCGTTTTATAAAATGCCTGTTTCTTTTATATATCAAATCCAGTAAATGAGCTTGTTTCAGATTTATCAATTTACAGAAAATACATTTCAATTACATATTTGAGCATCTTAAGTTAAGGCTTAAAAAATTTTCACGAATCCTAGTCAGGTTTCTAGTTTTCGCGTCGGTTTTTCTTCTTAAAACTCCTCTTGGTGTCTGTTTTGAACATTCTGCAAACGCACACCAAAAGGAGTATTTATTCGATGATACATAAATTTTAGATTTTTTTGCGTAAAAGGAGGGTGGATGGGACGCGGATAGGGTGGGTCTCCATTCGCAGCACCTCCTCGTGGTGAGACCTGGGCAATCGTATTGTTTGTTATATAATTACTAATTGCATTATTATATGTGATACAATTACGAATTATATAACAAATAATACGAGCTAATGGCTGCGATCGCGATTTTCCTTTTGTTTTTTTACATGGTTTTAGTGAAATAAAGAATTGCCTAAAAAACGTAATTTCATTAATTTTATTAACATTAATAAAATTAGTACATTCTATGTGTAACAAGTCTTTTAAAACTATTACTTATTCTACATTTACAATGTAATAAAATTCAGTAACGAAATTGTATAATAGTATTTATTCTCTAGTTAGCCTACTTCATCAAAATATTTCTATGGAACAATATTCCACTGATGTTGTACATCTGCTTCTGCAATCTGTAACGTAAAATATATAAATATAAATTATTGTTTTTCCCCTATAAATTAAACAACTATAAGTACAAAATTCTCAATGAGTTTATATCAAATATTTTTATACAAAACATGTAGTTCACCTTCGAAGTAAGTTCATCAATACATGCTAGTCGAATACGGGCAGCAGTTGCAGGTGCGTCTAATTGGAAGTAATTTTTGAGACCATACTCCTGACGAGCAGATTTAATAGCTTCTCTTATTGCGAAGAACACAGAAGATGCTAAAAAGAGTGGTGGTTCTCCTACAGCCTAAAATAGCAGTAATTGTTTAGAAATCTATGAGGATTCGAAACGAACAAATAATAAGAAAAGAATGACGCTATGAACGTAAACTCACAAGAACACAGTTTCTCATTCTCAATACTTGCTTTGAAATTGAAACTACATTACTTTAATAAGAAACCTTAACTACAAATGCCAATGCGGATATGGGCGTGTGTAACCATTATCGCGATTAAGTGAAATAATAAGTTGCAAAGTTCAGTGAAAACCGTGGCGAAGGAATTCGTTTAGTTTATGGATAACAATACACGATTCGAATATCCAGAAATTAAGTCGATCACTCTGCGAGCATGGTGGATTTGAGATTCTAAACACGCAGCGGTTTAAATCATCTTCATCGAGGATGATATTGAAGTTCAACGACGGTCAAACTTGAAAAAATCATTTTCGTCGAATCCTTGATGGGCAGACGATGAAAATACCGTTAATGGAGCGCTGTTGTTGACCACAGCGGAAATTGCCGATCACGGTAGGCGACTGAAGATGAATAACAGAATAACGGGACGCCAGTTAAGTGGCTGGGACATTACCAACAATTTGAGAAATTCGAAAAATGACCAATACCTTGTCGTTCTTAACAGTAACAATAACAATAAAAAATGAGAAATGATAAACATAAATCAAATTCTTGCTTTCTCTTAAGAATATATTACCTTGGATGAGTAAACAGCACGAGGATTTGAGGCACCTTTCAATAAGGATACATTAAATATTTCGGGAATATCTGTAAAACCAGGTAGCTTATATGCACCTGGACCTCTAGTAGCAAGGGCTCCAGATCTGAGAAATACCATTTCCTCTAGCGTAAGAAGACCATATCCTTGAGCAAAAGCTCCTTCAATTTGTCCTATGTCGATTGCAGGATTTATGCTTTCTCCTAAATCCATTACAATATCAGTTTGCAATACCTATATATGAATATCAATATTTAGATATTAGTAATTTATAGTTATATTGAAGTACATTTTAACATGTACAATTTCCTTTTAATATCTATAAGTAGCTTGAAATATATTTACTTGATGATCTCCAGTCAGGCAATCAATCTCTACTTCAGAACACGCAACACCATATGTAAAATAATTAAATGGATTTCCTGTGTTAGTTTCGAATGAGTATCCTATATCAGGAGTTTTATAAAAACCGGTAGCGGAAAGGCTAATTCTTTCCAAATAAGCTGTTTTTATCCACTCTTCCCATGTTCCATTTGGGTTCTTGTCTATCACTGGTTTTAGTCGTTTCATAATTTCGTTACAAGCATACTGAAATTTTTTTAAAATCATTGTTTAATTGCAAGTATATAATATTACTCGTATTGCAAAGATCGAAATTTAAGCGAGGAAAACCAATAAAAATCAAGCACGTATATAAATTATAAGTAATGAGTAATAGATTATTATGATATTAAAGTTTTAAATAACAGTGAAAGAATAAAAAAAAATAAGCAAAAAAACGTTGGAAGTAAGTTGAAAGAAAATAAATTATTTTTACATACCATAATAGCCATACCATTCAAATCTGAAGCAGCACTAGCTGCTGTAGCAGATGTATTTGGTACTTTATCGGTAGCAGTTTCCATTATATGTATTTTATCTGGTTTCAATTTAAGTGATCTGCTTGCTACCTAAATATTACATAGAGAATGAAGGAGCTGTAATATGTAGTATGTTGAAAACAAATATCATATAATATATTATGATACACATTACTTGTAAGAATGTCAGTATTAATATGAATAAAAGAATGAATAAAATTTTTAAATATGAAATGATTAGAAATTATTAAATTTGTGAAGAGTATATAAGAAATGAGAATGATAATTTAAGTGAAATCAAAATAGAAAAATAAATAGAATTTACTTGTATCATTTTTGTATGTAAACCTTGTCCCATTTCAACACCACCATGACTAATTAATACGGAACCATCTGTATAAACATGTACAAGTGCCCCTGCTTGATTTAAAAACAGTGCAGTGAAAGAAATACCAAATTTGGTTGGAACTATTGCCAATCCCTTTTTCTTGTACCTGTTTTCTCTATTGGGATAGTATTTATTAGAGTCAATACTTTGTATCATTGAAACTTCAGAGTACAATCATGATTGTAGCATTTTTATAATAAAATTGTAGCATTTTTTAAGAAAGTTATAGAATACAGAAAAGAAAAGAACAATGGAAATAAATTAAATGAGAAATATAAAATAAAAATGAAACATAGAAAAAGTATTTTATTAAAACAGTACTTAGAAATACATACCTGTTATATTTTTGAACTTGTACAAGTCGTTCATTGTAATTTGAAGATAAAAGACACTCTTCCCAGCAACGTTGCAGTGTACAATTAATAAGCTTTTGATTATAATGAGTGGTATCTCCTTCCTTGTATAAATTTAACTCTGCAACCTGTTAAGATTATTTATTTAGTGATTAAAAATTGTATGTTTTTATATATAGTATTAAATTGTGAGCATACTTCAGCAGGATCTTTAGTTAAATATTCTGCAATATGTCTGATCATCGTTTCGGCTAAAAACATTCCTTGTGGACCTCCAAAACCACGGAACGCTGTATTTGACGGTATATTAGTTTTACACATAAAACCATACACATCAGCTGCTGGTATTTTATACGAATTTTCAAAATGGAACATAGCACGTTCTACAATCTAACAAAAAAAAATATATATATATATGAATACAATCTAACATTTTATAAATAAAATATTCTGGAAATATTAATATACATATTTACATACTGACGAAGAAAGATCGCGAGAGTAACCCGCATTGTTGTAAATATAAACTTGTGCTCCTTTAATCGCACCATTATCGTCAAATCCAACTTTGTATTTTAACAAAAACGGATGTCTCCCTCCAGTTATTATAATATCTTCGTCTCTATCAAGCATACAGCGTACAGGTTTTCTTAATCTGTAAAGGTAAATTATCATAATGCAAATCTTTTTGTTAATCCAATTTAAAGATAACTTTGTTTTGCTACATTTTGTGTTTTATTACTTTATTGCGTGCAAATATAATTACTTGTATGCAGCAAAAGCAACTGGTAAAGCAAGTATCGCAGGACGAGACTCTTTTCCTCCAAAACCACCACCTAATCTTTTCACTTTAACCACAACTTTATTAGCTTGAATATTTAAAACATCTGAAATGTATCTCTGAATCTCTGAAGGATGTTGTGTTGAACAATATACTTCTAATTCGTCTTCTTCCTTGGGAATTACCAAAGTTGCGTTTGTCTCAAGGTAAAAATGCTCTTGCCCTCCTATTCGAACTTCTCCTTCGAGAATATGTTTCGATTCAGCGAAAGCCTTTTCTACATCTCCCTTTTTTATACGTTTTGGTGTTTGTTCGAAAAAGGAACGATGTTTAATAGCGTCCTACAATTATTTAAGGATACTTCTTTAAAACATCAAAACTTATTCGTTAAGATAAAAAATTAATTCAAAATTTACATTAATTTAAGTTACATATTCTGACTATGTACTTTTATTATACCTCTATAGAAATGATCACTGGTTGTAAATCTTCATACTCGACTTCAACCATTCTGGCAGCCTTCTGTGCAATAGCTTGATTAACAGCTATGACTGCTCCAATTATTTGACCGTGACTTGTCACCTTAAGGAACATGTTCACTTTTTACTTATTCTGAGATAAATTGTAATTTAATTATATTGAATCATATGTTATGCAAAATTCTTTCTATAAAAATATATTTTCTCTGAATAGAAGATTAACTTTTTTTCTAAACATTCCAAAAATTCTTACTTTGTCTGAAATAAACACTTGTTCATCCTGAACTATAGGACCATAATATCGTTGCTTTTCGGATAAATCTTTCCCACTATAAAAGGCAATCACTCCCTCTAACGACAATGCTTTAGTTGCATTGATTTTCAAAATTTTTGCATGAGCTCTGGTAGATAAAACTACAGCTAAATAAAGCTCGTTAGAGATTTTTGGCATATCATCGCAATATATCGCTTCTCCTGTTGCCTGTTTGAATGCACTGGCATGAACAACTGTTCTTCCAACGAAATCATTTACCTCCTGGTCCTTTGGAACCTATCACAAAATACACAAAATATTAATATACAAAATTATATACTTTCAAGAAAAATTGTATAAAACAATGTGTCAAATTAGACTAAGTAACAGGTACCACTTGATAATATTGTGAACTCCTTGGTTCTTTAGTGTGGAATCCTTCTGCAGCACTTTCAATTTCTTTTGGCAAACATACTTGGAGCTTTTTAGCTATGTGTAAAAATCCTTTAAAGAATAGGCTGTAAAAGTCAAATGTGTTACATACAAATAACGTCTCTTTCAAGGACTTGAAGAAAAAATTATTGAAGTATAAATATATATATATATATATGTATACCTTAAAGTTAAAGATTTACGATACTTGACCATTCCACCTGGAACACTATCTGGTAAAATTAGTTCGTTTAATAATGAATCGTAAACAGTTTCTAGAAGATCTGTGTTCCATTTTCTAAAACAATTCTACGTTAATATTTTCTTTATGAGAGATATAGTTAAAAAATAAATATTGCATAATTTTATAAAATACCTTCCAACCATAATGTCACAAGTTTTTCTAGCTAAAACTGTTGTTGGAGCCATTCCACCAAAAGCCAGATGTGCTTGACTAACAATGTCACTTTCTGGTTCAAAGAATATATTTAATGCCATATTAACGATAGCAATGTCATCGTCTCGCCTTCTTGCTTGTTTGTAGGCAACAAAATATTGATTCTACGAAATAGGAAAATATAATACTGTAAACTATTTATTAATAAGTAATATAATATTGTTTTCTTATCTTCAAAATTTTATGTACTTTATCGGAAAACGGTATTTGAATTGAAAGTAAAATCTCTTCTGGTGAAACAACATTTTGTCTATAGCCCTTAAAAAAAGTATGATCCATTGGAATAAGCCTGACTCCATTCTTCATACTAGAAACATTCAGTTTTATTCCAGCTGCCATAAAAATTGGATTTAGATCTGATATGGGACTGCCTGTCATTATATTTCCACCAACAGCCTATAGAAAAATAAAAAAGCTTCTTAACTCAAAAGTTACATTTCATAGCAAAAAATTTATAAATCATTTCAAAGAATAAAAATATTATAGTAGATCAATAAATAAACTAATAGAATGTATATATAAAAATTATAATAGACCAGATTACTTACAGCAACATTTCTGATTTGTTTCCCAGCAAACCAATGAAGCATATTAATTATTTCAGTAAAAATTCTTGTTTGATATTCTGTAATAATAATAAAACATAATCTATAATATATCCACAAAGTTGTTACTCTAAATATCTTACAATACAAAATTTGAAACATAATATAGGAGTATCTACCAGGTTTTATGGCAATTTGATTTCGTAAGGCTTTCTCCATCTCAGCAAGTGTGACACTAGCACCTACATTCAGTAATTTTGGATATTCTTCTATAACAAGCATTTCTTTAATTAAAGTAGGCTGTATAAGAACTGGATAGGATAAGTACTTGAATTTAACTTCAACTCCTGAAAGTATGTACAATTAGTTTAGTATCCTTACTCAGTTTATTTTTCCAACTATATTAAAAAGATATACAAATTTAAATGATCTTTTAAATAAGTAAGTAAATTTTACCTATCTCTGTGTTTCCTACAACAATTTTTGCATTTGGATATTGATTTTTTAATCGTAATAATTCAGTAAGAGTTTTTGGTCTGTACCATGTGACATCTTTTCCTTTTATTATTAAGTATTCTTCATCTAGATGCTTAGAAATCTAGAAAAAGTTTATTTAATTTATTAAAACGAAAACGAGATGTTAATCATACATCGGGTGTTCAAACCGATTAATTTAAAAGATATTAATATCGAATAAATAATTTACGTGTAACTTGGGTGGAAATATAATTTCTTGAGAAGGATCATACAGACAGAATTCTTTCGTATCAAAAACTTCTGTAGGTTCTGCTATTGGTATTTTTTTACAACAATTTTCCCCCATAGGACATTCTCCATTTGTTAAAGATCTTTCATTACTTTTTGACATTAATTGCATTGTTTCCCATTCTTCTGTAAAGGTTCTATAAGCCTCTATGATAGGGCGGTACCCAGTACACCTGCATAAATTTCCTACAAACACACTGTCAATTAAAAATGATAAAATAATAATGATATGAATAATGAAGCAAAAAATTTAAATAAATCAGTAAAATACATATAATAATTTTATGTACAGAATATGAAATACAGGGACAGTATTTTCTATTATTAAAATATATGTAAAATCACAAAAATTAAAATTAAAATATGAAATAAATCTGAGAATCTTCTTTAAAATTATAATTAGTCCTTTGCATTCGGAGCTATTTAGTACGCTACCTACCAACTCGGCGCTACTTTGTCGCGAAAATGTGAACCTACGAATCGTCATGTTATATAGTATAGCTTTGGCACCAAGTAATGTATTGTAATGATATTTGATTTATATGAATTTTTAGACATTGAGGAACATATCTTTTGCAAAATTCAATAAAAATCTTATCGAAACTTCTAATTGTAAATTACGAAATCATAAAACTAATATTTATATCGTTACTATTTATATTTATTATATAATTATATTTATATATTGCTATGTAATAATTTATGTTTATATATTGCTTTTATTATTATGTTAGAAAGCTGATATTAAATAATCATCAACGTGAGACGATTATATAAAATGAAGAAGACATAGCCCATCCACAAAATTTTCCAAGCGCTATCTTTCTTCTTCAGAATATTGTTCACTTGTGTAAGTACCATTTAAATAAAAGAACACGTTGTCTGCAACAATTATTTTTCATGTTCATTAATTTCTTCTTTCGAAAGTATACAAATTCAATTATTATTATATGAAACTTGACTCGGTTTATTTTACCTAGTTCTTGCCAATTTTATTTTTGCTTCTACGAAATTTTTTTTCAACTTCAGTCACGAATTCTTCGAATCTTCGATCGTTCAACGCACTGCAGATAATAAATTTAACAGCTCTGCAAAATAACAGCACAATATTAAGGAAAAATTAAATGATAAATTAATTTCGTAAAAAGACAAGTGGCAATATAGAAGATTGTATAAAAGTTAATCAATAAGAAGTATTTTCTCTGGAAAAGGAAAAAAAGAAACAACATGTCATTGTTACTGATGATATACACAGGAATTGAAGAAAAAAGTCAAGCATTAAAATATTTGAAAAAGATTTAATATCAGCAGCTTTCTAACTATTGCTAAATAAAACAATTAAATCAGAGGATAAGTCACAGATCTTGTCTGTTAATTATCCATTCTTAAAATCATTCTTAAGTTTTCTTAAATGCTCAGATTTTATACATATAATTAGAAAACACATAAAAGAATATCAAGAAAGCAAGAGAAAAGAAAGAAAAGAAAAGAAAAAGAAGTGTAGTTTTGAATCATGATGTAAATAATATAACTAATTTTTAATTAACTGTCCAACAACATACGAGATGTATTAATAAAATTTCAAGAATAACTTTAATAAAGTAGCAAAAATGTAAACGAGTAGTATCTCTCTATTGACTTGATTTGTCTCGCTATAACTTCTTTTTATTCTCTCGAATAAAAAGAGTTATAAATAGAACACATATTCGATTAATTGAGGCACACTCGTGGCATGAATTAAGGACAAAATAAATCGATGACAAGTTCGTCGATGATATTTACTTGAATCAAACAAAGTTCAATTTTAACTTTGTCTTTGATATCAAATTTCAAGACTGGAGATTATTGAATACAAATTGCTTGTAATATTTTAATATTATGAGATTTAAATTACCTATAACTTGCCAATAACATTATAAGCCAAAGGGTCATTATAAGTCATAGATCTCGAAATATGAGTACCAATAGTATTATAAAATGCGTGTATACAATTTCGAAGGGACTATTTTGAAATCAATATTCCTATATACATTCTACTTCATTTATCTTATATTCAAAACTTGAAATTACTACATTTCGTATGCAACAACGTTGCATAAATGGCCATAATTTTACCTTGAAAGGCAATTTCAAGATCCTTCATGGTTGGTTTAGGAGTGCTTCGTAGCAATGCGTACATAGACATCACAATCCCAGGTGTGCAAAAACCGCATTGTGACCCGTGTGCTTTTGCTATGCGCTCTTGAACCGGATGAAGTTTCGTTCTAACACTTCCAATACCTTCGACAGTGGTAACCGCTAGACCATGCATAGCACAAACTGGAGTCAAGCACGCGTTTACTGCCAAATGTCTGTTTGTTAAATATTAAGCGGTCAAGGAAAAAATTATCCCTCGGTTTTATTTACATATATATCATTTTTTAATTTTGAAGAAGTTTTTTTTATTCGAATATTTATTCATGATTCCAGAATACTTTGGCACGTTGATTTTTGTATTAAGAAATACTTAAGTGTCCAGTGGATATAAAAATATGATTTTGGAATTGGAAATTTAAGAGCAGCAGTATGCGCATCATTACTTTCAATGATCTATCATCATCCAGTTACTTATTATTTGCGATTTTATTCTGGAAATTATTAGGTCATCCCATAAGTAATGTCTTATGTTACTTTACTGGATAAATTATGTATTATGTTGTGTGTATCATGCTTCGTTGATGTGTTTATAGAAGTTTCGCCTTTTGTTTCTTAAGAGTTTAAGAGTATTTTCTCGACTGTCTCATTCCAGCAGTATCCTCTGGAAAATTAAGGCAATTAGATCGGTAGTCTTTTACTTTCAGTTATAAAATGAGCATCGGCGAAGATCATTTGTCGCATTGTATGCTACACGAATTTTAAAAAAGCAATACATCTAAAGTACTATAATACAATATATGAGAAATATACTTCACTGATACTTTTCACTGGTAAAAAATTCAACAATAGTGAGCAAATAAAATTAGCACTGAATGAGTTTCTTAATACAAGACCTGAAGAACCTGCTGAAAATGCAATCAAAGTTAGTTAGTTGAAAAATGAAAAAGGATCATAGACAGTCACGGTCAGTATATCGATAATTAAAGATAAATGTAAATATTAATTTTTCTTTAGTTCTAATTAATAGTTTTTTTAATGTTAGAGTCAAAAAGCGATATTATTTATGAGATGATGTAATATATGTATATTTTGAAGAAAATGATTTTAAAGGATACGTAATAATTTCTGTTGCACGGTCTAATTTTGATATCATTACAGTACACGCTCCACAACCACCTTCTGCACAACCCAGTTTCGTGCCGGTTAAGTGTACTAAATTATTTGAGTTAAGAATCTTCTTTTAAAAATATTTTTATTTGTATTTCAACATTTCTAATACTTTTATCATTGTTTTTCATCTTCCTACTTCTACCCCTCACCATATTTTTTTATATTTGGGCATCATCGTTCGACTATTTTTACTATCTTTTAGCAACATTTTTGTCAATTTTTAATATCTTATATTTATTTTAAAACTTCATAGTGTCAAGAAATATTTAATCTTGTATTCGATAAATTACACATTTCTATCAACTATTCTGCGTTTAAAGCAACATTAAAAACAATATAATATTGTCAAAAGAAGAAAATAAATTTCCGCCTTTATTAAAATTTATCACCCGATATATTTTATATACAAACTATTTTATTTCAAGTTTATTTCTAATGAACTTTAACCCTAATTTCTGCATTATTCCGCTAATATCTTCTTTCAATATTTAAGCATGCGTAAAGCATGACGAGATTATACGTATATTTAGACTTCACATCGAGATACGTGTATCGCGATACGCGACATATAGATATCAGATACGGAAAGGATACATTTATTTCTCAAATACCATAGTAAAGTCCATTGTGGATCGACATTGTCATCTACCACCTATAATATCAATATTTATAATGTGAAATGAAAAATGGCGCGCACGCGCGTAGAAATTATATTTTTTAAAACTTATTTTTTTTTACAAAATTCATCGAATATTGCTGTGATTAAAAAAGATACAATAAAAAAACGATCAAAAACATTACACAAGATATATAAATGTTATATATAAAGTAATCAAGAGATAGTGGTCTTTATAAATATATTTTTTTACATATCTATATATCTTTTTCACAATACATATTTTACTACATATTATATATTTATTTTAAAGATTGAATACAAAGAAATAGAATTTAATTTTCAGCTATACAAAAGGTTATATATATATAATGAATTGATTACATTATAAATAATTAATAGCATCACGTAAAAATTATACTCATTAAATTCAACAATATAGATATGTACATATACTATATACTAGAATTCTGAGTCAGCAGAAAGTTGTTTATTTCATTTTAAGTAAACAATTTTGGAAGTGAACTTGAAATAAATACATAGATAGAATATACATAAACAAGTAGAATAAAAAGAATAGAAGAATAGGTTTTAGAGTACATACAAATACATTCTTAGCAGTTTATTTAAGTGTAACATTCGTCAAAGAGTTTTTTAATTTTAATATTAATAATTTAGTTGAAGGAAAATATATACATTCTTAAAATAATATATATCGTATAAGAATATACCATATAAGAATGTACTATAAATATAGTTGTCACATTTCTCTCACGTGCATACTTATTAAGATGCTATATATAAAATATATATATACCTCCTTGCCATTCACATAAAACACTAAAGTATGTGAAACTCTATCATGTCCTACATTATTTGATGTGGCAAGTGCAGATTGAACAATGGTTTTCTCATTCTGAACCATTTTTGCTTATAAACCTCAATAAAACCTGTGAAAGAAATTCTCAAAATTATTTATTCACTAGTATAATATAGTAATATTATTATATACCTCTACAACTATGCTTGACGTTAAAAAAATCAAGTATTCTTGTTTCCTTGTTTTTCCAGAATATGAAAATCTACACAAATTTCTATATATGTTCAATATAATCTGACTCCATCTTATTATTATTAGGTCATATGTATTATTGTTGTTGAAAGATGATAAAATAATATACTTTGTACATTTCATTATCAGAAAGAGATATAAAAATATCTTTTATAAGAAATTTATCTTTTAACAACATATATCTTGTACTTTTTGGTAATATTTGTTATAAAAAAATAAATTTCTCTTTGCACAAAAAATTGTCAGATATTGATTTCCAAATTTTTTTTTCTCAAATACATTTATTTCAAGTACATACATCTACAATAATATTTATATTATTATTTTTGATGCATAATACTTTTGCAATACATATTGCTTAAGGAAATTATGATAAGATTGACCTACATGCCTTCCAAATAAATAAAGTAATAAAGTAAAATAATAAAGAGAAAAATACTTCAGTAAAACTTGAAATTTATGATAGAGGAATTCATGTAAAATGAGACATTTATAAAAGATTTTTTATCATCTTAAATCAATCTATATACACTTATAAAAGTATATTTATTCAAACAATATGCAATTAGTAATAACAAAATAATAATGGTATCTAGATATAATAGAAAAAACTTAAATTATAATATCAAATTATTTCCTTAAGCTCTTCAAATGAAAACATTCTAGACGTAATATTAAGGTAAATTTTATATTTAATTCTTTGTTGTTTGAACAATAATTTTATCACCTGTTGCATTCACGTTATAAAAAAGAAACTGACATTTGTAGCAAAATTAAATTTTTCATACATCAGTACGTTTATGAGAAAATTACAAAATTGTCAAATTATACTTATGTATAGTTTAAAATATTAAAGGTTCGCAGCACGATACATACAACAAATATGCATTCAAAGGAAGGCACTATTATTAAATCACTTTAGAAAGTAACATTTCTGAGATACTATAGCTAAATTATTTTATAAAATAGAAATAAATTAAAAATGATTATATCTGTTCATGTATGTAATGATTATAGATATAGAAAACTTACCTTTCTTTTGAACTAAAACTTTTAGTTCGTAGAGGAACTCGTACAGAACTGCTCAAACAACAGTGAACGACTGGCCATTAGGTTATCATCGAATAAGATATGGCTTGTGTGTATATGTATTGTGTTTTATTAGAAAGTCACAATACACCAATAAAGCAATTTGTCCCTACCATATCTTGTCCCTCAGCAAACTGCTTCTCTCTTAGGATTGACATTATTGTGTGTACATTCCTTTATATTTCTTTGCAATTACAAATTGAACTATAGCTAGTCAAGTATAAGAAAAATACTTCTTAAATTAATTAAACTTTTTGCTTTATTCTACACTAATATAATATAGTACAGGATTAAGTACAATAAAATGTTTGTATTATGATATTGATGAAAAGTTTATGGAAATATTTATATAAAAGTTTATATAAGTATTTTATATAAGCGAAGTAGGAGATTCTTTGATAATTATATGAACTATTGTATGTGTTCGATTTGAAAGGACGGTTACACAATATTTTTAAGAATTTCAGAAGAAGTCTGATCTTTGTGGAGATATACAATTTATATAGTATAACGATAATTCTAGAAGACTAGTAATATGATAACAATATTACCACAATATTACAGTGGTATTAATTGTACATGTATTGTATATGTATTACTAAAGATGTGTTAATCAATTGATAATATTTTCATCTGATACATCAGCTTTTATTTTTACTATATATATTTTATTTATATGCAGCAAACAAATAAATGAATTTTATTTAACAGAAATTAATAAATGATAATGCTTACCAACGCTGAGTCATTTTGTAGAAATTTTTAAACACATTTAAAAATATTTTGAAAAATAATTTTATTTTTATTGATAACGTCATTTTTATTATTAGTAGTATTATTTTACAATTAAACATATAATTTTAATATGTCTTTTCCAGAAATATATTCTTACTGTATTCAAATATATTAATTACTTAGTATCATAACAAGTAGCGCTAGTATCGCAGGTATTCATTATCAACAGAATTGCGCATCTATCTTCTGTTAGATTGTGGAATCAGCTGAACTCCAGATTGCATTTCATAAGCTTTTGAAACTCTTAACAATACTTTATATTTATTGTGTTTAGTGAAAAATGTCCTTTCTCAAAGAAAATCATAGTGTACTGGTGATCCTAGATAGCGAAATTTCCAATAATGACATTATAGACTTTATCAATGGAATTAAAAAACATCTTAGCAATGCCGAACAGCTGACAACTGTATCAACGAAAGAGCTTCAAAAATGTAAGTAATTAAGTACTGTGGTATGTATAAAGTAGATTCATAAACATATGTATTCATATTCTAAACCATAAAAAAAAAAAAAATAGATCTTCAGTATGTGCTTTTTAGTCAATTTTGTATATAAAAAGTGTTTCATCATTATACACTAAATTTAATGTTTTCCTTCTCAGGTATTAATTCTTCTTCCTATGATGCAATTATCTCCATTTTTAAACAATCATGTCCAAATCTTAAAATGCTTTTAGAAGAATCTTTGCGAATGTTGAAACCCGGAGCAAAATTTATTATTTATGAGTCACTCCAAAAAAAAGAAAATGCACATTCTCTTTACGATGAAAGGATTTCCAACTTAAAATTAATTGGTTTTAAAGTAAAAGTACAAAAAACTTTAGATACAAAACAATTAAAAGATCTTCTACTTAATATATATAATAGTACAGATAATATTTGTGAAATAGTAGCAGAAAAACATTCATTTGAAGTAAGTGATACTTTTCTGTTTTTCATAAATCAATGTAATTTTGATTAGACATACTCTTTATTTTCACATGTATTATATTTATATAGATTGGTTCTAGTGTAACACTTAATTTTGGTGAAAAAAAATCTAATGTATGGAAACTAGATAGCGCTGTTGATGAAGAATTAATTGATGAAGATGATCTTTTAGATGAAAGTGACATTGTCAAACCTATAACTAATTTGAGAGGTAAGTTGAAGACTTTATTCATATACAAATTTTAGTCAAATACTTCTATTCATATACAAATTTTAGTAAAATACTTTTATTCATATACAAATTTTAGTATGTAGCACAACAGGTAAACGAAAAGCATGCAAAGATTGTTCTTGTGGATTAGCTGAAGAATTAAGTGGGAAAACTGCACCTGAAGGAACTGCAAAGTCTTCATGTGGAAATGTAAGTAGTTTGTTATATATCTCTATATTAGTCCTCTAAAAAAATTTGACTAAATAGTAATATACATGTACTTTTCAGTGCTATCTTGGTGATGCATTTCGATGTGCTAGTTGTCCGTATCTTGGTATGCCTGCATTTAAACCTGGTGAAAAAGTAGTTTTACTTGAAAGTCAGTTAAAAGCAGACTAGTGAAATATTTGTGAGTTACACACATATTCTATTTTTATGTTAATTTTTTGCATGTAATTAATTATCATAATAATAATTCTTAATATTGTTAATCCTTGTTTTCCACTTTAACATTTCTATTCAAAATACAGGACTTTTTTTTCTTACTTATCTTTTCTATAACTGGAAAATTAATGTAGTATACATATAGAAACTTAAAAGGATGTAGCATAAAAGTTATGCAATAAAAATATAAAACATATCTATTACTCTTAATCATTTATTACATTTTTATTTGTGTACAATAGCGATCAACATGTTAATTATAATAGAATGATACAAATTATATAAAATCTCGAATAATTTCGATGAAATAAATTCCATTATAAAAACAATAAAATAATTTAAGTACCGAGTAATATTATGATACGAAACGATATGTGACATATCAACGAAATCATATTTTTCTGTTACTGGAAGACAATAACAAATAAAGATGATAATTTCGCTATATACAAATTATTCTATAATTTACGAGGGAATGTAAGCCCTTCACTATAAATCCACTAACCCTCCTCTGGGGTTGAGTGCTCGAGAAAGGACTACATTCCAAATGTAGTATTTAATATATATATATCTTTGTATCATTCTATTTGAACATATTTTGGAGTCTAACAAATACAAATATGTTGTATAAAATTGTCTACTAAACTTTTCAAAAAATTATCACGCCATTGCAAAGTACGATGGTTTTTAAATTATATTAGCATCGTGTACAGGAACAAAATAAATCGCCATATTCTTAATTTGCCTCTACAACAGGAACATTATTCCGTAGCGTAAAATATAGAAGTACATATCGGGCAAAAAAACGTATGTTGTTTAAAATGTCAACTCGTTTATACCATGATAATAAATCATGATAATATTTTATGTCCATAAATGAGTTTAAATCAGGACATAGCTGCGCAACATTTTTGCACTGTAAAAACTACTGCCATGCTACAATTGCCTTTCTGTTTTATCTACTTATTTAATATAGCTTCATTTGGTGCAAAAAAGATATTTTATTATTACTAGTATTATTATCATATATATGACGTTCTATAAACTTAATCTTTAATATTACCTCGAAATAATGTTTAGAAATTATACTATTACAGTTAGTGTTGATAATGTTACATAGAACTTTGGTATAAATTTAAGTTTATGTTTTAAGTAGCTATACATTGTAAAAAGTTAGCTACCATTTGCCGTGAACAATTGTGTAGTTTAAGTACAAAGAGAGCGATAGAAAGTACAATTTGATATTTCGTTATTGGAAGCAATAGAACGGAAAACATAACATGACAGTTTCAAACAGATTCCTTCATTGTTTTATCGTATTTCGCATAAGTTACTTTCACTTAAGTATATAACCATTTGTACTCTATTTCCAAAACCAAGAGATTACACAGAATCTTTCAGTCTGCAAACGAAGTTCAACACATTTGTTGTACTTTCTATGGATATAGACGTCCACAATTTACATTATAATAATTTTATTATTCGAGGATGTAAATAATGAATTTCTTTCTTTTGAAGAATTATGCGCGCGAACTTGCACAAATGTTTAAGATAGCCCTATATAATTTTTGTACAAACAAGTGTAATCGTTCAAAAAAAACAAAATCACTCATACTAATTTTAAAGTAATTTTTAAAAAATTAAATTTTTTAAAATTATCCAAATAATATTTTTGTATTTCATAGAATGTATAAGGCAGTTAAAAAAGTCATTTGGTATTTCATATTGTTTTTTCTAAAAGCTAACATTCTCTTTTTTTAGTAAAACAATATGTAATTTTTGTTAAAGTAGACATCCCCCTTTTATCTGCAGATGTACAAAATGAAAACGAACACAGATGAATTAAAAAAATTATCGATTTAATAATTTAATGCTTAAAATTTAAACTCGATGACGATCTTAATTAGAAACGTTCATTTTTCTTTTTCATAAACATAATGCAATTCATTACAATAATTTCGTAATGAAAATTAAGATTTTCTTTAGAATTGTACTCACAATCAGTGGTACATTGAGCAATCATTAAGCCTAGCAATTAAGGCATGTTTTATGTACCCTTTCGGTTGCACTCCGGATTAATTTACAGAGCTAGTTATTTTGAGACATAATTTGTTATTATTGAAATAGCTTCAAAACAAAGAGTCTAGCAAAAAATAGAAACGAATGACGAATAAATCAGAGAACCAAGAAATATTGAACAAAGCACTATATAAAACTTTTATAAATTTTATGTGTATAGACATACGTATATGTATATCTATACATATATCTATGTATTTATACACCAAGGCAGTTAAAAAATGCCATAGGACTTAAGATTTCTTGTTCTCTTATGAAAAATATATAATTACATATCTTTAACAAAAATTGATAACCTTTTAACAACTAGATGAAATAATCTTTATATGAACACAGCCCTACATATTATATGATGTAATAAAAATTAAGAGTCCTCGAAAAGACCTTTGGCTTTCTTTTTTCTGACTTTATCATTGTCATGGTGTTCCCGTACATTTTGTAAGCATCGTTATTAATCATAACAATAATACTACAGCATTCTGCGGTATGTACAGACGTGCAGTTCCGCGAAGTTGAACTTTTCGCGGATTTCCTATTAAGTCCATACAATCTTTGCCAATTGACACGTCCAAATATTAGTTTATGCTACCACGAATTCTCCTCCATATTATCGAGTAAAGAATTCTTCTCCTCTTTTTTAGAAACATTAGTTCCCGATGCTGCCACACATAACTTTGGTTCAAAACATGGCTGTAAAAAATTAAAGTTTAAATGATGTGAATTCGATTAAGCTCGCTTCGAGATTTTGATGATGTCAAGTATGATAAAGACGATGAATTCTGATAAACCATAAAATATAAAATTAAAAAAAAGGGTTGCATTCATTAATGTTCAGTACTGTAGTATTTTCGTAATAAAGCATTAATGTCTTTTCCATGCTGTTATTCTATAGAAAGGTTACTATTAATTCGAAATGACTTTTATATTTAAAAATTGTTTATTTGTTTAAAATTTAATGTTTTGATAATACAAAGTGTTTCAAACTCATAGTCATTAATTTACTGAATGTTTACTTCATACTGCAGCACCTATTTTGCAATAGAGTATCGCATAATGATTATAAGTTTGTCGTAATGAATTTTTTGCATACACTGAAGATCTTGATAAGAAACGTACAATGTGTGACAATTTCTATAAATTCATGCATAGCAACATATTAATCAGAACATAAGAAAAATCGTATCATATCGTATCATAAAATAATATTTATTGCAATAGCATTGAAGTTAGTAAAAAATAAATATGCAACTGATTTTAATTACTTAAATATTAAATATCCCAAATTAATTAAGCGTCAACTTTAATAAATAATAGTAAGCATCGTCAATCTAAAATTAGAGAGTAGCAATATTACAATCCCTTTGCTCTTACTTTGCACTTCAATTTCTTACACAAAGGAAAAAGAAACAATCTGCTTTATTAAGATTCTTGTTTGAATTTTTTTCTTTAAGCCCTTAACTGATTCTTTTTCCTCGAATATGTATGTAGCTGTAGTACGTATCTTACACATCCAATTCATTGCACACGTATGTCTATATTTAGCATGCACATAAATAATGATTATATTTTAGCTGGTCGATCACTCACAGTTTCACAGATATTCATGTTGCAGCAGTTCTCTATGGTTATTTCACACTGATTGTCCGGCAATTGTGGCCGAGATGTGAGTGGTGTCACACCACCTTTACTGACAACGAAACGCTTTTTGATACGTGGCCGTTTTCGGAATTTATTTACATAAAAACTAAGTACGGCTATTACAAGGATAAGTACACCAACGACTACACCGAAAATTGGTAGCCACGTACTATATTCATTTTCCTCTTTAGCTATCACCATTTGTGCAAGGCGATTCTTTTCGGGACACCTGTTAACAGAAAGTAACGAGAATTATAAGTTTTATATTCTTTAAAGTTTAGTTGTATTAAATTTGTTAGAGATAATCTCATTCGAATATTAACTTTTTAACGACATATGTTTGTAGTAGCTTCATTCGTGAAGAAACTATACGAACAAATGCGTGAATGCGATATTTCAGAAAGGATAGTGTTCTGTTAATTGCACAAGTTTAGTTATTTATACAAAAACGAATCTTATACACAATAGTAACATGACGCATGCTACTATCTATCAGCAAAACGTCAGCAGTAGGATCATTTATTTATTTATTATTTGTCGTCGAAATTGTTAAAAACTTCTGCTATGAA
Organism: Bombus haemorrhoidalis; assembly: GCA_014825975.1. Classification (NCBI taxonomy): domain Eukaryota; kingdom Metazoa; phylum Arthropoda; class Insecta; order Hymenoptera; family Apidae; genus Bombus; species Bombus haemorrhoidalis. Next base: position 8,090,470 of record CM026169.1, read on the forward strand.
ATAAACAATTATTTTAATCAAAACCGATAGACTAGGAATTCAGAATTGATTGAAGTCGAAGTAAGGAGGTCGCAGAAATTCTTCAGGTCCTCATAAAATTACGAAGTTAAGAATTTCTCAAAAGCAATGTACCTGCAGTGAGCGGTAACGATGCTAATAGGAACTCGTTCTGTTGCACAAATTATTTCACAAAGTTCAGCAGTATTGCCTAAAATCTCGCAACGAGGTCCTTCGGAATATTTACATTTACAAACTGGTTTTTCATTTTGGACGGAACATTGACCGTCATGCAAGCAATAGTCTTTGCAGAGGTCTGTTTCACATCTTGGTCCAATAAATGCGTTATTGCACTTACATGTGGGCAATCCGTCACTATTTATACTGCAATTGCCATGGAAGCAGTAATTGTGACAAAGATTCATCTCGCAATACGGTCCAGTGAATCTGAAATAGTTGAATTTGTACTTAGTTTGTATTCTACGAATTCAAGATTGAATAACATATTTTTGAGATATTCAAATTACGTACATATCTAGCATCAGACACTTACCCAAGCCTGCACTGGCACGTTCCCTCCTTCTCACCCACATGACCATCATTCAGGCAGTGTTTGGACGTCTCTGTGGTCAGTTCCGATTCCTCTGTGCTGGTTATCAAATTATTATACGACCTTTCGTCAAGCGACAAGTTCGTCGGGTTAGTATTTTGTGTTGCATTCGTATTCACCGGGCATTCTACTTTGCCAACGTTATCACGGGTTACGATCCCAGCTGGATCGGCGTCATGAGTTGACTGGTACGAGCGAAACATCCTTGGTTCGTCAAATTTCGCATCTTTTGGTATTGTCCAAACAGCTCTGTGCACCAGATCGGACCAATATATCGAGTTATGATCTAACGCCAGGTACACTGGTTGATGACGCTTAGGGTGAACCAATAGTTCACGCTCGGAACCATCGAGATTGCTGCGCTCGATTTTTATTCTTAGGCCTTCTGCATCGTCGATCCAATATAGCTTCTTGTTACTGTGATCTATAGCAACAGCCAGTGGCTCGTATAAATCCTCTTTGATCACTGTTACTCGATTGCTTCCGTCTAGATTCGACTTCTCGATACTTGGATTTGTATTATTACTATTTACCCAGTATATGTGACTGGAAACAACGTACAATTATCAGATATTCGAGTTTTATTTTATATCGCGTATTACTTTATCTTTTTCTTTTCTTTCTTTTCCTAATCCCGTTCGGTGAAGATATTTTTATTCTTTCTTATTTGACGCGAATTTCTAAACGGAACTAGACCGGTCGAGATTGCACGTTGTCGTGAATGGGCACGACAGCGTTCTAGCTAGGACATAAATGGCACACCTGTTACATACATCCAGAGCGATACCGCGTGGGCTCTGGTACGTTAAATTGTGGAGGATCGTTGGTTCTTCCGGTAGCCCATCTTCTGATACGTGCATCTTCATGATCACTCCTTGCAAAGCGTCGCTCCAAAATAGGGTTCGACTCTTTATGTCGAAAGCAAGCGCAAGAATGTAACTTTTGTTTTGTTCTACGGATAATAAAAAACGTCGTTTGTTATTTATACTTTCTTTCGAAAGACGAAATATATATTTAAATATAAAAGTACACTTATTTTTCTATTGATTGTATGGTTGAATTTCGAACGTAAGAAATTGTAGAATACTGGTGGTGTAAGGCGAAAATTACTTTTTTCTTTTCTAAGTAAAATACAACTTCTCTGGAGATATTTTTTACTCGTTTTAAATAGATAACAAAAAGAAGGTAATAGAAGAAACATTTGAACCAGTTTGGTTTTATGTATCAGACATGGAATTATCTGACACTTTAACTTCGTTTCTCAATGCATTGAAGTAGCATTGAAAAACTAGAAATTTTTAGTTGTAAAATTCTATATTCAAGGCATTAAGTTAAAAAATTCTATGTTATCTTTAATGAATTCATCTAAATGATATTCAGTTTGTTTTTTAAACTAGTACCCTCATCATTTACTTCAACATTGCCTTTCAGTCTTTTATCATTCATGAAATCTCCTTTTGTGACGAATAAAAAACACATGGGTGCACCCAAAGGATAAAGGGGCATTTCCTTTGTTCTTTACGAAAAATGATAGTTTTACATTGTGAACTGTTTCTTTAAGAACGACTATAATAAATTAAAAGATAAAATCTTGAGTGGTGGTTATCCTTCCCAGAAGTTTTACAGATGCTTATCTTTGGAAAAAACCTACCACCATCTTGAGAAGAAAAAGTCGATTTCTAAGCAAATTATTTCTTTATACATTGATACATTTTATTTATTTAATCTTTCTTAGAGAAGTTTAGTAAATAGTCAGTTGAAAATTATTAATATACACTATTAATTACTAATTACTAATATATATATATATATAGGAATAGGATATAGAATATGTAGGAAAAAGAAAATAACAATAATGATACAGATAAAAGTAATTATAGAGTAAACGTATAAAAAGATTAATACTAAAATAAATGTCTAATATCATAAGTTCATATTTTATTGAAAATATTTAAAAACACTTTCCTACGAAATGAAAAACCTATCATTCAAGTTAGCTCAATAGATCATGCAATTTGCAGGATTAAGGAATGAATAGTATTTTTAGATTTATCTTATCAAATTAAGATTCTTTATTAAAATCCTAATATATCTATATGATATATAAAATATGACAATGATTTCTTTATTCCCACAACGAAACTCTTATTTGGATTGCATTGCGTATAAGATAATACATGGATGATAAGTAATCCTGTTATACGTTTCTCTTTCATTCTAAATGTAATAATGCCAATGCTAATTGAATATTTTTTAATACTATATTACACTTTGTACGTTTTTTTAGACAGCAAAACGAAAGACGTTTAGTGTAGTAAATCTTAATGAATTTTTGTCTGATAGAACATTTCATAGAAAGTAACATTGACATGGATATTTACACTATATGGAAGTTTATTAACTAAATTGATATTTCAAATATATATACTGAATAATATTAATAATAAATTAATATTTCTTAGTTTCAAAGAAGTTTCAATTCTCTCTTGTTATTCATATTTTGCTCCATTTTGAGTAACATTGGGGTAATTTAAATTTCGTAATTTCTCAATACCAAGTAGGTGCATACGTAAGATAAACTTTATCTATCTTTATGCATTACACAAATACAATTGTAATAATATTCAGAAATAAGTTGAAAGTAACTCAGAAATATGTAAAGTAAAAAGAAATTTGATGTACTTACTTTTAACTAATGGTTTCAACGTGAAATTCTTGTCATCCAGGTCATTACTGAATATGGTTATGTTCTTGTTACTCACATCGCTAAAATACATTGTTCTAGTGATATCATCGTAGGCTACCCCCGATAGAGTTACAGCTTCCGCTAATTTTGCCTGTCCGATTAGCGTCCGATTTTGTGCGAGAAATTCAACTTCACGCCCTATCGCGATCGCTATATCTGCAAACCAAAAAATATCTCAACTTAGTAGAATATTTTCTCAAATTGTTTAAATATTTAAGCAAGCAAATTGCATTTCGTTAAAATTGCACTGCATCCATTCAATGGAATTGTCATGTTTAATCAATTAACAGTTAATTTAATTGAGTAGTTGCCTCTCCTTAACGATGGTAGTTTTTCGATTATCAATGTGATTATGAATTTAATTATTCATGCATTCATTATATACATTCCTATGCGTTTCTTCTATGTAAGGACATAGTGATTATATAGTAATTTAAGTATCATAAGATTTGTGTAAAAATAGAAGATTTATCTATTTTTAATATTTCAAAAAATACGATAATTGTTTCGAAGACAACAATGTACAGTTTCAAGGATGTAAATATCGTAACACAACAAGATATATTCTATTATATATTTCCTAGAAATTTAAAAATATTTAACTTTTCAAATGACTGTCTAGCAAATATCTAGAAACTAACATTGTTTATCTGATTTATGGGATACTGTAAATTACTAGAAAAAATATCTGCATATATTCTAAAATTCTGTTTAATAATCAATTACCATTGATTATTACCTAGAACTTGAAAATACCGTATAGTGTTACTTTAAAGATACTTTAGAAACTTAAGTTTCCTTATCTCCTCATTTTTGTTAATACCATAGTACCTACGATAGTTTTATCGTTATCTTTTGGCTGTTTATAAGGGGTACAATTATATTTATCTTAGTGATTTATGATACACGAGTCATTTGCTACCGACGAAGATAATTATTGAAAAATTAATCCCGGACAGTTTATAGTTTCAACGAATATTAAGTTGCACTACGGAATGGATGTTGCTTGAAGTTACAATTTTGCTAATCGCGTAATACTCGAGAAACATTATCTCTCTCAAGTTAACGCATTCGTAGTTGTTAATTTTACTGAAATGTTAAACTAAACCACGCGGTTTTACACTTAAGAAATATTTGAAAAATTTAATTTCAAATATTACGCCATGTATGACTTTATGTCGCTTATGATTACAAATGGAAATAGATACAAGAAATTTATTTTTTCCTTGAGTCACAGTAACGCGTTAGCTGTCGTTAACGCGTTAATAATTAAAGGGTCTACGGCAAAAAAGAGGAATGAGTTTAACGTTTTTTTGTACTTTCCTGTGCCTGCTCTTTATCACTGGCTATGTAGTCAATTTGAATTACAATTTTCACAGTAGTTATAAGAAATTGAGGTGTACAAGGTATTCTTCATTTTTTTTCTTTTTTTTTTTTACAGTTTAGTGTGTTCTATATCACCAAAAATTATGAACAAAAGTTGAAAACGATGTAGAATAAAATGAAGAATAAAATGTTTCATTTTGATATGGTATCTATGAAAAAATATGAAGTTGTAACATTATACGTATATTGAGTGATAAATTTATTTTAATAAGTTTTCGGAGAAATGTTAAAACTTGATGTTCCTCCTTTTTCTCGTGGACCTGAACCTTCTAATTATTTCCAATTGTTTCTAACTGTTTAATAATGATCATACAAATCACGTACATTTATTAAAAACTATATCGTTGTTAAAAGTCTCTGCTACATTTACAATTATTATATAATAACATAATAAAAATTATACAATAAATTATATCTATAACAATTATACAGATACCTATAATAAAAAGTTCTTTTCTTGCCTAGTTTGGAAATATCTTTATACTGTCATATCTAGATCAAATAAAGATTAGTACTCGATAATAGTGATAGTAGTAACTTGAGTAAAAGATACTGGGATAAATATTGGCGAAAGTATAAATGAGCTCGTATAACTAATTCTGCTATGTTCTTTCTATGTGCAATTCGATTACATTTTTCTAACATTAACGCTGTTTGAACAAAATATGGAAAAAGTCTTATGGGTATGCATGATTTCTCATTTCAATTTTATGTCACGTATCTTCTTAAAATATTACAAATCCTTGTTGTTTGCTAAGACGAGAAGTATAAAAATGCAAAGATCGTAACGGTTAAATTTATTATATCAGGACGCAAGTTGAGTAGCAATCGTCTCGATTTCACAAACTAAAGATAGCGTCCATGCATCGTACTTATCATTCGTATATTTGCATTAAGATATCGTTTAATTAAGACTTCTTAACCCTGACTCCTGTGATCATGTTCATTTCTCTGTAAATATTATAAATATAACAATTATTTCTTATAATTCCAAACAAGTTAAGTTTACGACGAGTCTAAAGAAGATAAAGGAGAAACAATAATTGCAATTTTTCAAGTATCGAAACTGCAGTTCTGTTGGCAAAAACAATTTGAAATTTATATTAAGCTCTATTTATTAACTTTATCATGCATCCCTATTTGAAAATATGTTAACAATACAAGATATGGACAAAAATTGAACTCGTCGCCTTCGATGTAACGTAGTGCCAATACTGGGTACATATGTATATGTACATATCTGTTTGATAATGTTTATTCAAAAGATCTTCCTCAATTCACGTAATAGCGTTCAATCATTTACGCCATTACTCCTCGACGTTCATGTCTCTTTGCTATTTTTGCTACAGTTGTTCTAGAAATTAGTATTACGTCAAAGGAAATTGCAAAAGTATCAATTTTGAATATAAATAATATAATACAAAAGATAATATCAGTATGACTCTTTATAATGCTACGTATATTTTGTTTGATTTTATTTTATGTCAACACTATCAACATTTACAAGGAATAGTTCCTAGATCTTAGATTGGAATAAAAGATTGTAATAAATAATAATTTTTTTCTCATAAATAAACAAAATTGTGTAGTTAATTGCGGATTAATAGTGATATATTATGATTTGGAAAAGCTTGTATTTAAATTTCTGTGATACTACAAATGTATATATATATATATATATACACATATAGTTGATTATATGGAGGTTATAAATTAACCTACAAATTGGCGGCATCGATTGATGCTCTTCAAGACCGTATATAGAACTTTATTAGAGGATATATAAATTTTCTATACATAAGGAAATATGAAAGGAAAAATACTAAAGTTGAAAGTTCAAAGTTGAGCCAATTCGGTCAAAGCTTAATAAAGTTTGTAGTTTTTATCTATTCCCGCATGTGTCAAGTATTTTGTGTAATATATATAATTCTTTCATCAAGTACACGTGTTTTCAGTTACGTATAGGTTTTGTGACGCTGCGCGCGCAACTACTAGACATTTAAAAGGTCCGCGCCAGAAATTTAATGTAGGAAGTTTGACAATATATCTCGAAGTTAAATGTTTGATCACAAAACAGTAAAGGAACTTTTGTTCCTCTTGTTATGTACATTATGTGCATTTCAATGTATCGTATGATTCTTTTAATATTACAAGTAACGTTTCTAATGTTGATAATTAATTATAAATCACCTTTATTGTTAAGTACAATTGAAATAAGAAAAATTGCAACTAAAATTAAATGAAATATAACATAAAGCAAAATATTTAATATTCTAGTAATTTTTCGACTAAGAAAATTAGAAGATAGGAGAAAGAAAAAAGAGCAACTTGTCGTTTTGTACAGAAATATAAGCGTCTGATAAAACTTTAATTTCTGTTACAGGAATTTCCCAATGTCTAAATTTTTGTTTGTATATTATTTGTTCTAGATATCGAAAACTCAAGAACACATATCGCAATTATTCATTGCGCACCGTATCAACTCTAATTATAAGTAAGAAAGTAATGCGACAAACTATCCGGGAAATACGACAAGTGATTAAAACTTATTTAAAAACTTGGTATCGACAAATGAGATCTAAAGTCGAAGATCATTGAATTTTTTCTTCATTGTCAATTGACCTAGCAAAGAGGAAATGGAAGTGCGCAATGCCTTCGAAATATCGAATAAACTGTTGACGTTCTTGTAATATATTCGTGTGCTCGCGCGTACGAATATGTTAAGTAACTTCGATTTGATATCGTAGTAGCAACGTTGACGGAATCATGTACGCGTGAATGTAGATTTTGTTTACGTAGGAGTAGACAACAAGATGAAAACGTATATATGTAGTAGTTGTAAGATTTACTATAGTAAAAAACGTTTATTAGATACTTTTACTATATGGCAATAGTTTTTCCGAGTTTTAATGTAAATATTTAATTAATGTACTTTAATGTTTCTATTTTTTACATACAATTTTGGCAGACAAATGAATAGAAATATGTATGTTCAGTTGTAAAAAATACAAATAGTTGTAAAAAAATATTACGAATATACATTCACAAAAATATCATAGCAATACTATTGACTGTTTACCAGTGGCTTTTCCAAATTTTATTCATGAATTTCAATGTGAAAATGGAAAACCTAGAATGATAAATATTGGTAATAATATCTTATATAACTTTGACATACATATGCGTAGAAATGTAGTTATAAAGAGCAAATATTATAAATGTATATGCATATGCAAAAATGTTATAATAATACTATTTAATAATAATACTGTTAATGTAATAATAATGTTTATTTATTTAAATTTTTATAAAGAAAAATTTATTTCATTCGCATAAACAAGTAATTGCGAGAACAATTATTTTCAACGGTTCTGAAACATATTTTTAATATATTGTAATAATATTTTTTGCCAAATACATTTCTAACAATTTTTATTTTCCTCATTTATCAATTTTTTACTTTTTATCAAATTAAATAATAATATCACATTTTCTTTTTACCGATTTAATCTACTGTAAGTGAAAAGTGATCTATCAAATTAGCGACGCGGTAAAGGCATGCGTAGAAAAAATTGATGATGAAAGTAAAAAATGATATGTAAAGCTGAGTCATCTTTTACTCTTATTATTCCCACTTTCGAGTTTTTTTTTCCATAAATTATCTCAAGTATTACATTTCGCTGTCCCATATACATAACTCGGAATGTCTTACATCGCCTGCTTCGTGATCGCGATATGAAAGTGTAGCTTATTGAGTTTCGTTGTGCTTGAAACGTTCTCGTCATCATTATTTCTAATAAACACATTCTCGTAAATCTTATTAATGAGATGAAATACGTGTAATAAAAAATGCCACACCTGTTTGTTATACTCATTGTGTCAACTTATCAAAAGGTTAGATACGATCGAAAACTGATCAACGTATTTTTTATTAAACTAGTCTATTATGCTGTACGGATACACATTTTACATAATCATATACATGGTGTGTAAGAAATAGTAAAGCATTATTCTTTTCTATGTTATCAGTTACGAAAAAGTCACTAACGGAACTACATAGTACCGTAAACACCCTATATAACAAGTAAGAGATCCTTGAATAAAGGAATAATCAAGTTCAAGATGTTAGCAAACTGGAAATAAGAAATTAATTCGTCTTGTTTACTTCACAGACTAGTCAAATTCCAGCATTGTTAATACAGTTTCATTTCAAATATAATACGTAGTACTGTAAAAATATTAAAATCTCTGTTATATTATATATCGATGCATTGATAAAGACAGTCTTGTACAATGTAAACTTTCCATGCGATCGTAGGATTAAACAAACCGATCAATCTTATCAGTTGTTACGTAACCGAAATTTCACACTTCATCGTATACGCATAATTCGGTTCGCAGTTTGTATAATAGTGGGATCTGTTATTGAGTCTAGCAGTAGGATGCACGGCGTAGTGGGGCAGATTTTCTAAGCGCGCTCGCGAGAACGTGCGAGAAATATCAAAGAATTCGAAAAATTCGCGACATCGTCTGCCATTCGAAAAATTTTTCTAACATAATTTGCGCGATTACCGGTTATTTTTAGGTTTCTATGCCACATGCTTTTCTTTTGATATTAGTCAAGGATCGAATAGTCAAAGTAGGTGATATAGGTCCCCGCCAATGCACTTATCGTCATGAATGCATGATTTCAAATTTCACCGGTAGTCGACAGTTTCTAGCGGCGTTACCAAACCATGGTAATTTAATATGGTTCTCTATTCGTCGTTCCATTAGATTTTCAATAAAACGGCTGTTCATTCGTTACACATCGATTCTCATGTACGTGTACGAATATACTCTACATACACACTAACTGACTGGAATTCTATTTTTCTAGCTGGTCATTGCTATCTGTATCAGTTTTTAGGGATGACTTAGTAAAACGAATCTCGTGTTTTATATGTAAAATAAATAAATATATTCAATATTTACATGCGATACGACTCGTACTTAATGGAACAGAGAGGTATTCGTGATTTCTTAGATACATACCTCCCTTGATAACTGGCCATGGATCGAGGCTTTACGCGGTCAGTTAGCAAGGCGCATTGCTCTGTACACGGAACGCAGTCTACGACTTGACATTCATTACGTAAACAGGTATAAGGACAAGTACCGTTTCGATTGATTTCCGTGTGAATATGAATCGTGAAAGTTTGGCGAAACGTTTCGAGCCAAATCAAACGTCGGTTTCATTCACCTTTATAACCGTATTTCGATGTTCTGCATGGTAAAACAGTCTGGGAGAAGTGGCGTACGTGACCACTGAAACCGCGTGAATGGAGACAGCGTTCGCGCGACCCGCAACGCGGTGTTACTTATACCGTGTGTACTACGTTAAATTGCTGTTAGTCCAAACTTTCGTCACATAAAATTGTTAAACAAATGCTTATTCTACTTACCCCAGGATCTGGCGTGAATGTTAATCGCGAAAATTCCAAGTACTATCGTTAATATAACAGCCAAGTTTTTACGGGATATCATGATGTGGGTTCATTTGTCAGTCGCCTAATTAGCCTGGAAATATCGATAAGACACAGGTGACGAGTATAAATATCACGTAGATACACTGTAGTCCTAATTTCTCTTTGTCTTCTTGAATAGAAGGAGGTGATGAACGACACAGCACATCCTTACCTTACGGCGGCTATGCGCGAACTGAGAACTCGTGACTTCGATATGAAGGTAAAAACGAGGAGACCAGTGGCGTAGCATGTCGCTTCTGCGGACAGGCTTCTCAAATGTCATTAAAAATGCTGTCGCCTTAATTCGAGTAATTAAGCAGCGTTAACAGAAACGTTCAAGCAGATGTTATTATTATACGTGTTGGACAAGTTATATGTATATTATATTCATTTGCAATTGCAATTTGCTCAAAATTTTTAACATCTTATTTTTCAATATTGTTTGGAATTGTTTTATAGAAATTTTATTTGATATAGTTTAATAATAATGTTAGAGTACTTACACTTTAAGTTTTTTGGTTGATGATTAAATTATTTAAAAAAATTCACCGGATATATAACATAAACATAACATATCTGTAACAGTATTAGATGGATTTGTACATCTTTTTTGTTAATAAAAATTGTTATTAATTACATAATATCGTTTTATATGTATTAAAATATTTTTAATCTCGTTTAAGAATACTTTTCTGATGCAATGAGCAACCTGTCCAATTGCAAAGTCAGACTTGTATATCTTATTTATCGCACTTCGTAAAATATTGCATTTAAATTCATTTAACCTTCAACATGAGGGAGATAAATCATAGTAAAGAACTTTCAGTAGTGTTGAGATTGTTAAGTTTATGAAGCTTCGTATTTACGTCAGAAAATAACAGCAAATATTGAAAACTTTTGCTTACCATATATATATACCTGATATTTATTTATAAGAAATAAAAATGATAATTTTTTCAATTTTTAACTCATAATTATTTATTTTAATGAACTTCCTTTTATATAAATCATACAAAAATTCATCTTGTTTTATCGTTCAAAAATAAACAAATTGCATTTTCTTCAAAATTATCGCAATAAATAATATAACATAAATATATTTTGTAAAATTCTTAGTAGTTGTTTAGTAATTTTCAACATTCAATGTGCATGATTGATTCAGAATAAACTAAATTGAATAAAAATAATGAATATCTAATTGAAATTTGCAATATGTACAGAAGATACTAAAGTTACATAAACTGCATTGTTTATTATTTATCTTATATTTTTATCCAGGATGTGAATACAAAAAGTATACTTCGTTCCTTCTAGAAAAGATTCAATTTTTGCGCGCAAATTTACAGTACCACCTATCGTCACTATGATGAGATACATATATGTGTACATAATTCAAACTTCACATCCCTATCGACTCTATTTCGTTTATGACCCACCACCTCGCGGGAACATTCGTTTTTAATTGTATTAAAATCAAATGGAAATAAATTGAATAAATTCAGTACAATGCTCGACATTGAATATCAAAATATAAATTCATTATAGTTTTATACAGGATACGGATTGTATTCAACATTCCGCGTGCATCGATCTTATATGAAATAATTAACATTTATTTGATTCCTTGTAATTAATAAACAGTATATTTTCCTGCTAATAATATGCCAACAAGAAAATACAAAATCTGATTGTATAAATACTTCGTAATGCACTAAGATAAAATAGTCCACTCTTATACACAACTGCACCACTATCAATCCGATTCTTTTGTAATATTAAACGATGAATTGTAAAAGAGAACAATGAAGAAAATGGTCGGCATTTATCGACCTATCCCAAACAATAATTACATATTACCACGCAATGACATGGTAATTTTTAATTCTCCGTCTTTCTCGCGCAACAGTAGCTGGCAACAGCCAACCATAGACGGAGAGGCATCACGAACGCCACGACATCATTTGCAGTTACGCCACCCCGCAATGAAGGTTGTCACGAAGTATAAAAACAGCGTACCCATCGATATGTCCTCTCAGTCGATATCCAAATTGTGGGGAAAAAAAGAATAATCTAATCGATATATATACAACTATAATTCGTTATCAGAAAAATCAACATTTGAAAAGTAGCTTCTCGCTTTCAGATAGTGAAAACACTAGGGGATGAAATAGAAGAGTGTAGATTCGGCGTGGAAAAGCGTACACGAAGCGGGAAATGCTCTCTGTGGCCCCGAAGCGACGACGCCACGTACTAGATGGTGTATTATTGATCAATAAGAGAGGCTAACATGGGTGACCCGTGCCGGCAGAGGCAGCTGTTACTTCCTCCGTATTTTTACACGACGCGCGTGTACCGCGAGAAACCGATCTTCGAACAGTGTCTAGGCAAGTTCTCGGCGTTTTCCCTGCGTGTCTGGGACAAAGTGGACCGTGTTCCTGGACAAGAAATACCGACCGTACGTGAAACACGCGAGCCTCATACTCCCGTGGAAATACACGAATCGAAGGAGACAGAGGGAGTAACGGAAGAGTAACGGCCAGCCAGGATAGCTGGGGCATAAGATAGGTCGCGGGGGTGAAAGGGGAATAGGGTAGTGGGAGTGAACGGAGAGAGACAGACGGAGAAGGAGCGAACGAGTGGGAGAGTAACGGGAAGAAAGCGCGACAGAAGAGGAATCGCAGAAACAGAGGGAGAAAGAGACGTGTGAGCGACATGTGTCTGTGTTGAGAATTCCATCCACGATAGTACGGCGGCCGAGGGTGCGCCGAGAGAGAAGATCGGTAGCATTCTCCTCTCCTATATCCGATACTTTCTCGTCGCCTACACGGGACTATCGATGCAGACCTTACGGAAGAAAAACAGTCCGTGCAAGTGTGAGTAAAAAAAAAAAGTAAGAAAAGAAAGGGAGAGAGAAAAAAATAAAAGCCACCCCCGTAAACGAATTTACACAAGTTTCTCGTGGATACCATTAAACTCGTGCGGTATTGACGTCGTCCTGTGTATCTGGTGTATACATTGTGATATACGTATCGACGAGTTATGTGGCCCCTGATAGTCTCAGCCTGTTTCGTGGGATCTTCGACGTTCTCGTAAGAATTACGTTGTGTGATATCACCCTGTAGATCGGTCAAAGGGAGCTTTGGAATATGGCTTCCCTATTCTGTAAGAGGGAGAAAGATGACGGTTGCTCGATTTGGGCCACACAGATTAATTTTGTACATGAATAACGTAGAATGTATTGAATAAATACGTGAGCCGCATAGTTCCGAAGGAGCTGATGGAATGCTGGGTGCTTTTGTTGGGGACGACACTGTTAATTTTGTGGTTTTCGCGCGAGCCTTCATTATAGACTTATAATTTACCGACCGTGATAACGTAGTTTGTTGATTTGTTTGTTTGTTTGTACGTGGTACCGCTAATAGATGGCAGCACTACATATTTCGAACGCCTCATATTAAGGACTATACTACTTCTGACAATTAGTTCTACGTGGCAACAATTTTGATCCTTCGCTTTAAATTCACCGAATTTGAACATTCCAAATTCAAAAGATAAATAAATTGAGTTAAACATATATTATACTCAGGATATTCGTTCAGAATATATTTATTGAAAATTTCAATGCGAAATCGAAATATAAGTTGAATGTACATAAAAATAAAGAGATTAGATAAAGATGAGTTATTCTTAAAATGTAACGTGACTTTTATGCTTGCTCGTTTTTATCTTTTACTTAATAACGTTCTCTGTTCGAGTTAATATAGACATATCCTATGCATACAAGTAAGAACGGAAATACAATAGATATAGAATGTAACAAGCAAATCACGTTCCCCTAAAGTAAAACTCATTTTATGTAGTTGTGTCTGACGATAGACAAACTGTGACGTAATGTTTGCAAAAGGAAATATGTGAAATATTATCTAGTAAGAGTATCGTACATACAAATACCAATTTAATTAGAAAAAAATGTTATAAATATTACATTGTTAATACATATTATTAAGATTATTATTCTTACAGTATATTATTATGTTAAATTTTGTATTAGTATGATTGTAATAACCATTTATAGGAATTTTTCAAAATTGTTACATAACATTCGAATACATGTAAGTTCTTATACTTTCCAATGCCATGATTTTAATAAATAAACAATGCTGAGTAACTATGTGCAATATGTGACAACGAATGTTTTGAGTAAACGTCATCTTAATATAACGTATGAGACTTATTGAAAGTTACTTAATAATCTATCTAAGAATTTCGGTAATTAAAATTAACGAAGACTTTGAATAGTAATTCGGTAATTTTAGGAGTTTCTGTATACACACACACACACACACACACACACACACACACACGTAAAAGCACAGAATTTACTAGAAATTTTAGTTTACGTCCAACATGTCCGCACTTGATGCACATTTTGAATTGTCTGATGATAACTTAATAGAAGATTGAACGTGCTAAATCAAATTAGTTTTTCGTCTACAAAAGTAGCATTTTTAACATTCCTTGTTTCATTATTATGCTTGATCTATGAAATACTTTACCACTGAAATTACCACGCGAAGCAGTTTCCTGCGATATTTCTGTATCGACAATTAAATTTCTATATGGATCTGTTATTGATTTATTTTAGCGTGCACCAATCGTTTCGTTTAATTTCGACTATAATTGAATCTCGAAGAATATCATGTAGAAAAATAGAAGTTTGTTTACAGCGTATTAATTATTGGTTAAAATCTTATACCTATCATTTCGAAAATGAAGAAACCTGAAGTTTTGTCATCAGCTGTGCGTCATCTTCCATTTTTCTCATTCAATATACTATTGCGAGTCATTATTTTATTTGTAACATAATTATTTCCTATATAAATATAACTTGGCTTAGAAAATGAAATACAGGGGAAACTTCAGATAGTTCAACATATCTTGAGAAACGAAAAGAAGACTGAAAATTTGAACTAAGGAGAGCAGTTAGTTATTCACAAAGATAGAGAATCGTTCGAACAGTAGCAGAATTTTAATCCGCTATAGCTCTGTACGAATTAAAAATTATCCTACCTATATCTTAATCTATTTCTTGATCAAAATATTCATCAGGCAATGATTTATGTTTTATTCTAATATTTGTTCTGTTGTTGTTTTATTTTAATTATCTATAAAAAAAAGTCTTTAAAAATTCCTCGTAATGTCTTATAAAGGATCATTCCAATAATAGTTGCCGCTATATATCCTCTAATTTCTAATTCTACCTCTAATACTAAATTTATTATAGTCAAATCTGATTAATTAGTATATAAACACAAGAATAAACGCAGTCGTGTGCAGGTACATTTCACGTAGCCACTGCACGTACCTTATCGATTCATCATTATTTTCACCAATACCATCGTGTAGCATAATTGTGACTGCGGTAGACTAATTAATTAGTATATAAATACAACAATATATACAGTGTAGAAATAGTTTTGTACCTTTAAGATGTATCTTAACGATCTATGTTATTCCCTCCTGCGTATACTTTTACCTGCTGCGTATTACGTACTATAGTCGTAACAGCGATAAACTAATTAATTAGTATACAAATACGATAATAGATGCAGCGGTGTACAAATATTTTCGTAGTTACCGTACGAGCCTTATCGATCTACGATGCTATTCCTTCGATAAATATTTTGACCTACCATCACGTATCATAGTTGTAACAGCAACAGACTAATTAATTGGTATACAAATATCATAATAGATATAACGGTGTACAAATATTTTTGTAGTTACCGTGTGCGCCATATCGATCTATGATGTTATTCCTTCGATCAATATTCTGACGTACTATCACGTAGTATAGTTGTGACAGCGTTAGGCTAAATAGGCAGCGTGCATCGACTAAAACCAAGGACTAGAACGGGATACAAAGGGCGTACAAAGGTGACCGCGTTGAGGGGGTGGGAAGGGCATGAATTGGTTATCTGGATAGAAGCTCGAGTATCGACAGTTGGCGTTCTCCACTCGAGTCGCACGAGTACGTTCAAACAAATGCGCCGGTGTGCCTAGTGGCCATTAAAGTCGCGAGGGGTCGTGCAAAGTGTGCGTTAAAGAAGCTGTACGCGTTCATGTTAGAATGGGGTGTGCACGGACATTTCGATAAATTGTCTGTAGAAAGGCAAATCGAGGAGGTACGAGTGGCCAGAGATTAAGACTCGCGAGGGGATGCCTGGTTGATGATTGAAAGAGAGAATTTTCTATATGATGGTCGAGATGATTGTAGGGTAGCGGTGGTGTATGTTTAATAGCAATTGAAAACTGCCGCAGTTGTTTATTCGTTGGTAAAATGATAAAGCGATAGACAATATATCAGGATATTTGAGAATTTTATGAGACGAAACGAAGTATCAAAATTTATAAGAACATTGTCGACTTTGATATTGTAGTTTCTGGATTTGATCGTTGCTATCGTTCGTAGTCGGAAACGTTTTACGTTTTCTTTCTATAGAATAAGATGCATTTTTATATCTCGTTTTTAATACACCACCGCTTGGAGAATGTAATTTCAGTCAGATAAAAATAAAAGGAAAAGTTTTAAGAGCTCTGACATTCAGTTTTATAAAGTAAGATTACTTTACGATTAAAATCGATTCCAATAATAATCGCGATTGGATATTTCGAAGCAGAGTGCCGAAATATCAGATAATTTAAAGATCACGACGAGAACGCGATTCCCCTCGTCTAAATTCCAATTAATCGTCAACGTTTTATTCTTAAATTCGTCAGCAACTGTCTATATTATGTAGGCTTAACGACATCAATTTTCCAGCGGATAGAGGACGAAGAACCGTGCAACGACTAACAAAGTAAAACGCGAAATCTATCGCGGTTGGTGCTCGTTTTAATATCCCTGCATGCGGTCTGGTTGAAGCCGGCACCAAGTTGAATCCCGTACGACGTGGTTCTATCGAATTATCGAACTCGAAACAGCGGGGATTCGAAACGATCCGTTGGCGATGGTTTCAAGCCTCTTGAACTTAATATCGATCGACCACACGATCAGTTCACCCGGCGGAAGCATCAAACGAGAATCCATTCGAGTATTCTTCGGATAAGCAATTTATTTCTCCTTTCTATTACTCGCCTCTCCTTTTCTACGAATAATAATTCGATCTTCGAACCTTTCTCTTTTTTCGTTTTGGATGGAGACATCGGTAGATGAAACGTTATTTAATAATTCTCGAGTGTGTAGGAAATTGAATAGGGTTGAAACACTGAGTATTACTACTTGTAATGAGAGGAGCAATTTTACTTTTGCCAATGATTTACGAAATCGTTTAGAAGGAAGCAGCGATTTAGACTCGTTGGTAATTTACCGATTTAGATTCTCTTCCTTCTCTTATCCATATCTATATTAGTTAAAACTTTTCTTTTTTTAATCTAATTTAATTTAGGATCGTTCGAAACGCTATTACTACTTATAGAGGGATAAGTATTTTCGCTTTTGCAAATAAGCGAAAGCTTGTTGGACGAGTAAAGCTCTTACAGAAGTTGTCCTTTTTTCTCTATCGAAATTTATACACTCGTTTCAATATTTTCTCTTTCATCGAGGTTAAAGTTCAAATATAGAATAGATATTATTAGTATTTTCATCTTTTGGAGGAAGTATTTCTGTTTTCAGAGAAATAATTAGCGAAATCTGTTACAAGCAATATTTTTCAACGTGTGAATAAATAACGCTCTTACGATTGGATTCTTCCTTCTTATGGAAATTTTATTCAATGGAACTTTTTCATTTACTCGAGTTGGAGTTAAAATGCCGAGTATTAATATTTATTATTCGAAAAATATTCATGCTTCTTATTCGAGAAATATTTCCACTTTCTTGAATCATAGCAAAGATTTATTACGAACGCTGTCCAATTTTCTTTCTTCATTTTTTAATTTGAAAAAACGTTTATTTGTTGAAACGATATATAATATGTAATCTTGGTTGTTTCGCAGTCAAGAACGAACCAACCCGATTTCTTGGGGAAGGTGTGTCGTTCAAGGCGAAGCTGATTGGCATATTGGAAGTATCGGAAGCACGCGGGGACCGGATGTGCCAAGCAGCTTTGGCGGATCTGAAGATGGCGATTCGAGCTGCCGGTGAACACAAACAACGAATCGCCGTTCAGGTCAGCATCGATGGATTACGCTTGCGGGACGAGAAGTCTGGGGTAATGACTCTCAAAAATGACAACCATAACAAATTTCATAATAAAATAAATATCCAATGATAACAAATGATAAAAGTAAAATATTAACTTTCTAAAGAGAAATATTCGTCAAGGATTACATTTTTCAAAGATTCAATATCACATTCTTTTTTTTAAGTAAGCAAATCTTTTAACAGTGTTTTATTCGATTAAAATAAAATATTTTTTTTATTTTAGTAACAAAATATTTTTTTAGTTTTGTGTATATGTACATAAAATGGATAGTTTTTTTACATGATCAAAATTTGTTTGTTCCAGGACTGTCTGTATCACCATCCTGTACATAAGATATCGTTTATCGCGCAGGACATGAGCGATTCGAGGGCTTTTGGATATATTTTTGGGTCACCAGACACGGGTCATCGTTTCTTTGGCATCAAGACAGATAAAGCAGCAAGTCAAGTAAGTTTTTCACAGTTTTCATCGAGTGCACCTTATCCTCTATCGCGTTAATCAGAAAAATTATGAGATTTAAATATCGATCGTAAGAAGTTGATTTTGCTATTCCTCGTTTGCCTGTTGGCAAGAACAACAGATTGTAATTTGTGTATAATTCTTATCTTAATTTAACGTTTGAATAATAACTTTCATAAATGAAATATAATAAGAGAATGGGAAGCAGGTAAAGTAAAATTTAGAAAAAGTGACAAGTTGCTGTATTACTTTTAAATCGTACTATCTCTTAAATGGTTAATTTAACGAAATTTACGAATAAATCAAATTTATGAATTTTTACGCGTTTATATCACCTTACAAACGTATTTTAATGCTACATTACCTACTAGATTTTATAATTACCAATATCATATTCATATCTCTCCTTCAACCAGAATTACAATTTTATTCTATTTATATCCTAATACGTTTGAAATATTTGCACTAATTATCTGCTAATGTACCTTATCGATTACTTTATCAACGGGTAATATGAAATTACTCGACTAAAAACAGTTAACTTTATGTACCCAATCAAAATGAAATTAATCAACAATTTTCTACGATCGTTAAATTCGCTTTCCGAGAATCCTCAATTGCCGAGTTCAAGCTATTAAGAACAACGATGACTAAACACTAACGTCTACGCTACGACAATTCACGTTATACCTGACACATACAACGCACGTTCGTCGAAAGTTTAAAAAATTAACAATAATTAGCGAACCACAGTCGACATAAAGAAACCGTGTTTAGTCTGTGTGATCGATAAAAAGCGAGAGGCGATGAACGCAAGAACAGTCGGGCGTTATATCGTCACCGGCACGGATATTGCCTTTGAGAAACAACAAAAGAACAAGGTTGGTACGCGTTGATTCGATAGGAGAGCCGTTCGTGCGCGAGTACGATCCTTAAACGTGGGTCTACAACCGTGTCATTTATCGTGAACGATTCGCTTTGCCGAGGCAAGGGGATCTAAAATGATATTTGTCCAATCCGGAGAAGCAATATCGACCTCGGTAGCTTCGGTAATTCTGCAGGGGTATGTAAATAATTGCATTATAGGATTCAGTCTGCCGCCCTAACGATACACCGCGGGAGATTGTTGTTCGATTATACGCGTTCCCTTCGTACTCGTTCAAAGAGATTGCGATTTCTTCGTGGCCCTCGTCTCTCTCTCTCTCTCTCTCTCTCTCTTTTTCATTTTCCCTCTTTTCTCCATTCCATTTTGCAATACGCCGCTTTTCACGCAGCTAGGTGGGGATATATTTTCGAAACGGACATGGAGAAAAATTTCAAAGGACAAAGCTGAATAGTGCTATTGGCTTGGCAACTAAATGATTGCGGATTTTGTTATTAGGTGGTAATGATAAAATCCGCAATCACTTAGTTGCCAACCGAATATATGAGCGATTCACACGTAATTCACGTTTACGTAATGACGTCAATTTTCTCCATTTTTGCTACGCACAGCAAACCGATTTGACAGATACGTGTATTACACTGGAACGATTAGGATAGTTAAAAAAGAAGAAGGAAGAAGAAATTTCAATTTCATGAATAGAATTTTTGGGAATTTGAACGATTTTTTTGAAAGTACATGGATGAAAGTGTATTTGTTTGAATCGGGTATCTTTACACGTACCTTTCATTTGCATCTCTTTGATGTAAGTTTCATTACTTACTTTGGTCGTCGGTAGTTCTGGCGTTATTTTCTTATATCTACAAGCTTGGTCGTACCCTGCCCAAGGTTTTTAATAAGAGCGTTCAGAAGGTCTTTTACTATACTTCAAACATTTCTACGTTCGAATCTCAATATTATTTGAAACGTTACTTTGGTTTCCCGATATTCCCAACAAGATACGATTTTCTTTCGTGAACACTGTGAGTGTTCTTCATTCTTTAATAAGCAATAGTCTGTAGAATTCCATTATCTACCCATTTCTTAAATTTCGTAGAAGAATTAATTCTAATTAATTAATTTTTTATTGGACTACAACGAAAATAGCAAAAGCTTTCGATGGAAATCGCTACACGTAGTACACGCAGCTTCGTCTATTTTACACGATTTTACATAGGAAAAGGTCAAAGTAGTAGTCTAATTACGTATATTTTAGTGTTTAAAATATCGTGCTCGTAGTAATAATATTAGAACATTGTATGACGTTTACACGAAACCTTACCGATTAGAATGTTTTGCAATTAAACGGGTTAAAGGTTATCGATGGGTGTAAGAGAGAGGGACGATGTGGCTGACCATGTGTCTAGACTGTAAGAGAGAGGCAGACGTAATAGAAGGGGAATAGGCCGTAAGTGACTGCGGACCGTGTATAGTCAGGCGCGTTTAGTATATCGATATAACACAGGACGTAACTCTCAACTGTCCATTATTTCGAAGTGTGTTTGAATCGAAAGGTATTTCTAAAGTAATAAGAATTTGCCTTTGACATTTTTATATCGTGTCTCTGTTTTAGTTTTTAGTTAAAGTAAAATTATTTGTCTTTATTAACAAACTTTTGTATCTGGTTATATTAATGAAATACTTCAAGTTCCTGCATTGTAAAAGCAGTTTTACTTAAAAATTTTATTGCAGGTGGTAATCGCGATGCGAGACTTGTTTCAAGTGGTGTTCGAGTTAAAAAAGAAGGAGATCGAGCTAACGAAGCAGCACTTAGAGCAGAACGCTATAAACGTTATTAAATTTCATACCACTGGCATCTTTGTCGAACCTACCCCTGACACTAAAGTAATTGTCATTTCCTTTTTAACTATATTTGTATTTTCACGGTCTTTTCGATAACAGTCGCTAGTTTTAAATGTTTAATAATTTATTAGACGGTAATGTGCGAAAGTTTCGGGCCACTTCCTTGCTTATGTATATTTCGAGTATCTAAAATAGCTACAACCAATATTTGAGATAAGATAAAGTAAACGAACAGGATAACAAATTAACATTGTTATGCTGTTATATAATATTAAAGTTGTGTATAGTATATGATTATATCCTGATGCTAAAGTTAAAATTCATTAAAATGTCACATTTGAAATGTGAAGTGAAAAACTGATCTGGCTGGAAATTTATGCACCCCATTTTGTAACATGTAAAATATGCAATTTAAGAACAATTTCGTTATTAAATATTTAATATTGTTAAATCGTTTTGCGATAGGGTGCAGCAGGATCAGAGTCCTCTCTTCTTCGGGTAAGGAATGCTAATTCGGAGGCGGATAAGTCGACTGATAAACGAAACGAGCCTCAAAGTGGTGTTATTAGGGATTTATTAGATATACAATTCGAATTGGACTCTCTGCAGCAAGGTATCCATCACATGGACAAAATTACCCCTGAAAATCCACCACCATCCGCTGACGATCTCTTTGAAACCGATCCATTCGGTGATTCTTTCGCGAATATGAAGGTATGTAAAAAATTAGTCAGCTTTAATATCTAATATGCTCTTATTTTTTAGATTATTTCGTTAAAATAATATGTTTTGTTTAAAACATTCTTTGTGTATTTTTATAGCTTGAAGATACTGTACGAGCAATTCTACCACCACCACCGTCATCCTCTAAAAGAGGCCACCTAGAGCGACAACAAACGGTTCCAGGCACCCAATCGTCGATCACGTCGAGTCCAGCGACCACTCTGACTAGCAAGACCCCTCCACTTCAAAGTACAATTCAGTGGTTCGACAAAGAAACCGAGAATCTCTTTAGTGACAGTGAGCTCACCAGCTCGGCTAAAAATACGCCGGTTAAAAAGGAAGTGGAAGAGGTAAATATTTATTATATATACATTAATATTATAGTAGTCTTAGAGAGAATAAATTATTTCGAACATTTTAACTCGGACTGTAAATAATATAATTATTCTCTAAGTTCTCTAAGTTAAAACTGTTGACTTTTTTTTTTAAATATTGAGAAGACAGGTTGCTATATGATCGGTCACGATTATCGATTTTAATTCATGAAATCTTTCCAAACTGTCTATCGACTCTTTGTCATTTTATTTATGTTTCTAATTAAATACTTTGCATTTGATCATTGTTACAGACCCAAGCCAAGAGCCCACAAATAGACGTGTTCACGGAATTGGATCCGCTAGGAACCGGTTTAATAAAACCTTACGTAGACAAGAAGGACTTCTTCCAGCACCTGAAGAATCCTCCCAAGAAGGTGCTAAAAGATTTGGTGTCTACTAATTCGGCAGACACGTTCCCAACGAACTTTAACGTCCTCTCAGAACCCATAGAGTCAGTGAAACCACGAAACGACATAGTTCCCAAAGAAAACCAATTCGAGGACACAAACTTTGCGAATTTCGATCGATTCGACGAAAACGAGGCGATTCAATCAGTTTTCACGCGCAGTGATTCGTCCAGAAAATCAGATATGACGCCTAGAACGACTCATCATCAACCTCTTTCTGTGTCTTTGCCTCCTGAAGACTCTTCTACTTCGAAATCCTCTGCAATCTCGACCATTCCCACTTCCGCAGGCGTTTCTTTGCTCGGTAGAATAGACAAAGACTCCACAGAATCCTCGCATGGCTTGGTAAAGCTTCCCAGTCCCATAAAAACTACGCGCCAGAAAGAATTTGACATTGATATCACCGGCAACAAAGTACCATCTATGGACAAACCGTTCCCAGTAGATTTCTCGATAGTCAGCGATTCACCAGCATCTCCACTAAAGTCTTGTCCCTCCGATGCCAACTCTAGACTATCCACTTCGTCCGCGGAACTGGAACTCGTACCTGAACCTCCTCCTCGAGGAATCGCTAACATTCTAATCAATCCTCCTCCTCTGCCACCGAAGAAGCAGGGTGTCAGGGGTGTAGTAAAGCCTCCTCCAAGACCGCCGCACACAGATACATACTTCCACTACGACTTCCCTGAAAGAGAGCCCGTGGCGACAAGCGACAGGAACATGAGTCCGTCGAGGGACGCGAAGAGTCAGTCAGATGACAATTTCAGTCCGCCCGTTCAGTTGTCTAGCAAATCGGATTTGATAAGCGTGATGACCACGTCGGCGTTCGAGGATTCGTTTAGTTCTATGGTACCCACCACGAATTTGTCCTCGTTTTTCACTTCCACTTCCAGTTCGACGACTGGACCCAAAAAGACGAAACCTTCGTTGGATATCACTCTAAGCCAATTAACGTCTGCCAATTTAGATGAATTGGCGAGCAGTTTGGGGATGACTGTAAAGGAGTTGACTAGTCTAACTCTTCAGCAGTTGACTGAGTGCTTGGCCACTCTCTCAGCCAAGGAAGCAGCTGCTGCCAGCGATAGCGAGGAACCAGTTCCTATAAAGCAAGAGCAAGTCAGTACTGTGCAAGCACAACCTGTATGTAGCATAGTGCAACCGAAGCCGTTCAATGAGCCACAGCTTTTTACTAAAACGAACATCGACCAAGAGACCAAGCAGGATGCTACTTATGATAAGTACGCTGTTTTTAGAGAACTGTTGGAGCTGGAACAGATGGAGAAGAACGAAGAGAACATCATGAAAGAATTCGCGGAGGAAGAGGAAGTGACGAAAGAGGAGTTTGAATTAGTTAGTCAGCAACAAGAAACCAGCGAAGAGATCAGATCAGAAACTCTGGCTACTTTGGTGAATTTAACGGTGAAACTTCCGCCTAGTAACGAGGACCTGACCAAGGAAGAACAAATTGAGTCAAAGTCTGAAGACACGACTGAACTGTCTTCGAGTTTGACATTTGAAAAAATTCAGCCAATCGAATTAGAAAGTAAAACAGAACCAGTGACAGAGCCTGAAGTACCAACAGATTTATTGACGAAACAAGAAGAAGAGGAATCTGACAAAACGAAAGCTATAATCGATATTGAGGAGAGAATAGAAGAACCCGAGCCTGTTGACAAACCTAGCGAATCCAACGAGGATTCTGATAAACCAGAAACCAAAGAAACAACTACAGAAGAGGGTAATGGGCCCTTGGTTGAAGTAAATAAAGTTGAGGTAAAGTCTTCTGTATCCATATCCAGCGACAAATACGCGGCTTTACGTGAGATTATAGGCGAACCAGAACCACCAATCAAGCAACTTGACGAAGACACACCAAATTCCACTAGAATGTCTCCTGTGATTCAATTATCGACCCAGCAAAAGACTTCAGCCGAGGTGGAGTTGCTAAATCTATTTTCTGACACGCCCCCACCTTCCAGTCCTAAAAAGCAGTCTAAAAATGAGGAAGAATCGAGTTCTATGGGGATGGATATTTTTGAAGAGATTAAAATGTTAAGCAGCAGTGGACACGCACCAAAAACCAAGTCTCTAATTCCTGAAGACATCTTCTGCCCATTTACAGAATTAAAGCCAGAAAGAGACGAAAGTAAAGATGATAGCAGTTGGACGAAGTTCGACTCGGGTCTCTTCGTTTCAGACAGACCCCCTTCTGACTGTCCTCCTTCGATTAGTAGAACTTCGCCGTGGTCTCCTGATGGGAAAGAGTTCCACAGAGAAGCGTCTTTCAAAGGAAGCATGTACCAACAATCAGGCGACAGTGATAACGAGTGGAAAGACGAGGAAGAGAGCGAGGAGAGCAATGGAAGAGTACGAGACGGCAGATTTAGATGTAGCCACTATCCAAGATTCGATGCTCCTTTCGGCGATAGGAGCTTCTACGAGGAAACAGGTGGTCCGGGGAGCAAACGAGACAGAGGCTTCCGGGATAAGATGATGGAGAAGCCTCGTGATTCTGCGTGGATCAAGAATTCCGGACATAGGCCTCGTGACTCTTCTCCGTGGCACGATGAGAGTCAATGGGAGAAAGAACCCAAGCATTATCCTCATAGAAAGATGCAGTATAAGGACGAAGAAGAACTCTATGAGGGTCATTGGAAATGCAGATCGAAGCCTCAACGTTGGAACTGGCCACACGAGCATGGACCCTTTTATGACGAGGAAAGAAAAAGGAAAATGATGCTGTGGAAGGAAGATAGATTTGGTAGCCAAGAAAGTATGGGATACGACGATGACGATAGGTGGTCTAGAAGGAAATATGAGAGAAGACGATGGGAGGAGGATGCCAGATTTTGGAACAGGAGATCAACGGGTCCACCAGATTCTGACTATCCTAGTAGAGAAAGCTACTATTACTATAGAGAAAGCAGGGAACGACCACACGATTATCCTTCAGCTTGGAACGAGGACTATGGCTCCGATAGACCAGGAGACGATTCCCCAAGGTATAATCAATCGGGTAGAAAGCGACATTGGCCGAAGAGGCCAAATAGTGCAAACGAGGGACGCAACGCTGACATGGTCTACCCTGAATCCCGAGGAAAATTCGGCACCTCCAGGTCCGAGTGTAATGATAATGACTCTGATCCATATGTAAGATCTTCGCAACGTTCCAGGAGTCGTCAAAGTTATTGGGGTAGCGATCAGGAGTATGATAGCTGGGCGGATAGGCCTTATTGGTCCGAGGAACTAGATACCAAGAGTGAGAGTCTTCATCGAAAGAGAATACCCAGGCACAAACCTCGCCAGCCACACGCGAAGACCCAGAGTCCATTTGAGGACGATTTTGCCCAAACTGTAGAACACGTGGACCCATCTACCGTGGAATCTCTGGCTACAGCGGAGCCACGAATTCGTTCTGAAGGCAGTGAACGGAAACCATCACCACAGAGTCCTTCGTTTACGACAAGGTATCCGAAGGGTCCCAGGAGAGCGATGGGTATGGACGAGGTCTACAGCAAAAGATCTAGTTACTTCGAAGATGATTTACCCTTCGCGGCTACTGGCATGGGCGATTCGCCCGATAGACAAAGGCTTCCTTCTGATCAAAAGGCTACGCCTGAAGAGCTTCCCTGCGATTCCAAGGATGCTCATCAGACGACTGACGATTTTGTATCAGGGGACGGCAGCCGTGATTCTTTCTTCAATGGACACCTGAGATACGACGACGATGCGTTCGCTTTCAAGTCAGAAATGGAAGACAACGTCTCTGACCACAGAGCGACCACTTTACCTTTGAAGAATCATGGTCGACAAGGAAAGTACTCTGCTGGAAGTAATAATAATAATAACAACAATAAGTCGAGAAACGATCAGCATATTAGGAAGTCGGAATCGGTGAATATATTTGTCAGGGAGAACGATCCGTTCGGGGATGACGATTTCTTCGATTGATGGGTCATTAGAGAGGTGTTTTATCTTAATAAGCACGGTGTTGGACATTTCGATGAGGTTTCACGCGTCAGTTCCGGGTTTTCGGAGATGGTGCCGGGGTGATTCGACGAGGTGCGTTTACTTTTTCTGTACAAGAACGTACCGGGCTTTGAGCTATCATTGCTCTATTTAGTCCTCGAGTTAGAGGTGGACTGTTATCGCGTACTATCTATGTTTTTTTTTTTTTCGGTTGGGTTCAGTCTATTATGGAGGCAGTAAGCGTTGGCTGATGGAGATTATTAAGCGGTAATAGGACTTGAACACGATGTTCCGTTGTTTATGACAGAATTGTGGAGCGATTAGTAAAGATTGAATTAAAGTACTCGTGATGAGGTGATAAGGTAACGATTAGTAAATGATTTTTAGAAAGGTTAACAGAAGATTATTTTAGGTTTCAATTGAGAAATTTTTTGTAATTTCAATTGATTGTAGATGATAATAGGGATCATGCGTGTTGGTCAATGACATTGAATAAATTCTACTCGTTATTTATTAATTTTTAGTCCCATACCAAAAAGAAGTGCCGGATCAAGAAACGATCCAGGTAGCAACTTTACATGAAACCTCTTTCTGTTTATTGCATCAACAGTACAGCATTACAGTAGAAGATACATTCCAAGTAAACATATTTCTATCACGTCGTATCCATTCAGAAAGAAAATTTATTTCTTAGAATTCCAAAATCGTATCCTTCGACCTACAGTTCAAATTCGTTTAAAAATTAGTATATAGAAGATGTATTTTTAAACGATTAATACTTATTGCCTCCATTATAGCTAACAATATGTTGTTTAGTTGAAATTTATTATTATATAGTGCGAATGTGAACTAGAAATGATTGAAAGTGACTTGAACGCGTTCTTTTATGGTTGATCCACTACTAGGTCCATCGGTGAAGAGGATTCGTCTTAACGTATCGATAGCGAGATATCGATGGGGTACGAGCTACGTACCAACTGCTAGTCATTGTTTTAATAAATTTGTACATAATGTTATATCGGCGTTAGCGTGAAATTGATTCGTCGATCGGGGTCTGTATATGTGCGGTACAGTTTGTATGGCCAATTGTTTGCCGTAATCTTGACGCGTGCTTTCAATTCCTGATCATCGGTCTATAGAGTGTAATTATGTTTAGGTTCGAAATAAAGTGGGATGCTCCGTAAAGTTTATATTAAACGTTAATTTACAATATTTTTATTTAGTCAACGTGAAATTATGCATTTTGAGATATTCCATGATCGAATGCTAGTTTTTATCGTAGATGGTTCACGATAGTCTCAGTTAAATTACTTAATTTTTATAGAGTGTTTTATATTAATTTGCATTTTGCATTTAAAGCGATATCAAGTCTATCACACGACAAAATACATCGTTTTAACAATGAAACAGAGACTGCTGTGATTCAATGAAGCTTATGAGACTGACGTTTATAATGATTAATAATTTGATCATAAGACGAGTATTAATATCTTAATAAGAAGAGAATTGCACGTTTTTTGCACAAAGATTATCTCGTTTTGTGTGCCAGTGAAATTATATTAATTCTGTTAATCGAATTTGCGTCACGTTTAATGAAAGAATCAGGAAACCAAGCTTTTTTTCTTTCCATGAGTTAATTAATTTCTGTTTTTTTTGTGGTGGTAAATGAAATATTCTGTTTTATTTATATTTTTATAAAATCTTCCAAAATTTTCTTACGGGCATTCCACTTTTTTACAACTGATTGTGATAGTCAATCACGTTCTTGTTTTGTTCGTTTCATACGATCACGATGCTAGTCATGTCCGAGTGAGTTAGAGTTATTATATAGAGAATATAGGCTTGATCGTCAATAGTTATTGCAAATGAAATCGTTAGACATCTTTCAATTTGTATCTTGTTCTTTCGCATTTCTTCTTAAAGCAAAATTTAATTAATTATTTTGGTTCGCACACTTTCACGCTCTATACTCGAAACTGTTTTTGCTATAATGAATTAGTAATTACAAGTAAAAGAAAAGGTATCTTGATTAAATTCTAAGAATACGTTTCAATATTATTCGTGTAAATATTTTATTTACCTGTATTCCAATGTTATTAATAATTTATTCGAACATTTTATTTATACTTTTATACATTTTACAAAGTATCCATGTTCGAAGAAATTATATATTCTATAATCAATGGCTATAATGAAATTTATAATAACATTTTCGTGAATTACATTCGTTTTTGGGTTACATCATTTCAGAACTACAAAAATGTTGAAAGACATTTTCAGAAAATATTGAAGTAATTTTTCGAAAAAATGCCTAACAATTTCACATGCAATAGCTTCAACAATGAACGCCTGAGAAGATCTCATTAGATTGTTCGGAATGTTGGGGAATGAAAATGTGACTTTTATACGTTTTTTGACTGGAACGATCTTCGTTCGTAGGTCGAATCGATACCGTATTAAGGACAAAGTAAATTCGATGATTGTCGATCGAAGACGAAAAAATGAGAAAAAAGGAGAAAAGACGAAATGAAGAAAATCTCCGTCAGTCTAGATAGTTTACAATTGCAATTTATTTACAACAAATAGAATCAATCTTAAATGATCTTTTATTTATTGTTTTGCAATAGAAAAATTGTATATGTACTTTTGTATTTTATATTTATTTCAGTTATTTATACGTAGATAGATGTTGATAATTTATGGTGAATGCATTTAACGCTTGAAACGACGAATTATTCATTATTTATTTAATTTATTAATGCAACCTTGGATCTGTTTAAGGATATAAATTATAGTCAGAGTTTTACTGACAATAATACAGCTTGCATGCAATTCCACTCACCGAATATGAAACGACGAATTTCTGTTTGATCATTTGTGTACCTCGTGAAGAATTCAAACGTCAAAGGAGGAGAAATGAATTTTAATTTATACAAATGTGTTTATCTATATAACGATGTTTATTAAGAAGAATGGGACAAATTGTGTGAATTTGTAATTAAAAGTGTAACATGCATATCGCAATTAACCAAAGCTAAAGATTTTTTTACGTAGCATCTGCAACATTATTCGCTTGATTAAAGCAAACGGAGAACCGTCAATGGCAATAATTGTGTTAAAGCGTAGATTGTAATAACGTGATTTTGAATTTTGAATTATAACGCGGCTTAATTGAATGAAAAAAACAAAAAAAAAATTAATGTTCGACGTTATTAACTATTAACCCTTGTGTGAGCAACCCGGTAGTCATTTTTATAATTTTTTAAACAAATTTCCATGTTCTTATGAAGATATCATAAAATATTATACATCTCGGAGTGTCCATGTGTTGGGCATTTTTACATCGAGTTGTGTGTTTCGAAATAGATTTTCATAAAAAATGTTGCAGATATTAAAGCTTCAACTTGCTTATATATTTCTTTTTCTGACACCTTCTTTTTTCTTTTTCGAGAACTGCAGAAATTTGTAAAATTTTTATTTTACAGAATCGACGTAAAATTTATAAAAGATCCCTTAAATATCAAAGCTTCGAATCTATTTCTACCCTTGTGCTAAACATAAGCGCTATTAACGAAGAATTACGTTCGCTGGAGAATTTCTTTGCCAAACTTTCATTCGTAAATCATTTTAATCGCAATCTATCTTACATGGACATTCGAGTATTCCAAGTTATTGGACAAGCGTGTATTACAAGTAGACCACGGATGTTCATGCGAATTTATACTTCTATGAACGCAACTAAAGAAACGAAATCCAGGTGGAAATTTGTTTCACCCTTGGAATATCACAATAAATATAACACGGTCTATTTGTAAGTTTGAAGCTTTAGCTCTTTTGTAAATTGAATTATTTAGTTTTAAAAGCGAAAATCGAAGCAACGTCTAAATAATAAATGTTTGGATTAATTTCTTGATACTTCTATAAGAACATACGGTATCCTCTTATAAAGAGAATGTGGGAATGAATGCCTGATAAATCACACAAGGATTAAAAGACGAGAAAAGGAGAGAAACCACTGTAAAACACAAGGAATATATACCTCCAATGTGTTGCATTGCACGCAACTTCACCACTAACATTGTTTCAACCACCACGAAATTTCTACACCCACGAGAATAAGAATTCGTACTTTCTTCGATCATAATAGTAACATCTGTGCAATATATCACGACCACTGAAAATACTATTCAGGGATTTTAGCTAACAAAGTACTTAAGCAAATATGTAAAACCTTTTTGCACGGTGAAAAGGTATGAATGATTTGCTTCGAGGAAAAAGACTACGATTTTACATGAACGTAGTTAATACATTATACAAGATAACATTTAAAATGAAAGACAAGGAGGAAGGGAAGAAATTTACGACGAAGATAAAACTATACCAAACGCTTGATTTTTACGATAAGAGAGGAATTATTTGAAGCAAGTGAATATATATATAATATATATACATATTATATATATATTTCTGTCTGGACGTGTAAGTGATTAGCGAAAACGGAAAGTTCCATAAGCAGGACGAAGGACACGAATAATAAACGTAAATAGTGTAATAATTATGAAATGGAACTAATTTGACGACGTTTAGAACACAGTACTCCGCATCGCTATAATAAAATACGATAATACATTGGTGACTTTATGTATGCGCTATTAATCGTGGGATATTGTCATGTTTTTAATACGACCAGATATCGCGATGACGATTTATTCCGTGCATTATTGTCAGTCTCCCGGTGAACACGAGTCGCAGTACCACACTAAAACGAACGGAATCGTTCGAATAAATTTTCACTTTAAAAATGTTGGAACAGAATAAATTTCTTTTGGAAGAAACCTACTATGACTCTTTGATCGTTTGCATGCGACACATTCGTATTCCATCTTCGTTTCTAGGAAGGCTAGTTCTAGTAAGTATAGTTTCATGCTATTCTTTTATTTTCTTTTCTTTCCTTTTCTTTTTTTTTTTTCTTTGGTGATTTGTGAATCATTTCCTGACGTTATTTAGATGCACAGTGAATATTAAATTTTTCTAGCGATAACGATAACGGTAACGCAATTTAAGATGTCATTTTTATTACCTTCGTATTGTATGAGAAATTATGTTTTGAAATTTACCAGGTTTATTTTATCTTTCCTTTTTATACATGAAATTACATTGAACTAATACAAAACATGTATTAAATCAACTTCGATTTCTCAAATCCCATGATACATCACAGAAAAACGCAAAAATATACGAAATTAATAATCAGCGGAACGATATCTTACCAATTGTTGTAGAAATACTCGACGATCGAGAATATACGCTCAAGAGAAACACGAAAAAAGGGGAGAAATTCTGGCATTTTTTATGTTCAGTATTAACGTTCAATTTAAACTAAAATAGAATTCCCGATCGAAATGAAATTTATGATTCATTAAAAGATCTCGACTATTCGTAAGATTTCAATGAGACTACCGACACCCCGTCTGTCTTTACAGCGTTAAAATAACTAAAATCCAAACTCAAGACGATGAAACAGAAAAACATTAAAAAACAACGATTTGTTGGCGAGTTAAATCGATACCGGTGGACTCGTGCCAGCGTAAACACTGTAAAAACCTGCAGGATCTCGAAGACCTCCACCACGGGGTTTCTCTTTGTTGCGATCGGCAGCGGTGGTGGCTGCGGAGGCGCCTCCCCCGCCCCTATCGCATCGAAACGGGTGGAGATCCCTCGGTTAGCGTGCTCCCCGTTCCTTGATTTGGCCGAGCACAATGCACAATAAAAGAGCATTAGATCGTCGGCTTTGTCGAGCGGTTGCACGACTTCTCGTAACAATGGCGTGGCCCCCACTCGGCCCGAGCACTCGAAACACCTGGCAAACAAGGAAACAATGCGCACGAGCCGCACTTCGACGGGATTTCGCGCATTTGGGGTGCGCGCATGCTAACAAATTATCACTCCCTCTGTCACTTTTCGTTCTCTTTATCTCTCTCTCTCTCTTTCTCTTTCTTCTTTTCTCTTCGCGTCTTTCACGCACATGCTACCAACCACTGCCACCTTCGTGCACACCGCCGCGAAATACTTTTCTTGCTCGCGATTACGCAGCAACCTCGTGTCAGTCAGAAATTTGACGATGACCGCTATCAACGTGACGCGATGATACAGACAGGTATATTTGTTGGGAAGAATATACAGTAGAACGTCGTTTATTGGAACAGACTGGCAGACGAGGCAGTTGAGACGATAGAGGTTGAGAGTTAACTTGCTTGAAGAAAGAAGCGCAGATAAACGAGCGTCTACTGTTCCAATTTTCACTTCATTGGTATTATGTTCTTAAATTCGTCAATATCGTTCCAGTATATAGATTGTTAATAGCTTGCTAATCTAGCAGTACGATTTTAACTTTTGATTCATCGATGTATCAGATTCAGAGACGAACTGTATTTTTCAATTTCTGATTTGTTAATTCAACTTTCTACTTGTCAGTATTCGTTCAATTTGTAATTCAACGATGGACGGTAGATTTTTATTGAAATTCGTGTTTTCGTAAATCTAATTAAACGGATGGAATTTCAGTAGAAATTTAGTTTCTCTGCAGAATATTAGAATAAGCGCAATACATCAAAACGTCCAACTTGCGCGTTTTTGTTACTTTGAATTTCTCACAAACGCATACTTGCAGTCCATTTCTAATCCACCAACTTCCCCACAAATTTTAACTCATCGGTGTAATTGCAATTTTCAATTCATTAATAATGCATCCATTTTCAATTCGACATAAACTCAATTTAATTTTTCATCTACCAACATTTCCTCAACTCTTAACTAGCAATTATTGCTTGTGCTACTATTTTCATCCGATTCTTTCTCTCATGCTACCCAGCTTTCATTTCAAACATTAATTCTTAATCAAAGAGGAACGTTTTCCATACAAATGGAAATCAAAAAAAGAAAAAAAAAAAAGAAAAGTAAAGAAGGGAAGAGTAAAGTGCATTCCCTTTGACATAATACTAGCCGTTGACCTATCGTTGTAAAACACCGAGCGGAAGGTGACGCAACGAGGGTGAGAAAAAAAAGGGAAGAAAGAAGAAAATCAACCCGCATGTGCTCGGACGCACTTGAAAACGAAAAGTACTTTTGGACCAAGAGCGATATGGAGGCGGTATACGTCGGAGAACGTGAAGAGTGTACCGAGGGTGCGTGAACTATGAAATGCACCGGCTATACACGTTCCCTCTTTCGACAAATGTAGCTCTGAAAAGCTACGAGAAATGTTTATAATTGGGATCGTTGGCCCGTTGCGCTCTCTTTTCTTGATACCCAGCCGTGTACAATCGCATGCACGCGAATAACGTTGGTATATTTTATGCGATACTATTCGAATGTGTATTTCTAGCGATTTTTAAGGATTGATGTATTTTTGAAAGATTTTTTTCACACAGGTGTTGTGAACATTTTTTAACTTGGAAGATGAAAATGAAAAGATGCGAAGAATATTATCATCTTGAAATATCTTGAAGTATTATCATCTTGAAGTAGAGATACCTTGGCAGATTTGTAAAAAGAGCGTATACGAATGTTATCAAATTTGCAAATTAACGAGAGAGACTAAAAGAGAATCTGTCCTTAGACGTGCGTGTTATTTTCGTATCGCTTTGTTACAAACGCACAGCCTTTCAGATTCTCTGTTTCATTTATTAAATCACTTATATTGTAACAATTAATTTGATGTAATATTTTCTCTGTCAAGATGTTTCTATATTTGAAAAACGTGAAAATGTAGTTTTAAAAATTCTCCACTAGATTGTGAGAAGGAATTGGAAATTTAGACTCATCTTAGAAACGAGTTAATAACGAATTAATTACTAAAAAGCATTGATTATCTCGCGTAATCGATAGATCGTGAAACAAACCTTCTTTCATACAGCCAAGTCGTTTATTCCCGGGGAAAAAATCAGAATCGTCGTTTCTTCGAAAATATTCTCCGATCTGAAATATCTTCAAAAGCGGGAATTTTAAAAGAAGCTTCGGTTCGTCGAGGCGTAACGCGACACTACATTAATAACAATTTCATTTCGCGCGGGATTGAAAGCAAGAGGACTGGGCGAAGATGCTCGAGGCTCCGGTCACGAGAGCGCAGAGCGGCTGAAATTTGAAATTCAATCGCATGCAAATTTCTCCGACGAGGGAAGACACTTACGGCTAACCGGCGAACAAGATCGAGGATTCGTCGCTTAGCGTGCTGTAAACACTCGTCCCTTTTTACCAGGCTTATGAAATATTGATAGGCCTCCATTTGGTGTGCACGAAGGCGCGCGCGCGCGCCAGTGAAACGAGCGTCGCCTCGATGACGTTAACGATGTCGCCGGCTCAAGAGTAAAAACGACACGGCGGAAACGCGTTGGAATTTCAAAACAGACCGCCTCGCTCCAGCTTCGAATTATCGCGAGTCTAGAGAAATTATACGATGGAAAAATGGTAATACAGAATTAGCGATTTTGTTTATTTTTTCTTTTTTTTTTTTAAGAATAATAATTTAGCACGGAGGAGATATAGATTTAGATATTAATTGGATCGAAATTTGATATAAGATAATATTTTTTAAGACTTTTTAGCATATGTATAGAATTTGTCTATCGTTTTTGAGAAATTTGAAATACAAAAAATTAGGCTATTAAATATTATTATTGTTAGCGTAATTAAACCATTTGAAGAAGATGTATATTTCCTGTGGTAGCAGTAAAGTAATTTGCTATACATTTCTGAGTATCGTTACATGTTCTTAAAGTATCTATGAATCGTTTCATCGCTCTCCTAAAAAAGTTTAAGATATAAGAAGTTGAGTCTCTCTTTTGAAATATTTTTATGAAGAAATCACGTTTAGGAATACTTTTTCAGTCACGTTTAGGTATAATTTTTCAGTCATTCGTAATTAGTTCCGATTATCGTGTAATATTAAGAAAACTAATGGCATATAAAGTCAAGGATTAAAATACGGAAGATATAACGGATCTAAAAATTCTTCCTTAGTTTTTAGAAGCATCCTTCGTATTCTATAATTGTATCGACTTAACCACTGTCCACAGTTGAAAGTGATCTTGCTTGGTAGGCGTTCAGCAAGGCCCAAAACGGAAGTCTCGAGAATACGCATGATGATACAGTGGATTTCACCGAAAGTAGGAAAATTGGCAATCGGTAGATTCGCTTGCTGGGCATCATCACTCATTGCATCTCTGTGAGCTCGAGGCGCAATAAAGAAGGTGAGATTCCGTATATAATTAGATAAGGATCGATTGGATCGTAGTAACCAGCTAATTTACACTTTGGAAGCAATCGCGTTTATGGCACGCTCGCCTATTCAGAGCACAATGGACAATAAATTGCTGAAAGGAATCGTTCTAAGGGCTGAAGTCTCGACTTAAAGGTAGCCTTTTAACTGCGAAAACGTGTTTTATAAAATTAACAGAGATCCAAGTTTTTGTTCCTTGGAACGGAACAATCACGTTTTTACAAATTCATTATTTGGTCCATAATGTTAATACTTTTTAAGCACGTACCAGGGAAATATATGTATATTTCTGTGATCACTTTATACCCCTATATTGCTTTTCCCGAAATTCACATTTTGTTGTCGAACCTTATTATTGTATTATTATTACCGTTCTGTTTCCTCAGTCTCCTGTTTTCCATTATTATCTCCGCCTTCCCATTTAATTTATTTTCGTATTCAAAGTTAAATATCAAACAAAATATAGCTATATTTTATCTTCAACTTTCAATTGCTTTTTCCCTTATTCGTGATAATAATATGTTGTTGTTTATCATTTTACGGGGCTAGGAAATATTCTTACACACACACACACACACACATATATATATCGAAATATTTAAATATTATTTTTTGCACACGTTTGATGATTATTCTCCTTTCAGTTATTGTTAACGTGCAACGTATGCTTTAGTTTACAAATGAAAAATTACTAACATTTGTCCAGCTAATATTGCAAAGGATTATAGTAATTGAGAGATATCAAACGCACGCGTGAAAAAAAGTATTTGGATTTGCTAAGGTCAGATAAAGATGAATACCGGATATCTTTCAATCATATTTAAATAAATTACATTTATGCATAACAAATAAATAATATTTTTAGATTGCTAAGAAATTATACGTTTGTATCATTTGTTCAAATCACGAATTAATACCAAAACTCCACTTGTTATGTTTTCCTAAATATATTGTACCTAGGCTCTTACGATTAAAGTAATATGATGAAAATAGATAAGCTAGTCGTAATAATAATTGTATTTATACTTTAACAAAATAACAATTAATTGCACTAACAAGAATTGCATGTTTGTTAGTTCCAATATCAAACAAAAAGCAAAAGCACATGTAAGCAGGTATTTGTCAGTAGTCCGAGTCTATAATATAAAATTCAGAAATACGCTGATGGATTTCTAATGAACCGAACTGTCTCGTAGAAACAAAGTTAGTAATCCTCTTAAACAGAAGCACGAGTGCCGCCATTATAGTACAAGACTGTTTACACGATCAAACGTTCGCTTAAATGGCGTGCTCCTGCTCCGCTCCGATGGAATCGCTGGTCGTTTCGTTCTTACCCCAGAAACGTTCCTCTGCAACGTTCCTCCTAACGAGCGTCCAAGGAAATTGTATACGAAACACGTGGTCGGTCTATCTGTGTAAAACCTGGCAGCAGAAGGAGAGAATATTCCGGGATTACGGTTGCCTTCTACAGAGAGAAAATCCGTGGTTCTTTCGCCAAGAGGAAGCTTCAGTTTGCCGTCTCTGAATCGCGTAGGTAAATGGCTGTTCTCTTTAACCGCATACACGAGGCTCTTACGATCAAAAAGGGGGGAGAGACATGACGAGGGAGGAGACAAAAAAAAAAGAAAAGAAAGAGGAAGATAAGAAAAGAAGAAAGGAAGACGCAAGAAGAAAGTAAGAAGTAGAAAGACAGAGTTGTAAGCGGCCACGGCGAAGGTGGAGGGAGAAGAAGAAGGAAAGAGGAAAAGTGATAGAGGGAGGAAAGGAAGAACGAAGGAGGCTTGTCGCGAAACAGAGAGAGGATCAGAGGATCGTAGGAGTGGTGTTCTCGAGGTGGTAAGCACGACGAGGTAAAAAGGAACGACGTTGGAGGAGAGGAGGTTGGGGTGGAAAAAAGGCAGAGAGTTACTGGCGGGAAAAACGGTGTCTTGGAAAAGGTGCAAAGCCGACAGTATTCTTTGTAGCGGGGGATATTCGCCTTCTGTGCCGAAGACCTCTCGCACTTCTTTACCTTTTCCAACCCCTCCATTCCCACTCTCCACTACCACTAGCATCAAATCCAAGACCCACCACCTTCTTTTCTTCCTTCTTCTTGTGCACCAACCAACTTGTCCCCCTTCCGCCGTTCTTTCTTTTTCTCCTCTTCCTCCTTATTCGTTTCTTCCACTTCTTCTCTTCGTCTTTCTCTCGCCTTCGACTCGATTTCTCACTTTCTTGCCTTGATCGTCTCTCCTTCGTCTTCGGTGCACAACGATTACAGCGCAACTACCGTAGCGTCGAAGCCAGTAGTCTTCCCTTCTCTGCTAGTAGTAGTAGCAGCTTACTTCTCCGCCCATGCTGGATCCCTTACTCGACAGCCTCTTGTGCCACGAGATATTTACCAACATCCAAGATGGCGGCATAATCTTGCCGGCTTTTCGTCGAAAGTCGACGAGTCATCCAACGCAGCCAGTCCCTTTTTTTTGCCCATAAACACTTTCATCGGTCTCGTTTCACTGACTCCGCCCTGGCTGCTCGGCCTGCTCATCCCCTTTCACCGTTCCTTTTCCTTTCACTCCACGTTCCTTCGTTTCTTGCTCGGTGGTCTCTGACGGATCCTTCGGCCCTTTCGAGCTTCCTTCACTCGCCATTCTTTTGCGAGACCGATCATAATACGCGTCCTACACGTCGATTATCTTTTCCGCGCGTCTACGTAATCTTGCGAATTTTCAAAGACATTGGACGTTGATAGGCATACGGATATCGTGTGTCGTCGAAGTTTGAGGAGATTGACGTTGGTTTGAAGTTGGTTGCGATAGGTTTCAGGATCCGATGGTTGCTTCGTCAAGTACGAATATTTTGTATACTTTAGATTTCTATATTCCGATTAGATGACGTAGTAATTGTTCTCTTTGGGCTATAGACCGTCGTGAAAACTCTGCAGCTAGAATTGTAAATAATTTCGACTCCTCACTTCATATTCTTCAACGTCATCGAAAAAACACTCGCAATAAATGTATCACACGTAACTGCGAAACAATTTACGAAATTTGCGAAACGTTATATCAAGTACGATAAAGCTTTGAAGATCGAAAAGGGACACAGACACGCTATAAAAGGTACACTATGACTCTATCGCCCAGAGGAATCTCGAAGATTGTATATAAAACATTGGATGAAAAATCAGAGACTTAACTCGAAGAAAAAGATCTTCACGGACGATGTTGGCATTCGAAGGGTTAACCAACGAAATCATTTAACCAGGCAGCCTTTTTTCTCCTCGTACTGAGCATAGTGTATGAGCAAGAAAAGAGGCAGGAGGCAAAGCGTGCAATAAGTCGAAGGGACACCCTCGACAGATTTACCGGAAGGAGATCGAGAGGGAAGAAATCAGGAGAGGTAAATACGCGTGGTGAGAGAGTCCATGGATAAGAAGCAATCGAATCGAATAGTGGAACTCGTGGAATCCGCAATCCGTCGCGAAGTGAATGGCGAAACGCCTAAGGGTTTCTATGGTCGGGTATGCCCGCCGTCTGTTCCTCTGTCCATCGACCTAACCTAACCTAGCCGGAACTTGAGATTAATGTGGTAATCGCTGAATCAGCGAAAGACACGGCAACCGACAGTGAAAAGGAAGAGGGATCTTTCTCTTCCTTGTGACTTCGATATGTTTCTCCTTGAACGAGCAGCCGAGGGAATGTTACTGGACGATAAACAAACGAGGTACACGAAGATATATACAGTGGTTGGGAAAAGTATCGGCACACCGTTTTATGTATTACGCTACGTGTTAAGTAATAGACTATGGATTTTTATGCGTTTGTAGAAAATTTCTAAGTACAAAATCGCACAAAGTACACACGATATGGAAAAATATATCAAATATTTAAAATGTTATTTAATACATGTCACCTGGTAGATAAAATAATTTTCTACCGAGATCTTAATTGTATTGTGAGAGATGCAGTCTACCAATTAATTAGGTCTAAATACAGGTATACCATACTGGTGCTAGGTGTTTACTGGAAAATTGTATATTCGAATATATCTTACGATATTCGATAAGTTTAAATTAATCAACTGAGCACGATGTGCTACGCTTAATCACTTTCGTTTATTGCTCATTGATGACTCGTTATTTTCTGAAGTCAAACGTCGCTATATTGGGTTAGTCTCCTAGCTATAAATCATTCTTTGAAATCATCAAGTACCTTCATGCATAACTTGCTGTATTCAGTTTGTACTTGAAAATGGTTTTAAAGACGAAGAAACTGTGTTAATTCTATAAGGCGTGCCTGAAGATAGACTATTCTTTTCTACTTATTACTCGATGCTTCGTATATCTTTGCGGTTAAAACCTCTGAATATGTAAGAAAGCGTTAGAAAGTACTAGGAATTCGATTCACTCGGTTTCATTAAAAACCTTGTAATTTTATCAGAAGTTTCGTTAATTTCGTTTAATATTCGTAAATTAGAATATCATTCGCTATAAGCCTCGTATGCTGGAAAATATAATCGAAAAATATATAGTACTACACGAAACAGCGCATTCTTATCTACCATACAATGATAAAACACGTAATATGAATAAATGGAAACCCAAGATTACAAAATTAGAATACCATCGCCTAAGAAACTCAACCTTACTATATTCCAAAAATTCCTTTCCCATAAAACACGAACTTCCTTACCACACTTACGGTTCCCCTCGAAATAATTCCAATTTCAGTTTCGTAAACCGTAAACAGCCTACTCTACCGCAACTACCACTTCATCGAAATAATCCAAGAAAACGTCGTTCCAATAACCACGATCATCCAAAGAGAATCACTCGAGAAAGCATCGTAAACCCCATTGTGCAAGAAGCGAGCGTAGTATATCCATATTCCTTGATCGATGCGACTAAAAACGATCGTTGTAAATAATACGCGACTCTTAGAAGAAGCAGTAATAACAGGATAGATTTCGATACAACGGATAGGTATATACGGGTGCGTGCATCGTGCAAATAAATACTTGGCCAAGGGATGCAGAAAGGAAAGAAGGGTTGAAGCTGTGCCAGTCACGGAAGAACCTCGCTGGTACGTGGAGTAAGTGCAATAATACCAGATTATTTGCATCGCAAAGCCGTGCGTATGGGTAAACACAATATTCGCTCTCTGCTCGGCTCTGTGAACCGATAGTGCGCTCAGGTAGATACGCATCTGTCTATATCGTTCTCCATGTCTCTCTGTCTCACCCCATTTCGACTCCCTTTCACTCTCTTCGTTCCACCAATAGATTCATCGTTCTCTCTTCTGTTCACCTTCTCTTCGGTCCCTTCCTCTCTTTCTCACCTTTATCGTGTTTCGTGTCTATCATCGTGTTCCTCTGTCTCACTTACTCGATCCTCGTCTCTGTTTCTCGTGATCCGTTTCGTGTCCCGTCTTCGTTCCTCTCTCTATGTACCACCGCGGCGTAATACAGATTCTATTTGAGCTGCCTGAGGGAAGTTAACTCGTGATGCGTGCAGCTCGGCTCGCTCTGTTGGCGATACTACGGATCCCATCGTTCTCCATTTCGAGGCTGCAAATCCAAGAACCTAGCCGGGATCTCGCGACCTGTACGGCTACTCCTATTAGGCTCGCTATCGTTCGATTCTGTGGAAACGTTGCGTCTGAAAAATTTCTTTCTTTTATTTCCGATTTGTGATAGTTGACGAGATTTTCAGGTTTTATTGATCGGGCGAGAAATTCATAGGGTATCGTGATTTTTACGTTATATACGGTAGTATTGTATTATTTATGAAGAGCTATGTGACTCGTAGATCGCGTTGTATTGCACAAAGGAATTTGCTTCGTAGTACTACGTTATTATTTTAGACACTGCTTCAGTCAAGGTTTATAATACTGTCAATACTAATTTCAAATACTAATTGGGTCCTCTTTTTTACAAAACTCTTGAAAAAGAATAATTTCCACTTAGATGCTAATTAGAGTTACAAATCTCACTTTGTCTCATTTACG
Organism: Bombus haemorrhoidalis; assembly: GCA_014825975.1. Lineage (NCBI taxonomy): Eukaryota > Metazoa > Arthropoda > Insecta > Hymenoptera > Apidae > Bombus > Bombus haemorrhoidalis. Next base: position 8,132,844 of record CM026169.1, read on the forward strand.
ATTGTTGTCAATGCTATTTGAAACGATATTTCAAACTAATTAACACCATATTTCTATCCTTTTCTGAGTTCTACCATCGAAATGAACCAAAGCTCTTTATAATATACACTTTGTAATTGCACTAATCCTGTTTCAAATTTTACGTCGGCTGTGCCTCTATATAATCTTCACCCCCTCCCCCAAAATAACTACCATTTATCTCTTAATTTCATTAATAAAATATTCCAAAGTCCTACATTATCGTTCTATTACTTCAAACATTATCTCATACTAACTCGCACGAAATCCTCTAAAAAAAGAATAACTTTTATCCTTACTTGAATTCCACCGATAAAATATTTGAAATCTCTCCGCCATTGTAACACCATACAGATGTTGCATATGTCAAGATACTTTCCATGGAACCTCTGCAGAATTCACTAAAAACAAATCCGTTCGTTTCTAAATCTCACTAACGAAATATTCTCAATTCCTGATTCCAAACTCTACCAACCAAATATTCCAAAGCGGTCGCTTCTATGCTATCACATCAATCGAACCTGTCTCATGATCTACTTAAATCGAGCCTCTACAAAATTTCAAAAAGCATTTCACCCTTCCTCGAACTCACCGACAAAATATCCAAATCCTTTACCAGACATTCAACCCATAACCATCCTGCATAAGAACCAAAGGCAACACGTCTACACTGCGGAAGTTGCAGGTGAACATTTGAAAACGGGTATCGATACCTCTAGAGAGAGAAAGAGAGAGAGAGAGAGAGATGGGGGGGAGGGAGAATCTGTACAGGCAGGTTCTATTAGTACGTAACGCCTGGTCCTTTTGCCGTGCCGCTCAAAGCAAAGCAGCCCCCGGAGTGTTACAATTTCGCCCTCTCTCTACCCCTCCAGGTCCGCCTCGAAAGTCCCTTTATCTATCCCGCTATTTTCCTAACTCCGACGTCCCCTCCGGGGGTTTCTCCTCGTTCGTGGTGACGACAACGATTCCTCTTCTCTCCTGAAGGAGGATGTGGAGGGAGCGCGCCGGATCCGCCGGAATACCGGCCGTTGGAGGGGTGGTAGAGCCGGAGCACTACCGCCACCCCTTCATCCCCTTTTTACGAGAGGTTGAAATGCCCGCCCATTGGTCCGCCCATGTAGGACCAAAGCAGTCACTTCGAATCAATTCGACCTACGATTTCGCCTCGTAGACGGTCCTACACGGCGCTGGCACACTCGCAACCGCGCATCATAAGCTTCGACCGCATTTCGTACACCTAACCTCGTCAAACGTGATCTATCGCGTAGAAACGCTCGCTCATGGACTCTCTCGATAATCGACACCTAGTGCGGCTACTGTGTCCTCGGGCAATTGACGATTGAAATTTATTCGAACAGTTGGAAGAATCGTTGTTGTTTTCCACTTTTTTTGTGATTTATTTTCATTTTCTTTTTTCGTCGTGTCGAATTCGGACCGAGAGTGATCCTGTAACGAGAGATTGGTTACATCGAACAAGGGAGAAGTGACTTGTTGTTGGAAACTTATAGATTAGGGAGATCGTAGTATTTTAGGGCAAATCGAAGCGTGCTCGATGAGCGAGCATGAGGGACAATCGTGATGGTTAGCGAATATCGCAAGATCGTTAGCGATAAAGTGGAGTGCGTCACTAGCAGCCGTGATCCTTGAGATAGAGTGAGTGGGTGACACGGAGAAGAAGAGTAAAAAGAAAAATGCTCGTTATCGTTGTGGAAACAAACTATTAGCGTAAGATAACAATTCGTACGGAGCTCGTGTATGTGACAGTTGCCTCGCGAAAACATGTCGAAAGAGAAATGCTCGCGCGATTTCGTTCAGTGCTTTTGAACTTCGACGGACAACCTACATTTATACCTCGTTAAAAAATTTAAGAAGAACAAACGGAGGAATATTTCAAGGGAGCGCAGGAAGTACACATTAGCGCGTACAAATATTTACGAAAGCGAACCCTCGTCGATGAAATAAGACAAGAACACCATGAGCACGAACAACAACGAGTATCTTCACCTATTTTCAAAGAACCAGAGAAACTAAAGTTTCAAAAAAAAAAGACAGAAAAAAATAGGCTTAAATGTGCCCATGAAGCGATCACGATGGAACCGCGTGGGATGATGATGTCGAACCTGTCGTGCGACGGCTGCGCGGACAGCGACCGCGACTCTGACAGCAGCAGCATGATCGTGGACCCGGTGAGTCTGGACAAAAACGACCTGTCACCGTCCCAGTCATCGTCCAGCCCAATCATCCCGAGTTCTCCAGTCCCGCCGACCACCGCGTCCTCCAGAAACCGTGGTGGAAGTCGCAGCAAGAAGAACTACTCGATGATGTCGGCCAACAGTCAACAAAAGAACAACTCGTCCGGCCAAGCATCTTCCTATAGCAACGACAAAATGTCCTCGTCTTTGATCAAGCCACCTTATTCTTACATAGCTCTCATTACAATGGCGATTCTTCAGTCGCCACAAAAGAAACTGACATTGAGTGGAATCTGCGAGTTCATCATGTCACGGTTCCCTTATTACCACGACAAGTTTCCGGCCTGGCAAAACTCTATCAGACACAATTTGTCCCTGAACGATTGTTTCATCAAGATACCACGTGAGCCAGGAAATCCCGGAAAAGGGAATTACTGGACCCTAGACCCATTGGCCGAAGACATGTTCGACAATGGGAGCTTCTTGCGTCGCAGAAAGAGGTACAAGAGGCCTCCGCCGCATTATGTGCTCCGAGACAGGGCGATTATGGCGACCTTCGCCATTTGCGGCGATCGAGGACCTTGCCCTGGCGGCGGCGGTGGTCATCCTGGTGCTCTGACCTATCCAAGCGCCGCGTATCTGTCTCCGCCGCCCGGTCTGCCCCTGCTCGACTTCTCCCCGTCGACCTTGGAAGCTCTGAAGCTTGGCGGCTTCCTAGAACCGCCTCCACCACTGTACAAACCGGTACCGATCACGGCTCCACCGATCAGACAAATCGATCCCGCGCCAACGAGGACCACCACGATACCGAGCAGCCATCCGCCGGCTGACAAGAAGAGGAACTTCAGTATTGACGCTCTGATCGGTAAACAGGCGGCAAACGATCAGAATTGTGGCGGGCTGTTGGATCTCAGCCCGTCGGAGCATAGGGAGATCAGGAGTCAGGCGTCGGCTTTCTCTCCTCTCGTTTAGAGGATCTGTTTGATCGAGTTTTTCGAGATTCTTTCTGGCTGGCACTCTGCATTGGCCGGATCTCAGTTAAAATCTCAATTTTTCTTCGAGATTTCGGTTTTCGGAGAAGATTGCAGTTTTTCGAGGGAACCTCAGTGGACAAGGAAGGAGAGGTGGTGGAGAATGTTTTCGACATTCGTGATGAATTTTGGGTGATGAAGAAGCGGTTACAGACTGTAAAGGTGAATGGAAGGGAAGAGGAAAATTTATAGAAAAGGACATTGGAGAAGCAAAGAATTTACTTCTGCGTTATTATCAGAAATCAAAAGTATATGGAAGAATAGTGATACGTACTATGGAGAGTGATAAAATAGCTAGATACCAAAAGAAGAGAAGCGATGGAACCAAAGATTTCAACTTTGACAAGTACTTGTGTAAAAAAAAAACAAGAAAAAGAGAACGAGAGAGAGAGAGAGAGAGAGAGAGAGGGAGAGAGAGAGAGAAGAACGAACGGACAAAAGAACGAGTCGAGATAATTGTAAAAAGGTGTAGTGCAATAGTGTAGTGGTTTAAGTACGAGAAAAGATCCCCTTTGGTCGTGTCGAAACGATTCTTAGCGACTGTACGACGTCGTCACGAACAATCGATTCCTCGCGAATCGAATTTCATAATTTTCCATCCTCTCTGTTTCAACCCCGTTTATTTTCACATATTTTTTCTTTCCTCCGTGCTCTATCCTTAGCCGGAGGCTTCTTAAACGATAGATTAATATCTCGGCACTGTAAATATACACACGTACACACGTATACACACGTATGCACACGAACAGACACATACACACGCACATCCTCGAACAAATCTTTGCTCAGCTTTCTATTGTTTGCGCGAGTGTGAGAGAAAAAGAGAGAATGCGCGAGTGAAAGGATAGGAGAGGGTGGTAGAGAGCGATAGAGAGGGGAGGTCAGTTCTCTTCATCGGATTTAATGTAAAGCTCGGGCCGGGTTTTCGGTCAAGTAGACGTTTTAGTGTACATAGCGTTGTACGAAAAAAATAAAAAGAAATACACACACATATAGGGATGCTCGCGTTCCGTACTACGAAACATATTCGTGTACCTTTGATTCTCGTGTTCGATTCTCGATACGGGAGGTTTTGATAGCGAAAATGCGTGCAACGATTCGCAAAGATCGAGCCTTATCGAGTTTTATTGTCTTACGAAACTGCACATCTTTAACCGGCGTGCGAGTAACGCGAGCTATGAAACACAATCCTTTCGTTTCTCTGGTTTATTACCAAACGATTTACGCGGAGAAACTTTGGACCAATCGACTTGATACACTGTTCGAAACATTAGATTGGGAAATTAATGGTCGATTCGTGTCTGTATTGGTTATTTTTGTTTATCCCGCCGAGAAGAATTCGTTGTCAATTACATGCAGGTTTTTTTTTTTTAGTAATTTACTGCCTCGTTTATATTTTAGAAAATATCGTAGCACTTTGAAAACTGTAGGTTATCTGGAAGCAGAATTTTACGACGAAGATTTTCGAAAAGCTCGAAAATATAGGAATACGTGGCAATAAATTCGAAAAATAGATTAAAAAATAATAAAATGTTAGTTTTTAATTCGATTGGATTCTCTGGATTATTTCTAACGCACAGGAATGGATACCATTGTTCATATTGGAATTATTTCAATATTATTCTTATTGTGAAAGACTTGCACCGATAATTTTTTATTTAAAGATACACGAATATAATAGCATGCTATTCTAGGAAATGTAATCCTCATCGCGATAGAGGAACAATAATCATTGCTATAGTTACGTAATGAACACAGACACATTTCAATCCATTTATTTGCCATTTATTGCACAGCAACCTAACAAGTAGAAGATTGGCGATATTTTGAGAGCTGCTGCATCGTTTGATGAGATTTTTAGCGGTTTCACGAGATTAAACGTTGTATTACGAAATCTTTGTTTTTCTCTTTTATAATTGACTCCTTTTTCCGAGCAGTGTATGAAGCAGACGTTGATGTAAGATCATAATGGTCCGAATCCTTTAAAATTTCTTCAGAAATTAAATGCTACTGTACAAATGTTTATTCCAAAGAATTAATTATTTATATAAAATCGAAGATACAGACGAAAGAAATCGAAGGAAAATCGAAGACTTCGGCGAAGTGAACTTTCCAATTTCCATATATTAACGTCAGAAAGTTGCTAGATACACTGCAAAATTGATTACGACTTAAGAAACATGTTTCCGAAAGTACCACTACGCAATCTATTAGGAAATTAATAAACAAATCAAATTGCCAATATCACAAGTGTAATTCGCACAACTTTCAACCGAAATTCTTTTCTATTCGCTGTATTAAGAAACGAGCTACATAAAGAATACTTTATGATGTAGGAAATTATAATTGAGGGGTTGAAATCGTAAATGACTCTTAAACGTTAGATTTTCAATAGAAAAAATATCCGCTTCTATTAATTTTACCATTTGCACAATTTATCACACCTGGACGCTATAGACTTTCAGCGTTTGTCAATTTAATAGATTTAGAGAAAGAATAAATTGCGTATAAGGAATTGTTTTTCATTAGTTACATTTCATTTGTGTTACACGTCATTCTTCTATCTTTTAAAACCGATTGATTTACGATTACAGCTCTAGAAGCTACAATAAATTATTTTAATACTGATAACTTTCCTCCTCTTGTTCTACGTGAAATTTATATTTCCTCTTAATAGAAAAATCGACTTAGATCTTTTGTTGGTACACAAAGCGTCATTTGCCGTTTCAATTCCTCAAATAGAGATTTTAATTTCGCAATGACACATAGTGAAGAGAATATTTCTTCGGAAATTTTTCTCGTTCGCTGTTCGATGAAAGATTTTCCATAAAAGATTTTTAAAAGAAGATAATTACGTGCAAATAATAGAAGAAAAAAAGAAATGCGAAACGACAATTCGACGGAAATTCGTCGACGATTTTTAATACAGAAACAGCGTGTTTGAGTCTGTTTTCGAACGTTTTTAAACGTGCATAAGACGCATGTGCAGGGATCCACGGGAAAAGAGAATGGAATAATTTACAATTAATCCCTGCAAAGATACGCATCCATGACGATTACGTATGTGTTGGTCTACCTACGCGTGTACATACCAGCCGCTAGTGAATTTTCCTCGAACGTGTACGATGACGATTGTCAGATAAGAATTATTGCAGGAGAACGTAAGAGCGTAGCGTAATGTTTGTGCAACGAATCCGGTCGCATTTATATTTCGTTGATCGAAAAGCAGGTTAAGTATGTTTAGGAATTTCGTTAATTAAATACCAACTGGATTTTTATCGAACGACGCTATGGTTTGGTTCTTACAATTGCTTACAAATATTCTAACGAATAAAAGCATCGAACGATATGTACAAATTGCTAGTCTGCTTTTATTAACGCGTCCCGTGCCGCGAAGAATAGATAATTTGTAATTAGAAAGTTTGAAAATTCTATAGTTTAATTAATTAATTTTAAGGAGTAAATTGAAAAACTTGATATTTAATGTAATATTGAAGATAATATAATGGGGAATAATATGAGAAAGAATTTAAAAGTATTGCAATATACTTCATGGCATCTAAGAACGGTATTCAAAATCGCTCAAAGAGATCTAAAAATATTATTCAAGATTATTCTATGAAGGTTTTCTGATATTTTGCAAGCATTGCAAAAGTATTCAAGAATAATATTCAATGTTATTCAAGAGTATCAAATAAAAAATGAAGGATATCCGAGAATATACAGAAACATTTAACAGTTATATTCAATGATACTGTTCAATGATACAAAGAAATAGTGTTAGGAAGCACTGCAAACCTTTGAAGAATAATATTTAAAAATACTCAAAATCATTCAATTATAAATACATTAAAATATCGTAAAGCACTCAAAGATATTCAAGGAGAATATTCAAAGTACTCGTCGAATAACAAAGATATTACTTTATCGGTATGCTTCGTATCTTCATCTGCTTTTCTGCGTTTCATTTCAAGATCAAACCCCGTAGAATACTCTTCTCCGGTGAATGAAAATGAAATACGTGTGACCCGCATGACACGTGACGCGTTAAACCAGAAGCAACAACGAGACGTTCGTTCGTTTTCTATTCGTTTCAAGGCTCCTTATTTTCGTTATCGTTCTAGTTTATGTAGATCTGATTACACAGCCGATTCGTGCGTATTTTCAAGTCGTGTGAACGGTGCACGTCGTGATAACGAAAATCATTGTTCTATCAGCGAAGCTGGCGATTCGTTCGGGACAAATAAATCTCCGACAAATCGACATCCAAAAAATTGTCAAACAACACAAGATAGAGAAAAGTCGATCTTTTGCAACAAATATTTCCGAAATGTGAAATAGTTTCTACCGGTATATATTGAAAATTATCTGCGTAATTTGTGATAAATGACGCTTCATTATCTTATTCATAGATTTTCTTTGTCAGGAGAAACGTTGCTTCTAAATTTGTTCGAGCGTTCGATTAAAATTCTTTTTAATCTGACACATCCGCAGCATAAAATTCTTCACATCGATGCTTGAAAAATGTCTGATCGAGAACGTGTTCCATTGATAATGCATTAGCCCTCTATAACCGACATGTTTGCTTACCAGATTGGCAAATTCTTAATTGATTTCTGATTTTGATCAGAAAATTTGTAAGTAGCGTGCAAACGAATAGCGAGTGTGATAAATAGCGACATGAAATGTTGGTTTTCATCAAATAGAACACCGTCATTCTCTATTGTATTCTTCGTCTCGAAGACTGGTAATACTGGAAGAAATTTTGGAAAATCAACGACACAAATTGATGATATAATTTAACTAACCCTCGAACAGGGGAAGACGAGTGGATTCGTCAAGATTGTCAATTCCTTCGACATAGTAATTTCTACGGTCAAACATGCTTTCTTCATCTACGTATCGTTTTAGAAGCAAATTATGTCATGTGTATATTTGCGAGGATTGAGACCGACCAAATTTCAATTGATTTTCTATATTGTTACAGAAGTAATAATATATGGAAGACATGATAGACATAATTATAAAAATTTCTAATTAAGAGACAATTCGATTAACAGATTCGTGATATCGTGTAAATATAACTTTAGCCAGAGAACGACAAAGTCCAAATACATATGGAAAAACGAATTACATTTCGTGGAAATTCGTTTTATCATTGCAGAGAGAATAGGGAGAAGAGCTTCTCTAAAATCATTTCACGCAAAAATACATGAAATTGTACGTAGCTCGTATTATAGGTGAAGAAGGATAGCTATAGCGTTTGAGAATCTAGGTGAAGAATGTGAAACATTGAAACGGATCTTTTACATGTTATAGCAGAATGATAAATAGAATAGAAATTCGAAAACACAAGTGCACGAGTATGCAACATCCGAGTGACTTGGTGTTATAGAGGGTTAAGCATTCTGGGAACAGAGGAGCAGACATTTCACAAGATTTCATAGATTCCGTTCGATCTGTGTCAGTTAAAAGAAGGGAAAGATCGATAGAGCCGAGGAAAACACCGATTCTAAACCGTATTGTCGACGTTTGGGTACAAAACGATTTACTCGATAGTCTTTTATACTTGGACAAATTCACAGCCGATCGATCTAGAGTTGTAGAGATTTGTAATGTTAAGTTAAATGTATCATATAAATATTCGATCGCGAGTGTTATTCATTTCTTTTTTCTCTCGTGTAAAAATAGGACGAAACAAGATGAAAGGAAATGGAGACGAGAGTAAGAAAATGAAAGAAAGAAGTGACAGTTTCGAGAACGATTCAGAATTATTATTCGAACGGTGTATATTTTACTAATCTTGTCGACTCTGAACTGTCGTGTGTTAAGGTATTGTGACGAAAGTAAAGCGGTACGTCTGTTTGTTCCTTTACTAAAATAAGTACCGATGCTATAATGTATGTTTAGTTATAGGTTGCCGTTACCACTTGTCTCTGTAGATTTAGTAAGTATTATACGTGTCAAGATGATAGATTTATAATAACGTGTAATAATGTCAACAATAAAGTACTGTTAAGTATAAAAGATATCGTATCCGCTTCATTCTTCGTTCTTGTGGAATAACGTCTTTGAGAGGTGGAAGGCTACTGTATAAATCGATATACGAACATTTGTAATCTGTTCCATTTCGATAAAAAGTTATCAGTTTTAAAAAATTTCATTATGAAAACGTGTTGGAGTCGATTGTATCATTAAAATTTTCATCGGAAGGTTAATGAATTTCAAGTAAATTATGGAATTCTTTTTTATTGGAATAATATTGCGTCGGAGTGTTACGATTTTGTTTATAAAATTTCGTGAGAAATTAAGAATTCGGTGGGAAAATTCTTTGGGGTTAATATTTACGTAGATAATTCGATGTTGGTTTGATTTATGGTTTAGTAAAAAAAAAGAAATAATAAAAATATTGTATTTTTTTATGTTCTCGTTATAAATATGTATAGTAAATGTTTCGCTGTACTGTGTTTAATATCAGCCAAGTTTCTTGAATTAGAGATTTCCTCATTTTCCTTTAACAACAAGGATATCAAATATTATTACGTTAATTTACCTTTTGACGAACTAACAATTAGTCTAATAGAACGATATTGCTTAAATGAAACAAAATTAACCTTCTGTATTCTACTGGCATCGTTACCGTAACATTGATAACGTGAGAATTGTTTCTCGCGTTCTTCTCGCTGATATAAAGTGGAAAAGCAAAAGAGACGTACCGTACAAATAAATTTTAAACGATAAAAATAACAACGTATAAAGAAATTTATAAACGTTTACTACATTTTTTCTTACGATACAAGCTTTTTTAATTTAAAAAATTTCACTGGATTTGTTGGTCTATTATATCTACCATTGAAATTTTCATGGCAAAAGGTTAAAAAGATAATTATTTGAGTGAAAGAAAAGACGTGAACTAGTAATTATTTTAAAACATTGTCTAAGAAAAAAAGTAGTATATATATTTTCATTGTATATATTTCGTCGATTTTCATTTCTCAGTTCTTTTATTACTAGTTTTTTCAATGATTTGTATGGTGATATCGAAGTAAGAAAGGACAATGGAACGAGAAAGATGTGGGAACATAGCGGAGTAAACAAATGAGAAGAGAATTTAAAGGACAGACGTTTAATGTTGAAAAACATAGAAAGATATTTAAAGATAATATTTTACATTGATTAGATTTTTATGTGCCTAGAAAGTGAAAAATATTTTTAACACACTTTCACTGTTTGCATTGTAGCCGAGAGAATTCTTTTTAATTTGAAAATTAAAACACACGTTGTCACACACTTCGGACGACTACTACTATATTTTATCTTCCAAATTTTACTGGTATTCATTATTGAAGAATTCTGTATGGAATGTCACATATTTGCAATATTTGCTCATAAAAATAAGCCGATATTTAACGCTTCCAATAAAGTAAAAAATCTATAAAATTCTGCTTCAGCGATTTATGTATCCAAGTTTAAACATTAAGATTAATATCTTTGCTAAGAGATTATTCTCAGTTACATCAATTTAAAAAATTTGTCAATTGTACAATAAAATCTACCATATAATATTATCTTTCTCTTTATCAGGTTCATAAATTTAATTGAAACCTACGCTATCCTTTACTATCCGATCAACAGTGGGAAAAATCAATGAAAATTCGACCAATCGTCTAAGCTAACTTACAATTACTTAACTCAACTAAATTCGCGCACCGAAACCTCCGCTAGAACATAATTTTGTTACATCTATTTACCGACATGATTTAAAGTTTCACAAATAACTTTATAATAAAATCGATACAGAATCGATTGAAACTACCATCCGGTAGCCCCGTACCGCTCCCAAGTTCAATTACAGCTTCCGATCAATCAGTTCTACAATAAAATCTATCATATAATATCATTTCTTTTATCAGGTTCACCAATTTGTAATAAAAACCTCTGTTATCCTTTTTTCCATGTCAATTTGAAGATAGACAAAAGATGGAGTAATTTTCCAATGAAATTCATCAGCCACCAATCCGACCAATAAAATCATCCCGTATATGTCAGATTCCCACGTGTAACCGAAGAAATCTTGGAAAGAAAAGACTCATCCAGAACTCATCTCCCGTCGCAGCAGGTACCGTCGCTCGATCGATTCTCTATTAGCGAGTGCCGTGTCGTGTAACGAATCTCTTTCCCATCGGCCTAATTGTCGACTACTGGCACGTTATTTACTCGAACGAGCGTGGAATAATGAAAGGGAACGTATCGTCTCCTCCATTTCTGTGTACGACGAGAGATCGGCGATGATCCAAACGACACACCTCCGAACGCCACGTATCCGTGGCGACAATGCAAACCGAAACAAACACTTGGCGGCACGTGACTGCCACGTGTCGGCCAGGATATATTACATTCCGAATACACACACACTTGACGAACGATTAAAGGGGTGTACACGGCCGAGGAACCACGATCGTGACAACGATGAACACGCCGCCGGCCCTTTTCTTCTTCCCACTTCGGCCGATGACAGCCACCGATACATCGGATACTCGAGTTTCAAACCTACGTAAACGGTAACATTCTCTGTGCTGAAGTTTGGACCGGCTTGGAGTTTGAAGTAGTCGATGAACGGCGGGAGATTGTACGAAGTTTGGGACCTTCAAGTATTTTCTTCATTTTTCGGAGAATTTTTTTTCTCGTTCGTAGGCTTTTTCATAGGTTTGAGGGTGTTTGAGTATTCTTTTATTTCTTGGTGAGATTTCCCTTCATTTTAAGATCTTTTGGTAAGTTTGACGATGTTTGAGTATTGTTTATGGTTATCTGATTTAGTCTTTGATGTATTGTCTTCTCGTTCCTGGCATATATGACGATGCTTAAGTTTTATACTATTTACTTTTACTATTTACTAAAATTTATATAACGAAGATATTTCGCGAATGAGTAATAACACGTAAATTCTAAGCATTACTATTATCTAATTCTGCTTTCAAAAAATGCTTGTGTATGCATTTGAAATAATGTACTAACAAAGATTGGAATAATCCATCATTATCAGTTGCACTAAACAAACATTTTCAAGGCATAGCTTGTCTGCATTATATCAGTCTAATCATTAAATGTGATAACAGGTAAATGGTAAACAGTATACATATATCGGCAAAATTGAAATAAAAACATCCCATGCAAATTCTTGAACTATATGTAATATATTAGCTAAACGCTACCGCAAAAAGTAACGTTTATGAAATTATATCAAACAAATAACGCTAATGTAAAACTTTTAATGAAATATAATATCTCCTACCGTCACTACCTAATGAATTATAAATTGAAATATATTAACAAAAGTAAATTAAATCTAAATATTCTATCAATTCTATAAAATTTATAGATTATTATTATGAATTATTGTTCAAGTAGTACCACGAAAAACAACATTTACTACATTATAACGACAACATACCGTGTAGCGTGGAAATTTTCCAAAATATAATGTCGTTCTACCTCGACCCTGAATTTAAAACGTCACCGTGCGATTTATGATGCGTTATCGTTCACGGTTCGGTGTTTATCTATATGCAACAAGGTAGAGATAGTGCAACAATAATTGTCTGCTCGATCGACGTTACTGTTGGCGAGGCAACGCGTACGGCGAGTTCTATAAATGTTCATGTCGTATCACGAGGAATGAATGCTCATGAACGAAGGAGGAGTCGGAGGAAAAGAAAGAAATAACTTTTCATCGGGTAAAAGGCGCTAGTTTGTGCTCCCCACGTATGACTTTATTTCTTCTGGATGTTCCTACGAATACACCAGGAAAATCTTTTCTTACGTACGACCATTGTCAACCATTTTATCTTCTATTTCATAACTATCGTGCCTCCTCTGTTTACCATCGAGTTTAATTATTTGCGAAATTTATTACGATATTTATCGCAGAAGGAATAATTGTTGTTTGAATACCGATGTTAGATTATTTAGTAGCTAAGTTTAATAACGAAGATAATTTTTTGTGAAAAAGAAAAAAATTGATGAGCAGAATAACCGTAAGAAAAAATGCAATATGATACAATATTGAGCAATAAAAATAAATTGCATCATTTCAAATTAGAATTTTTCGACTTTTGCTATCGATTATAAACGATTGCATAAAGTGAGGGAGAAATTTGCAACGAAATCACGGAACAAAAGAGAAAGAGAGTACGCGAGGAAAGTCCGTATTAAGCTTAAAATTCACAAAAAAACGGATGCCTGCGACAAAATTGTCGAAGAAAATGAGATAAAGAAATGAGAAAATGATTCAGTAGATGAAACAACGAAACAAGGAAAAAATATCGCGCAGGAGAAAACTAAAGGTTGAAAAGAGAAAGAACAGTACTAAATACATGGAAAATGCTGAAAATGAGATTCTACGATAAAATTGCCGAAGAATGGAAGGAGAAAAGGAAATCAGAAAATGATCGAAAGTTAAAACGAAGAGAAAATTATCGTGTGGGAAGAGGCTGGAGGTTAGAGCAGAGTGAGAAAGGAATTAAAAACGCGTGTATAGAAGCGGTGGGGTGGTGGGACAGGCTCGAAAAGCTGGCTCGGTCTGGCTGTTTTCGTCACGATCGAGGAATGTAATATCGTCACCCCAAGCGACAAGAGTTGCCTTCGAGAGTATCGTCGTTTAGAATAGCGTGACGGGGGATGTGGGGGCTTGGATTAAACTGCAATGAAAATCCACTCATTTTCTACTCCCTTCGCTTTCCTTCGCGTTCCACTCTGCGCAGACACGCCTGCATCCAGCCGGGTAAACAAGATATTACCTTCATACCTGCCTTCCTCCCTCGTTCTATCTCTGATCGTTGTGACTTTTAGCCGGGAACTCGTTACTAATGAACTCGTCGATATGTATTTCAAAGCAAAAGTATAATACTATGTAACGTGAGAATCATTCGTATCGGTGCATCGAGTTGCATCAATCGTATCAGATGCAAATGTTTTATTATATCAGGTTAGTGGTACGTATGAAATGTTTTCCTTTTTTTCAAATGGAACATTAACCACGTGTAATTCCTCCGTCAAATGATCAAAATATCATAGATTAATATTTTTATGTTAATTATATTATACGAGGTATCTGGTGACAGAATCGAACAGAAGGTGATTTTAGGTGAAAAAATAAGTCGAAAATTTGGAATAAATTTTTTTCGTAAGATGCTTTGTCTTTGAGAAAAATAAATTTGAAAATGTGTGGTGCGCGCTAGATCAATCCTTAACTGAACACGTTCAAATTTTATTTTCTCGAAAATGAGGCCTTAAATGGAAAAATGTTATTGCATATTTTCGACTTATTTTTTCACGAAGAATCACTCCTTACTGGTTTGTACCACCAGTTACAGGACACTCTGTATATTGCTAATGAAAGTATCGCTAATGAAACAAGTATATTAAGGATGAAAATTTCCATTTAATAATATAAAGCACCTTCTCAATAACTACTTGTTATCGAAACAATAAATTATGATAGAAAGAAACATTTATATAATGTGTTATAACATTTTTAGAGAAAATTAAATATAAAATATCGATATATTAGTCAGAGTGATTAGATATAAAACTTCATGCACCCTTAAGAATAATTCTTAATTATTTCGGAAACAAGCTTCATATGTACAATAATTTAAAAATACGACTAATGGAATATTTTAATCTTGCATTACCGAAATTGGAAACCTGCCATTTTGTTTGAATTGCATTTTAGATTTTAATTCTCGGGAAGAGAGTCCAAAATAACTAGTTAGAAATATAATATGTATCGTACAAAGGAAAATCTACAGTAAATGTGGGTTCACATCCACGTATATTTCCAACATTTTGCAAAAGAAAAGAACATAAAATGCCTCCGCATTTGATATGACATTCTCTGCATTTTATGAGTTGCACTTCGTCCCTGGTCTTTGAAGCTAACCGTAACAATAGAAAATCATCGAATCGAATAAAAGGAAGTTTGAATACAGTTCCAGTAGTTGCAACATGTACGTTCTATACGACATTTCACGTATTCCATCGAATTAAGTCAATCACATATGATGTTTTGATTAACAAAAATCTACGAGATAAGATAAAACTATAAAATAATTATGAAACAAAGGTTGAGAAAAGAAATCAATTAAATTGCAATACATTAAACATTCGAATCTCAAATTCATCATTGTCTCCTGAGGAAATCCCTAAAATTTCTAGAAGCAAAAATCGAAAAAGCTCTATCTCGCTAAAGAATCAATCTCCATGTAACATACTGAATATTACATCTGAAATTAATCAACCACACCCTCCGTCTACTCAACATCCATAACCCCGAAACTGCGAAACTTCGATTTCGTCATCATCTGTCTCTCAAGGAAACCATCAAAACCCGCCCAAAAACGAGGAAAAGAAAGAAGAGAAAGCATTTGAATAAAAAAAGTCCAAAAAACTTTCTGTGGCACGTGAATCAACCAAAATCTTGGTCGTATTCCAAAAACCAAGCGAATCCCAATCTACTTAACATCCATCGTCCTCCAACTCTCCGAAACCACATCACTCTACCGTGTTGCAAAGAAACCTTCAAAATCTGCCAAAGCAAAAGAGCGAAGACAGAAAAGAAAAAATCACTCTGAAGTGCTCCAAAAGACTGAATCTTGCCGTGACTTGAGCAAGAAAAGAACGGCTACGCGAAGGGTTCCACCAACCACCAACCAAAGAGGAACAGAGCGAAAGCGAGAGAGAGAGAGAGAGAGAGAGAGAAAGAGAGAGGGAGAGAAGGTATCCACACGCGACACGTCCTCCCGCGTGTGAAAGATTCCCGGCTGAAGCGGAGCTACTTCGCCTCATCCAGCGGAACAAGCAATGACCAATATTATGATAATTCCAGCCGCCCCCAGTCCGTCGCTGGTCGTTTTATCTCTCGCCACCTCGGCCATCCTCTCTCTTCCCTTCGCCCTGCCGTTTCAACTCCCTCGTTCCAACCCCTCGTTCGTCCTTTGGCAACATCAAGGTGCACGAGTCGCGAATATGGGCAGCCATATTTGAGGGTGCGGGCGTGGCTTTCCGGTTGCCCGGGGTAACCGGCGTCGGCGTTATCCCGATATCGACCTGGGAGCAACGAGAAGGGTGGCTAGGCTTCTGTCCGGGAGGGAAAATGTTATCACTGCTTTGTGGTGGCTAAGATAGCAACCCACTTTCCCTCTAACCCTTCTTCGTCCCTCCGCGGATCCTCATCACCTGCCACCCTCTGCCTCCGCCCTCCTCTGCCACCCTATTTTCTGCCTCTTGCCAACCGAGCTTCTCCTCCGGTTCGCGCTCTAGAACATCTTCCGCGACAAACGGGGAAAATACCGGGACAACGTGTTACCAGAGAACCCACCGCGATTTCCTTCGTTAGAGGCTGCGTCAGAGAACCGTAGACAGGCTTTGTGTTAAAGGTAGAATCGATGCGTATTCGAATCACAGCTTCGTCAATAGAGACGCTTCTTTTTTAAACAGATATTCTGTCCTGAGGGGATTGGAACGCGTTAAACGTCTATTTATTTAGAAACGGAAAACAACTGAAGGTTTCGTCGTCGAGTTTCCATTTCTTTCACTGCTAAAACCACGATAATACCTGCCGTGAAACGAGTGTCCGACTTTCGCATAGCGTACAATCAATTGATCGTAAAATTTATTCAACACCGAGCGTCTTGTCTTGGAATGTATGTTCAGCAAGTGAAAAGAGTTAAAGGTACAAGAATGTAGAGAATATACGTGACAAATAGATGGCGGACTTTTATGCGATTTCAGATTTTTCTGGACGTAGTTTGAAAAATAGAATTTATATGGAGATTCGTTTCACTTACTAAATGTTACCGAATCCAGGATAATTTTTTTTTTTTTTTATTCGTTAGAGATACAGCGAAGAATGGTGGAGGGTTTTTAGTAAAGCTGGAATTTAAAGGGACAGAGTGGTAGATGGGTGGTGGTGTTTTCGAATTTATGGCGGATCTCGTGGTTGCGGTAATGAGCTGGGTTGTGTAAGTTGAATCGGAAGTGGTTTCGGAGGTTTTCTGGATTTCAAGTGAATCGATTAGTATGGATTGGAATGTGTTATTGTCTTCGACTTTTCGAGAGATGAATAAATAGATCGAATAGATAAAGAAATAAATACGGTTTGCGAAGAAATACGATGTATTAATAAATAGATCGAATAATTACTTAATTCGATGATTGGTGAAAAGAACATTTGAGATTAATTTAAAAAAGCAAACAGCTACGCCGCTTTTATTCCTCTTTAATATACATGCAGAAGACTGTCGGTATTCTCCCGAAGGTTTTCCCCGCGGAATTTATGCGGACCATGACACATTTACACGGCAGATATGCATCAGAATTTTGCTTTTATGGATTTCAAAAGGAATTCGTTATTTTAACTGGCGAATACAGAAAACATTCATCTAACTTTGTCGCTTGAAAATATTATGAAATATTTTCTCTGATGGCGGAATCGCGGAAAAGTATTTTTCACGGCTTCGTATTTTGAAGTTATCAAATGTTTCATTCTCTAAACTATCTTTTAGATCACATCAAATTTTATTTGCAGGGGAAGCACGCATTCAGATTTAATCTAAGATCCACAACTAGTACCGTACTGTGCTCGTTGAAACATAAAAAAGTTCGGGCACAAAATTGAAAAATGTTCAACTTGTTAAAGCAAAAAACTGGGCTTTCAAATCTAAAAATTCAGCTTCTATAATTGATCAAAATAGCGGAATCGTTAAATTTTATATCCTTTACAGCCATAACGAGGTACAAATCTTCTAAAAGTTTAGCTTCTTAAATATTGTTTCTATAACGTGATCGCCAGACTGTGCAACTGACCACGTACAATTTTCAAAACCTCAACCAAACTTCTGTATAACATACGAATAACTGTCAAAGGAAGAAACGTCAATTTTTTCCACACCTGAACTCCGTTCTTCTACCTTTGTTCTCTCAGTAAAATTTGCTTCGTGCGATCCAAATCACGAAGGGCTTAGTACTCCGATAAAAAATGAAAAAGAAAATTAAACTCAAAAAAATGATCACTTAATGAACTCGTTTCTTGATGGCGATAAAGGATTACGGACAATGAAAGGAACAACTGAGAAAGCTTATCGGTGCGTTATTAACACACGCGATCCAGAATAGATGTGTAGAAGAGGAAACGATCGTCGTGTCGTAGCGTGCGATGGGAATTTTGAGAATGTGTGCGAACCAAGGATGATATTAGATTCTTGGACAAAGTTTTCGCATGGTCGGGGTCTCGAGAGCTGTCCCGGAGGTTGCTCGTCCGTGAGGAAGAGAACGCGTGTTAGCTAGCCTTCGGCATTGATTTCTTCTTGCTGCTTTTGTCTCCTCGTTCCTGACGATGGAATACCGCGCTGCGAGCTTTTAAATTAAAACCCTCGTGTCTCTTGACACCGCGTATCTCTGCCAACCTTATCATCGATTCATTTTCCGCGCTTGTTTCATCGTTTCTTTTCTTCTTTGTTCTATGTACATCTTTCACAAATTCCAAATGCTAGACTATTAGCTTTTTTCAGATTAGAAGTATTAGAAGTATTCAGGTTCGGCGTATTTCTTTGTAGAAATTTTTGTAGAACAACACGTTGATTTGTTTGTAGCGACTAGAGGAAGAAGAAATACTTTTCGCCGAAAACTAATTTTTCTCTGGAATTGTTGCGTGTCATTCTCCTCAAGTTTGAAATTATCAAGCAGCATTTCGTGCGATATTTAACTGTTATTAAAAAGTTAAACAAGAAAGATTTTGCTATAATACACGCGAGCTGAATATTTAGAAGTTTTATAATAAAATTGTTAGAACTTTGTTGTTTGACATGATGAACCGTTGAGTAACTTTTTTATGAGTTTAAACTTGGTAAACGCATCGTAAAAGCTACTAAAAGTGTGAATTTTATATATAAAAATATTATCTACTCTCATACTATATTACAAAAGTATTTCGTAATAAAAGAGTAACGAAAAAAGTGTTTTGTTTTATCAAAAAAAAAAAAAAAGAAAAAAGAAAAAAATAGAAATGTTCTGATCCAAGAACCAACATTTACAATAAGCGTCTTATTATCTTAACGAATGCCTCCTGTTAAAACATCTAATAGATCGTCATTGTCTTTTGATTATCTATGTTCAAAAATTCATGAAAGAATCGACATACTTTTATCTAAATTATTTTTTAATTAGCTCAAATTTCTTAATTTTTTTAATTAACACGCTTTTATCTACACTTTACACTTTACTGCCAATTAAAATGATTTAAACAATTATGAATGATAATGTAGATAAAAATTTTATATGTCACAAAGTTATACGATCTTCTAATTTCACGTGCTATATCATTAAAGTTAAAAATTACACGAGAGTTCTGCCATTTTTATCTCTTCAATTAATCGGATATATTTTCACAAAATACATAGATCACTAAAGATTTTAAAAATAATGAAGATCGACATCGAATGAGAAAATTTCTGACTCCGAGATAGATCAGAGGAATTCCTATATAATTAAGAAAAATATTTTAATAAAATAGTTTTACTCGAACGTTGCTGTGAAATCAGAATTTCTTTTTGATTCATTTCTCTTTCTCAATATTAAATTATATTTCATGAATTTTAGAAAAATCAAGCCTTACAATTATTTACAACATTTCTACGCGTATGATATTTGTAACACGTTTAATTTCAAAGTTGCAATTTTCTATACGTTCTATGGACTTTAAACACATCTCGATTACAAAATAGTCCCCTGTGTGCAATGTTTATTCGCGAAAATATAAATAAATCGGCGAACTACACGCGAACCAATACGAGAATATATTTCTTTTTCCTCGAAGAAAGGTGGGAAACGGTAGGATGGATAAGAAAGTACGACATTTATAATGTATGGGTTTCTTGGGAAGGTTCAGGCATGTGCCTTAAAACTTCTGTCCGCTTTTGTGCCACCACCCAGAGTGGTTTCGAAGGAAAGAAATAAATGTATAAGAATATGTACGCACCCCTACATATGTTCGTACCGAGGATATAGGGAAAACGCGATGCATTAAGGAATGGCTTTCGATGCCACTTTTTTCCATCCGCTTGGAAATCGTCGACCGATAATCTTTCGCAAACGAACTTCGCGTACGAAAGAATCTCGAGTACCGTTTGCGTCTCGTCAGGGCGGAATAAGAATTTATGTTTGATATTAGAATCAATGCTACTTAATACCGATGGGATTTTTCGAAAAATGTTCTTTTCATGATTCTGCTAGTCCCTTCGTGGTTACGAAAAGTCTAGTTAAGATTGGAATAATTTTATATCTGCGACGACATTTTATTTCTTTCGAGAATACATATTACCGTACTGTGAATTTTTATGCAAATTCGTATTCTTATGAAGACAATTCAAGGAATAGGATGTAAATAGGGGTTTAGATGGAAGCAACGAGAACTTCACTAGACATATTTTGTATATTTCTGTAGTTTTCATTTTTCTTGTAGGACGTTAATCTTCCTCGTTCTTTTTGAAAATTTACGATTGAAAAATGATATCGAATTAGAGAATTAGAGAAATTAGATGTTATAGAATGCAGAAAGTTGGAGATGATGTAAAATGTAGAAGAAGATCGAAGATCATTTTTTGTTGCTTTGGCATAATCTGATGATTGGTATAATAAAACTGAAATGTTAATGTAAGAAGAAAATCGAATATGAATTCGATTTCAGTTTTAGCTTTCAAAGCATCTACGTGCTGTATCTACGATTACCCGCTGAAAAGATTTACCAAACATCCTTATAGTTCGTTGCAGTCAAATAAAAAGAAAACTATTAGAAAATAATGTAACAGTCTATCATTTTGAAGTACTTATCCAAACATTAGACTAACTTGTACCCGCGTTCAAAAAAGTTTTACTAAAAACAGACGTTCAAAGATGTTTAAGTGGAACTGTGCATAGTCTGCTATTAAGCTCGAAATAAGGAAAAATGAATTGTTAAAAACAATTCCCTACTATCTTAAAACATTCCTCGAAACGATCAAAAATCGAAATCCCAAATCGAGTTCTCACGATTTGTATTCCACGTGGTTTCTCTCTTCGATCTTTAAATAACACGCAGATTCTTGACAATTGATGGGAAAAGCGAAGGAAAAAATTTGCAAAAATATTCTACGAAATGCGCGTATGTTTGAGAAGCGAGTAGGGCAGCGCGTCGAAGCGCGGCAAAGTGGAAGAACACGTAAACAGAGGCACAAACGAATCTAAATAAAAGGTTGGAGCGTAACTCGCGACAATCCCCGTGGGAATAGACACTTGGCTTTACGTTTAAGGACACGGGACCCCATGAATGGGCCGGGCGGTTGTACGCGTGCACCGTTTAATGCACTGTTTGCTGTTTGCACTTCGTACTAATGGCCGAGCTTAGCGAGATTTAAATTTGACGGTTCGTGGGCATGGCCCGCGGGGAGAAGCCAGTCCTCTGTCCCCAGGACGATTCAAACTTCGGCCTTCCGTAATAATTTGAGCAACTTGAACAGCCCGCGGCTACCTCTTTTAATTCCATCTTTCTCGTCCGTCCTTCAGACAGCTCACTCTCCTCGTCCTTCTTCTTCTTTTCATTTCTCTGTCCACGAAGACTGTCTTATAGTCCGCGGGTCCGTGGAATTTTAATAGGTACATTAACGCCAGCGGAAGCTGAAGAAGTCGACGACGACGTTTACCTCGTTCTGCCTGCTTGTGGCGGCAAGTAAATCGACGCGATTTACGTACCCTCCTCCTCGCGGTGGTTTGGTTTTAACATCATGTCCGGTAACATGGATAGGAGGATGAGTGTAGATAATGAGAATAGGTTAGAGATTTGTGAATACAAATGATGTTTGTTTGCCTATAAAATTCTTTGTGATTTATAGACTGTACAGATATGTAGGCAAATTAATATTTTTAGAAACGCTATAGCAGAAATTTGTTTAACCTACACCAGATATTATAATGAGTACCTCAGCTTGGTTATTTTATGTATCTTTGTATTTTATATGCATTCTAGCGATTTATTAATTTTAATGATTTATATCTAGCGATTTATCAAAATTAATATATTATTGGATAAAAATCTGGAATAATCGTGTCTATAAATCTTGTACTAATTTTGATGTTACTTAAATATTTATTTTAATACTTTAATTATAGAGATAATTACAGAAACACTTTACGTAGAGAAAAATGTTTCGTTTCGAAGTAATTTTAATAATTTCGTAAGTTTTTGTATCTTCCAATTACAATAGATGCAAGCTTAACATACTCATTAACAGTATAAATCTTTCTATGAAACTGAAAATGTGGTCCACTTATGTTATTCCTTAACGCTGTCATTCTAATTGCAAAACCGATATTACGCTGATACGTATAATCAGCACATAATAAAATTTAATATATTCCAGACCCAACAGGGAAATCCAACGTTCTACCATTTACGCAATGAATATTCAATAATTAATAAAAGTCTCTGATTTTTTTTCAAAAAACTTGAAAACACGATCCGACTGTATCAATTCGAAGCACCGTATTGCTTCAATCATAAAATCAATATTATATTTGTACGTATAATTGATTTTTTTAAAGTGCTTTTCAGTGTGACTCGGCCTGTTCATTTTTCCATTATGGGAATGTTACTAAAATGGACGAATATTTAAAATACCGTGGTCAGGCTCGATGGGTTTCAGAATTATAGTTCCGCCAATAAAAACGCTTTTTTCAAGAGATATTGCAGTTTCATTCTTGTTTCGAAGCGAAATAATAGGGCTGTATATGTATACGATGCCATAAAAATGGCAAAAATCTTTTTATGCAGCTATTAATCTTATAAAAACGGACAAACATAATGATCTATCGTTTTTCGATTCTACTTTCCTATATTTTATCAGTATGAAAATAGTTTCACTAGTTTAATCAAGAAAGTGACAGTTTCAGATCTTTTAATATTACTTGCAATTTATTTCTTCGTTCCAAACTAACTGCCAGTGAACACAAAATATGTTTTAAATTTCTTTCTTTAATTAATAGCAACAGGATTTTATTTGTTGTATCAAAAAATCATGTCGTATAAATAAGTTAAATGTTCTTTTATTTAAACAAACTTCAATCCCGTATTTTTATCTTGCAACTGAATTTATTAATAATACACTGGATATTCCAACGAACTCAAACGATTTCCTATCATATCAAACGCAGCGTACACTTCTAACCAAATTAAATGCTCTTCTATATAATTAAACATCCATCCCCTATTTTCACTTCTTATATTTATTCCAACTACTTTTACTCCAACAATTTCTTCCTTATATTAAATTTCATTTACTAATAATAAATTAAAAATCTCTACAAACCGTTTCCCACCAACCACTTAGCACGATAAAAACCTACCATCCCCAAGTGTTGCATGCAATCGAACAACAAACCGTGCAACGAGACACGCAAAAGAGCGGAAGAAATTTTTGCATGGACCAACGTGTGCAGACACACATACTCGCCGATGCAAATTACAAAAGTTGTACAGCCTCTAATTTAATCGAATCGTCGTACACCGTCGTATATCTCGTTTCGCTGGAATATTTTACAAACTACCCTCCGCGCAACACCTGCACCATGAAAACGTATTACAAAATTTTCTATCGCAGTTAATCGATGATGATTGGAATCCGACAGGCGTGGCTGTGCCGTTTTTCCACGAAAATTCTTCCACTTCGAAATTTCCACAGGGATAATTTTCCAGTTGAAAATGGACGAGAAAGGGGTGGTTATCGGAGTGACACGGCGGCGTTCTCGATTTTCGAAACGCGCCCACGGCCCATTGAACGTCCCGACCGCAGCGTAATACAGACGGGTGTGTAAAACATTACAATTATTATTGCACGATTGATAAAGTCTGCATATAAGCTTAACACGCGACCGCGGCGAATTACGCTTTTCGCGAGCCGCCGCCGCCGCAAACGCGGACAACCGTTTGCAGTGTGCCAACGTTGACAAATTTGCGACTCAATCACGCGTCAAATATTTAGTATGATTAATAATCCTTCATCGACACCGATGGCCGGTGTCTTTCTCCGCGTGGAAGTTATTATATTTCATCTGCTGGTGCTGGTTGACAGTCGACAAATATCGGCACTTCGTGTTTGAAGTGACTAAAATACACGCATTGCTGGATCGTTAGAAGAGTCGCATAACGAGGGAAAGTACATTTTTGTGAAAATTGATTCGAAGTAGTAGATCGTTAATGGGCCAGTCTTTCCTACCTTGAAATTTAATAACTCATTTCTATAATCACAAAATTAACAAATAATTTGAAATTGACGATTTTTTTGTACGCGTTGTTCTTCAACTATACGGGCGATATTGTTTGATTTAATATAGTTTTGGTACCGAAGCATAATTTGATCGTGTTGTTTTTAGGATTCTGCCCTTTCTATAGTTCTTTCTCATTATGAATTTATAATCCTCTCTTATCCGTTATTGATAACAGAAACATATTCTCTCAAATATAGCCATAAAAGAGACATAATAACGCACTGATGCCTAAGACCAATTTCATCCCCACAAAATATACGTATCATTTTATTACTTGCTAAAATTTTCAACTCATAACCATCGAAAAATACGCATTTAAAGTACAATATTGTATACGTGTACGAAACATCGAGAGTAGAAAGTTGAACGACATAACTGTCCCAAAAGACTGATCTTCCACACCAATTCTTCCACAATATAAAACCATCACAAAGCCCCTAATCTTTCTCTTTCAACCTTATAAAAAAAAAAGAAGGAAAAGGAGACACCGGTAACCAACAGAATCGAAGCAGAGCAGCCCTTGCAAAATATTACTCGGTCAGATCCGGACGAATTAGCGCGTTCGAGGGTGAGAAGCAATAGAATAATCATGCGAGACGTTAACCTGTTAGAGCATTAGCGGCGCATGATAGGCGCTGCGGGTGGCGTCACAATGAAATGAGAGTAGCTGCGGGGATACGGATGAAATAGATTGAGAGAGAAGAGGAGAGAGAGAGAGAGAGAGAGAGAGAGGATGGTTGGGAGTAAAACAATTAGGGCTGCGTCGACGTACACTCGACCGAGCACCCCTCGTCGTACTCGGCAACCCCCGCATTAGGGGCGTCCTTCGGCCTTTGCCGACGCGTTCCTACTTCTGCCGCGTTGCTACGCCCAATATCTGGCCGCGTGTGTTGCTTTCATGAAAATTCACCGCGATCGTCCACCGTCACAACTCGTTTCACGAATATTTCCTGGCCACCGATTGATTTTCATGAAGATTTACCGACCACCGATTCGTTTCGTCGGTGGAAATTTGCCGAGCATCGATTCAGATTGACGAAGATTCGGTTAGGTATTGTTGAAGCAGATGATTCTCGTGTGACAAGGTTGTTAGGCTTGCATGAAATACGCTGCGTTGGTTTTTGTTACATTGTTTTGTTTTAACGAGTTGTTTTGTATTTGTTGATTAGATTGCGGATTCTCGTACATATTCGTTTTATTACGGCGAGAGGTAAAGAAATGGAACTATGTAGAAATAGTAATCTCTTCTCGTCAACCTAAATTCTGACGAGCACCGAGAAGATAAATTTGTCATAAACGTATAAAAGGTCTATCGATGATTAATAAGTAAACCGACGATGTTTGGGCTATTTTATACCTTTACGCAGGTAAGCGAAGAGACAGAAATTTTATAGAGTTTCATCTACCCGGTGGTATAACATAATGGTATAATTATATGATATTATGAACATAATTCAAGAAATGGAAGTTGAGTACAGATTGTATTTTACCTAGTGAATATTATTATAAGTGGATAGTTTATTTTAAGTATATTTCCCCGTATTATGTGTATCATATATATTTCTGCATCTTTAAATTTACGATAAATGCACAAACGTCCTCAGTTTAATTATCATGGGTGAAACTTGTTCTCGATAAACTTAACACGAATTAACAATAAATGGTGTAACGACTTTACTCGGTGTTGCATAGGTTTCCATCCGTCGGACACAGATGTTTCACGTCCCACATAAATCTTTGTAGATCCACTTCTATAAAATATCTCTTTCTCTAGAAATAAACATGAAAAATATTAAGATATTTCAGGAAATATTTATTACATCGGTTAGGTATATGTTCGAGTTACTGTGAAACTATTTATTGACGTGGGAAGAATTATATATTGGTGCGTTATTCGAAAGATCTTTTCACGCTGACTACGATAGTTTATAATTCGTTTATGTCATTACTGTTTATTAAATCTTGAGAAATTACACGCTTGAAATACGCGAAATTTTTTGATACGCTTGTAAGATACGTCATACGAAATATTAAACATTATATTTTGTTATTTTCATTCAAAATCCTAATATAAGAATTCTAAAGAAAGGTATAAATAAAAATACCAATAAACTTTTTCTTAATCTCGTTAACGTTAAGGAATCGACAAATCCACTAGTAAAATGAATATCTACGAAGGTCTAGAGTCAATAAAATAAGAATGAGAACTACACATTTGAAGATGGACACTGAAGATAATATGATACCGTGTTAATCGCACCCAAAAGTTTCGAATGTTTAAATTTGCGCCAAAAAACAAAATCCATTAGTCAAAAATTCTCATCAAATCCCCTTTAAGCGACAAATCTATGCTTGGTATTTCAGGATCTACCCATGCCCATATAACAGCAAATAAGCAAATATTCCAAAAACCCAAATTTCCGCTAAAAGAAAATTCCATTAACCCGGAATTCTCATCAAATTTCCCTCAGACTACAAATTCGCCTCTGAAATCCCAAAATCTACACCAACAACGCCAATATCACCAAAACCGAGGAATTCCCGTCAAATTTCCCTCGAACGACATCGGCACGTATCGTCTAACAACAACCCTTTCTCCGCGTCGACCTATCGCTCTCTCAAAAAATGACCGGGAACACGTTGATTCTCGAACTACCCTCGAAATTCGTCGAGAAAGAAAAAGAGGCTAACGTTGGGGAGAACCGGAAGGAAGGTACACAGGTTTCGTTCGAAGAGTCACACGGCACGAGGCTAGTCTATATTTTCGCAGCCAAGTAATCGGAAACGGCGAGAACGCGTTTCGATGAACGTGGAAACAAGTTGCGCGATACTCTGGCTCAGTGTCTCTCTTTTCCTCTATTAAAAGGAAGCCGGCGAAGAGAAAATGGAGAAAAAGACGAACGAGAACAGAAGCATGCAACGATGCATTTATCGATCCGTTTGGCTTCTTTTCGCTCCTCGCTTGTCGCATTTAATTCGCTAGAAAATACTTGATGTGCTTGGGGCACTCTTTTCAGTTTAAAACTGCATCGCGTTTAATTCGAACAACAGCGAGAAATGGCGCGGCAGCATGCAGCCTCTCGGAAAATCGAAGTGGAAAACTTCGCAATTAGTCCCCCCCCCCTCCTCCCACCTATCCCCTCCTTCCACGTCTATCATTCTGTCTTTCTCTTTCTCCATCCCCTTTTGCGTCCCAAACCTGCCGCCCCCTTCCCGACGTCTTTGTCGATGGTAGACGGAGTAATTAAACGTCGTCTAATTAAACTCCTCATAACATTTTTATAAAGTTCCGTTCACCTGAATAACCTACGATTAAAGGGACCAGTGTCTCTCTATCTTCTTTTCGTTCAGCAAATTACTGATAACGTGTCTTTGTTTCGCTGTATCGTATTATATCCTATCCCTTTGTTCGTTCTTATCGACTGGCGTCCGTGAATTAATTGAATTACGCGTTGCTGCAACATGTTATAATTATTGATATTCGATAGACTAGCTTTTGACGGTGGAATGGCTGGCTGGCTGTGTGGCCGTAGAAGCTTTGAAATGACGGAGGGTAATGGTATGTGAAATAGTGTGATGGAATTGGTAAATGGAGGATTTGTTCTGGATATTGTTGCGATATTAGATGGTATTAAAGGAACATTCTTGATCGTAAATAGCGTGGCGATTTGTGGATATAGTGGAGTAAATTATGGTGATGTAGAATTGTTTGGAAATAGTAGTAATCTGCTGCGTTTGTGCTGTTCGACCAATTCTCAGAGCGAATGATTTATTAATTGTTGAATTATGAAAGATAGATTTGTTTATAGTATTATTGATATTATCTATATTAGATGATCCTTCTTAGGATACTTTCACTTACTGATTTTCATTTTTGAAGCATTATATAATTTAGTATTTTTATTCTTAATCCGTTGATTTATACATACTGAAAAATGCAATAAAATTACAAAATTATAAGATATAATGTATCTCCATCAGTTCTAGAGTGGCGAAGAAATAATTCAGGAAAAAAAATTTGATTTAGGAAAAGCGTACGATATCCAGGAATATTATAATATCGCAACAATAATTGTTTTAATGGTGGAAGAGCTTTAAAGACTTCAAAGTCATTTTCTTTCATTTTTTATGTGCTACGCCACATACATTCCTATCTTATCTTTTAACTACCACAGTTATCATCTCTATCATTTCTCCTCTTTTTTTAATTGATCATTCATCTTGTAACTAGTACGAGATTATTAACTATAATTCGTAAAAATCACTATATATGATACACAAATTATATTTAAGAAAATTCTAGGAAACGTAAACGATATAACGAAAGAAATTAAGCATATGAAAAATAATAATATAAATTAAACTAGTAGTAAAAAATGGAGCCATATTGATCAACTCCATAAATTAAGATAAAACAGCGGAGAAAAATAATAATTACACATATTATTTTTTAAAATTTAGTTTGCAATCTATAATTATTTATACTATAAATAAATTCCTCAAAATAAATGCGTTGTACTTTTTAAATGAATACTAATTATGTATTTATAGATCCTACTATGTAAAAATACAGTTGATCAATTTGATTTTTGAGAGACCCAAATATTAAAAACATTCCTCGATTAAACGATTCGATATTAATATGATATTATCAACAAATTACCTGAATTATGTATGTACAAAATTGTCAGACATGCAACTTTAATTAATTAATAATTCTTTACCCTTAAACATAATTAAAAAGAAATCTATTTCTCGCACAATCTGCCTTCGAATTAGCTCGCATAATCAAGCCATTCGCGTGGCGTTGTTTTCCACGAAAATTTACAAAGGAACAGAAGAAATAAAGGACGACAACGATCTCGACTAAAAAATAGGAAATTTCGTACAGCTACACGCCACATATTTTT
This sequence comes from Bombus haemorrhoidalis, assembly GCA_014825975.1. Taxonomy (NCBI): domain Eukaryota; kingdom Metazoa; phylum Arthropoda; class Insecta; order Hymenoptera; family Apidae; genus Bombus; species Bombus haemorrhoidalis. The sequence continues at coordinate 8,162,349 of CM026169.1, forward strand.
ACCATGCACGCTTCGGGAGCACAATGTACTTTGGCCAGGAATAAAAGAGGAAATGTGTGTCTCCCTTTTTCTTTTTTCTTTTTTTCTTTTTTTAATTCCCTTTCCCAATTATACGCGCAAGCATACGAAATAGAAATCGGTTAATTAGCGTGAAAAATGCCCGGTAATACCGGCGCTGCTTTTAGCTTCGAGCCGGTGTACGAGAAATTTAGTAAACAAAAGAAGATTTAAGCATCTTCTGCGTCGCTCGAAACAATTTGGACCCCGCCGCATTTATGGAATAATTTCGGGGAATCGAGCCAAATTGTAGGATTAGCTCGAATATCGTGTAATTTGGTATTTTCGTTGAATGCTGAACATATGAACAATAATGAATTTCTCTTTAATATTATTAGAGTTGATGATGGATCTCTGAAATTTATTTATTTTATTTTGTTATATAATGTAATTGATACGTGCTTGGACAATTTATTTCTCTCGAATAATCTTTGGACTTTTGTAGATTTAACCGTTTCTATTATAGCTAACAGTATCATGGAGAATAGAAGATTTATAGATTTGTAACATTGAAATATCTAAATTACGTAAAATCGAGATTAGAATAAAAATCAAATTTTTAATCGAATTTAAAATAAAACGTCAATCAAAAATGCTATTCATAAATAGAGACGGTGATAATAAAGAAAAAAGAAAACAATAGAAAAAACGGTTCGAATAGGCACTCGCAAACATAGGTATTCAAAAAAATTAAATTACTCGGATATTAAGTATTGAAGCATATACTAAATTTTCAAATATATAATTTTTTGAATGTTCGAATGTTCAGATATTTGAATATTTAAATGTCTAAATGTCTAAATCATGCGAACGTTTGAATATGCATCGAAATTCCAAAATTATCTAATTATTTAAACGTTATAAAGTTCCTGTTCAATATCAAATTTCTAAGCATTTGCTTCAAATCTTCTGATTATTTTTATAAAAAAAGATCTTGGTTATATTTATAAAAAGTTTGAGACATTTTCACGTACCAACTAATTCGGAGAACGAAAAAATCAATTCAAAAGTTAATGGTTTTCTCGTCTTGAGTAGAGCGAAATGATGAACGTAACCAGAAGGGCCAAAGTAGTGATACTATATTTTTAAGTTAATAGCCGTATAAGAGAAGTTGATCGATTTTCAGACCTAACCCATAAATCCGATCACAAGAACAGATTTATTTTGACTGGAGCACGTGACCCAACAAAAACGTTCGCACCCTTAATCTGTCTTCTTTATTCGAATCGAAAATGCAACACCTGCTTGCGACAGAACAGATGCATTTACCGCAACAGATTATCATTCGTTCATAAAGGGACCTGTCACCTAGCCGGATATAGAGTCACTTTATTACTTTTCATAATGTATTCCAGGGCACGAGCTTGTCTCCCCTCGTTTTTACGTAGACCTACCCCTATTACTTAATTCTGAATCTAATTGGTATTTATCTATGATTCGTTAGTTCATTCTTTTCGTAAAGTATTAAAAATTGTTACCGACTTTCAATTTATTATTCGTATTATTCATAGAAATATTTTAGTTTTCACTGAAGATAATAATATTAGGAGATAACAGATGGCCAAGATTTTCATCAAAATCGCACTATATACAAGTGTATGTTAATAAATATCCTCTTTTCCCAAAGGAATAATATAAACCGTTAATTAAAGAAAGACCCAAAAATACGCAGAAATCTAAATTAATAAAAGGCCAAAATCAGATGAAGCATCGTATCCGGACTATGCAACTTTTGATCCGAATGTCACTTTTCCGGGGTATTTCAGGTCGCTCAAGCCGAAGATCATTTTTCACGGTAATGGACCGTTTCGAAAACTCGGCCTTATGAACAGTTAGCCGATACAGATCTTATCTGTAGAAATCCGCGTAACATCCTGATCATATAGGGTGGTAAACGCAAGAACAAGAAGCCAAGAAATGCTCCAAATGTCAATATCTGCCAATGCCAAATGTATGATCTCTGTATGATCACGGCCTTCTGATCGATCGCCTCGCAGCATCCGAAAAATAAAAAATAACCCAAACTTAATCCGATACTCACGATTCAAATGCATATAAGAGAGTAAGCCATACAGTGGATTAAGAGTAGGAAATTAAAAAAAAAAGGTATCGTCAAAATCCACGAGGACGTCACGCATCAACAGGCAAGTCGAAATTTGTTACGCTTTGTTTCCATGAAAAACGGTCCACATTTTCGGCTTAAGCGTATTCAGAAACCCCTAAAATGTATTATTCTAGCCGAATATTTCGCAATCTGTACATTAAACCAGAGTTCCAAGATTACATATCGCAATACACGGAAGGATAGAATTTGCCAAAATTTTATTTACATTCATTCAGCCGGCCACCCCACGATAAACCTATATCCCAAATATTATCTTCCTGGCGGCAAGAATCAGAATTCTAATTGCGTGGAGAGTCGCTAAATCGTCGTGGTATTAACTAAATCCGGGTCGATACAGAGAATCGTGCGATATAAATCGTCTGTGCCACCCAATGGTTTCGCGTACTAATATCGCTCATAATTTATAGCCGTGACCCTGCGTGTTTGTCGAATCGAAGGAGGGTCGTTAAGGCTGTCGTACGCTGGATAGAACCGCGAAAATCGTACGTTCGACGGTGACCTTCCCGGTCTGAAGCCATAAGTCAGCCGTTAAGCCATCGCAAACGATGATGACGCGCCTACCAAACTTGAAATAATGCGACGAATGGAGAGAAAAATATAATATGTGATGTGTACGTGGCGCGCCTACTCTGTTTGCTAAATATTTGGGGATGACCAGGCGCAAAAGCAATAATCGTTTCGAGAAAATATTATCCGGTTCCGTCGTCGCGTTCACAAGGTGGGAGAACGATAATGTTCGGGTGCCGTGGGTGGTAGCACGATTGTAATAATACGCGGTTATTGGGGAGAATTTGGAACTTTGTAATTTCAATCCATCGAGGATCGGGTTTTTTCAGATCTTAAGAAAAATTTGTTTTACCAATTTACAGTAGAAAAATATGTTTCCCGATGTTTCTGTAAATACGATATTAAGAATTAAGGATTAAAAATAATTTGATGAGAGTTTTGTAAGTAAATTTTTGAAGTATTAATTTTTCTGGCCCTTTGTAACGAACGTACGCAGATTTAACAGAGAAAAATTATAATAATTTCACTTTATATTTCTGGCTTATTTGGTACATCAATCGTAATTTTTGTAAAGTTAATTAATACATAAAGCCGTGAATTATAGTTGAGTAAATTGGTTAAAATCTATTACTTTGAATTTCACAGATTGATATATTTATGACGAAAGCAATACGACAAGAGGTGAACAGTTAAATAAACCATTAACAAATATGTGAAATTAAAAAAGTCTGATAGGTAACAATCCTTTCGTCATAAGATACTATTATAACTAGAACTAAAGAACTAAAGAAGAAGGTATCTATCGCGTTTTACTGGAAGTTATTTCGTACTGGTTTTAAAGAATTCATCAAACAGAATTCGAGCGTTTCATAACCAAAAACCAAAGTTATCTTCACCGATGTATTAAAAAAGAAAACAATAATTTTCATAAAGCTTAATCTTCGAAGGAACTAAATTTCCTCACAATCGGCGACACTACATCCCTTTTATCTCCGCTTATGAAAAACAATCGTAAATCAAAATTTATGTCAGATTAAATAAAATCAAATTAGACCAAACAATCTTTGGAAAGAAATATTGATCCGATTCCGGAGAGACCGAAATCCCGTTCTGTTCCCGGGAACTCGTTCCTATAAAAAGTCACGACAATGGCGGAACACTCAGTTTTCTTGGACTTTCCCTTGCTTGGTTGCTCTTGGGGTAGCGGATAAATGGCTACCTCGTTTCTTCTACACCCTTGAAGTTGATTGTATCACGGACCAGGGCTTGGAACGGGGGATAGGGGGTGAGGGATGGAAGAACTGTTGAAAGAAGGGACAAAGGAGCACCAAGCAAAGGACGCGAAAAACACTGGGAGATGAAGAAGACAACGTTGACTCGCTTGAAATTACGATACAGCCCCGGCTGGTCGCGTGTACACACGCCCACCAAACTTTCTCGTTACATTACGTTAATTGCGTATTTAAGCTTCTCCGATATTAAACTTAATTACATCGTATTATATTGCTCGCGTGGGGGGAAACGATTCACCTTGAACGGGGATCATCCTCCCGGTGAAGCAAAGTACCCTTATTGTACAGTTGCTGCACTTGTTTTTACAATTACGCGATTGTTTCGCCAACTTGAGGGAAGTTCGTCAATGTATAATATCGTATTATTTTAAGGGAAGTTTAGACGGAACGAGAGAGAAAATAGTATTCGAGCGCCTTGTGTTTGAACGTTCAAATTTAAATCCATCGTATTTATGGTGAATCTTCGATTTTCGATTCTCTTTTCTTCTGTGGTTATTTCGCTGTTAAAAATATAAGGATGTTTTGCGTGGAAATTTTTGGTATCCACCTTTTTCTACTTAATAACTGTTCTAGTTTGTAACATTAATGTACTTGAAGTCGTATTTCCTAATATTCTTTATATACCACTATCGTCATTAAATAGTTCAACATTATGGAATTTTACGTGGAACTATCGAAACATCCTTAAAAATATATATTATAAACACAGTATTTTATACTTTATTCCACTTGTACCGTAAAGACTAATTTAGGTTTTCTTATTGAAACAATGGACACTCCCTTTGATCGTATTATTGATTAAAAATTGTACGCGTTTTTCATTTAAATTACTTAAGAAATAGTCCATCGATTAATTACGTCAAATAATTATAATCAGTTATATGTGTATCAAAAATAATCACAAAGCATGATGTATAAAAAGAAGATACATAATCATAAATATATACACAGGAAAATATAAATAAATACATGTTCGTTGCCTCGACTTACCGATCGAAAAATATTCCAGCTTCTACAACCACCATACCTCGATTTCCATCATCATCACACCCTCGTTTCATCGAATAAAATCCAGACACCCTGTAAACAGGTCCATCGCAATTATTCACATAGCTAGGGACAATACGGAACCGGGTAGCTGGAAAACAATATTTCTAACGCGTTCTGGAGCAAAATGGCGGGATATTTAACAGCAGCGCGCGAAGAACGCGCAACAACCAAATTATCATCTTTCCTGTCGCAGAATAAGGCGATTTGCGAAACCGGGCAAAGTGAACACCGACGAACCATTCTACGGCGACATTGTCTGCGTCTGTCGTCGCTTGTGTACGTAGCTTAACGCCCACAATATCGGGTTGCCGAGCGACCCGCCGGCTCTACGGGGAAAATTTAATTTCAGCTGACAACATCCTGTTTCGCTACACACTGTGCTCAGCATTCTACAAAATCGCATGCGAGACGATACGGACAGGATGATAAGCAAGCCTTCGACGACGATGACTCCAGATTGGTTGTAGGTTTCACGATCGATGACCATTCCACATCGTTTTTGTTTCCTTCTTGATATCGAGTTTATAGTCTTTCATTTTAGTTTTCATTCTTTGGGAATATAACATTCGTGCACATTCAATAATTTTATTTCTATTCTCCTTCACGTTTGTATTATATCTCTTCGAATATCTTCTTCTTCGGGAATATTTTATTCGTAAAAAGAATGGAATATAAGGAAGACAGTAAAATTACGTCAGATATTAAAACAAAATATTTTAAATACTCTCTATATTTGAAGGATATCTATTGAAATATAAGGTCCATTTTGGGCTATACAAATCCGAGGAGAATAGCAGGTTTAAATTGAATTAATTAATAATAAAATTAATAATAAAAGGGACCGGATACCATGAAAAAAGTGAGAGCGTTCGAGGAATTAAGATGTTTGATCGAATAACGCAAAAATAATCTATTTGCATCCATATTTCTGCATTTCTATTATCATTAGCACTACCGAACTTCGATAATCGTAAAAATACCAGCTAAGAGACCAAAAACGATACTCCATAAAAACCAAGAATACCATTTCTCCATCCTCGCCGCTTAAACGTAAACAATCTTATTATATTTCTCTGGTGACTTAACAAGACTAGCTAGTTCCTTTCGGTAACAAGTGCTTTACAATACCAAACAGTTTATCCGCAACAATTTTTCGACATGCTGGTCGTGTGCGGATGGTGTATCGCCGTGAAACACGGGGGCGAGTTGGGCATTTTCCAGCGGCGACGCCACCACCACTAAGCATCACCGGCTGCCGCCACCACCGTCGATCCTCCGACGAAAGCCACGACACGGCCTGTGCATACAAACGGTTCCACGGTTCGCCGTGAGCAAGCCTGGGCCGGCGTTCGAATGCGTGCAACTCGCACGAGTGGAAAATACCTCAGAAGCTGAGGATGGCTACAACCACTATTTGTTCTAGTCTAGTCTCGCTCGGATCGCGTAGCCACCCAATTTCCCCTACTCTACCTCTGGCAACCGATCCCTCGTCCTGTTCCAACACGCTTTGTCTCGCCTCTCCGTCTTTCCGTCTAACCCCCTTGAGTAACCCTCGCTCGGTGCACGACCCTTTCCTCATTTCCTCCTCTCCCTTTCTCGCCCTTTCTACCACCCTCCTCTCTTCCTCCACGCGCTGCCTCTCTCGCGTGTCCGTCATCCTCTGGTTACTCTTTTAGCCAGGTCCCTCTCTCTCTTTCCCTCTCTCTCTCTCATTCTCTCATTCTCCTCCAACCCCGCGACCCACCCGAGTTTCACCAGTCGTCCCTCCTCTCCTTCCTCGTCTCATCCTCGCTGCTGTTCCGTTCGTTACTCGTTCCCCACTCGTCCCTACTAGTTTCGTGCGTCTATTTATCCACCTAGCGGTATGATATTACACCCCGGGGCACACTTTGGCATTCCCCCACGCAGCCACGTCGGCGGTGGCACCCCTGACGCACCCTCTGCTCGAGCCACGCCCAATCGTGGCCCACCGAACACCTCCCGTACAGCAGCCAGTCCATTGGCCCACGCTGACTTTGCGTCATCGCCACCCCGGCACTTGCACCGCGTGTTTCACGGATACGCCACCGCCACATAGCCGCTGCTACCGCTTGCTACCACCGCCGCCACCGCCGACGCCGTCGTCGCGCGCGCGACTCCACTTTGCCGGCTGATTGCGAGGGCATCGGCTCGCCGACAGAGACCGCCGAAAGGACCGAGGAAGAAAAGGAACAGGCTGGATATACCGGGAGAGTATCGAGAAAACGGGGCGAGGGCTAAAGGGAGCGGGGGAAAAAACGAGAGCGGACAAAGGGAAGTCGAAGGCGGAGGAAGAGAGCCGGAGAATGGCGTTGTGGAGCTCTGGTCGCTCTGGCGAAGAGGGTGTTGAAATTTAGGAGGCTTCATTTGGACCATTCTTTTACCGTCGCTGTATCGCGCGCCGTAGTTATTACGCTTATACTGAAATTTTTCCCTTTCTTTTTACGTTTTTTGTCTTCCTTTCCTTCTTGCTTTATGTTTCTTTCTTTTGTTTCTACCTCGTCTTCTCTTTTTGGGGTGGTCGCATTGGAACGAAGAGTTGCAGGCGGATGTTTCCGAAGACGAAGAGGTTAAGGGACTCTCTTGAATTGAGCGCGTTGATCGTGTGTAACCGAGAGCTTCTGTCTTCTCGCCTTCCGACTCGGAATCTGGGTTAAGAGGCTGACCTCGAGCCTCGATGGCTTTTGTCGAAGAAAGTGTTTTAACGCGCCACCGACCGCCCACGCTCTGCTCGCCTCTCACAAGTTTCGATTCGTTAAAGATGGAATAGCAACCTCGATGGAATCGAGGCTTTTATGAGCGCAGCCTCGGAATATTTGTTTGTTCGACGCGTTTCGCTCGATTGTGCTTCCTTTTTTATGAATCGCAGCTTGCAAATTACATATCCGTGAATTGATTTAATTTTTCTCTTAGCAAACAAGACTCTCATCGAACAAGATCAATTTTTCGCTGTTCCTATAATATACTGGATGTTGTATAACATTATAATTAAATTTAATTATAATCGATCTTATACATAGAAATTAAGGTCAAGCGGAGTAATCCTACTTTAGTTCATTGTTTATCAAGAGATTCAGATATTTAATAAATAGTAAAATATTCCTGTCATTTCCTACGTTTGGCGAAACATTTGTATTTCTTCTGATATTACATTTAGCGGGACGCTGGGATTGATTATGTAATTTAGCATACTTTAATATGCTTACTTTAATATATACTTTAATATACTTATACATATATGCACTTTCCAAAAATCTTATTTCATCCATATTAATTCCGTACTATTCTCTAGAAATTCTCCATAATCTTATATGTTCACAGCTAAATAAAATTGCTAAAATAAAATTAAAGTATATATTTCTACTCGCTCTTTTATTAAAAAGAGGATAAACTATTTCGTCCTTAGACGATACTAAAAGACAGCAGAAGCACCGGCAGAAAATACGACCGTTTAAAACGTTGAAGAAGCAAGAGTAGAAGAACTCTGCGCCTACGAAAATCAAAAGCGTACTTGGGCCGCACATCCACGAACGTAACGAGCCACTCTTCGACTTATCTCACCGAAGACACACGGTTTTTCTAACGGATAACAACGGGGAACCGTTGTTCCCTGTGCGTTATGCAGGAAGCAGCAGCTTTGATCAGTACGGTAATGCATCGGCCCCATGAAAAAGCTCTGAAATTGCGACTCGTTGCGAGCGTTGGATGAGGAGGAGGCGAACCAGAGAAGAAGGACGAGATTTAGGGTGAACAGTTGAGCCTCGAAAGGCCTAATCGTCCCGGCAGCCTCTTTGTACGCAAAGTTAATAACGTGTATTTATGTATTTGCCACGTTTAATTGCCTGTGCGGCTATTACATTCGCTCTGAAATGCTCGCTCCCGCCTTGAATACACCGCAGAGGGTAGTATTAAGTACTTGCTCGAGTGTTCAGCGAGTCTGGCAATGACACGAGACCTTCGTGTACTGTACAGACCGGTTGCTGTTCTACCATTCCTCTTAAACTTGTTAAATATCGATACTTTAAAATCTCCATGCAATTTTCCTTCTTTTGTGATCAGCAACTTCCTTTTTTTAATGAATGACGAATATCCTATTCGTAACTATGGATTTGAATTACGTCTATCAATTAGCTTCTACCTTAATATTGCCATTAAACTTGTCAAGTAACAGTGCTTAAAAAAAAAGAAAAGAACAAATAGTATATATTATGCTTGTAACAATAAATTCTGGTCTAAAATGATCAGCTTTTCTACTATTCCTTAAAGTTATTAAATATTGATAATGCTATTTGTTTTTTTAACTAAAAAGTTAATTTTTCAAAGCATTAACATTTTTTTGCTAGTAATGACCACCTTTTCTATTGCAAATAACGAGTTCAGTTTTTGGATTTATATATGTATGTGCATGTTATTCAGTATACTGTAAATATACTATATAAATAATATTACCATGAAATTGTTATTGGAAATTACAATGTAATATTCTGCTGTTACCTCAATAAATATCCAAATCGTTAGCTCTCGGTAGAGTTCAGTATTATATTGAAGAATTATTGTTTCAGTGGATGGATAAATTAATATCCACCAATAATTTATTTGATTTGCTTAGAATGCGTAAATATAAATGTTATCGTTGAAGAATTACTGCTATAAATTAATTTACCTCCAACTTAATTGCAATATTGTTATCAAATCCTAGTCGAAATATTTCCTTTTTTATGTATCTAGGTACAATTCATCTGTAGAAAAATCAAATATAAGTGCCATTTTGAATTACGATTTCAAAATAAAAAGAGGTATTTGGCGAAATACAAATAAAATATAAAACAGTATTTCGCTAAAGCATTTTCAATATTTTAAAAAATATCTTTCCTTCGCATTTTTAAGTTGTATATAGATTGAACCTATAAATTAATTTATAGGTTGCGAACAAACTAACTGAAAGACTTGGCGCGTAAATCACGGTAGCCATATTTAAAATCTTTTTACAAAATTAAATTCCTCTTAAGTCTACATTAAACACATTTTATTATGTTCATCTTCCATATTTCATTTCTTTTTCATAATTTATCACTAATATTGATAATATACCAACATCATGATATATGTTCTTCATTATATTGAATATAAAATTTAGATAACAACTTACTTTAAATTATTTCTTCACTAAAAGAATTTTCATCAAAAGAATTCTACTACAAATGAATTTGATACACAGCATACAATTTTAACTTTGGATTTAATACATCACTGTTACTTCAGCATCATTCTATATTCTATCAGACTTTATCCACTATTTTCACTCGATTTTTATCATGTGTTCCATCACGAACAAATTGTAGAGAGGCTATCAAAATTAACAGTACAGTAAGCGCTATCTAGTGACAAATTTGGGAAATAAAATTTCTGCAAGTGCTTTAAATATGGCGCTTCCCTTGACACAGTATTAAGTATCTTTGGTATTATGAATTCCTCTAACCTTATTGAATGTCGTTTATTAATTTATTAGGTAATAGCTGGTATTAGACTAGTCATCATGTTCCTAAAAATAAAAAATAAATGAAGGGTATTTTTTTATTGCTTCATACAAATTGAGACATGACAAGTATATCATAAAAAATAACTCGAATACTAGTATATTTTATGAAATTAAATAACGAATGAAATAATATTTTACGAAAATGTCTATACTGAGGGCTGTGTTATTTAAACATATTAATTATTCAAAATGTTCAAGGTATCATTCGTGTTTTATAATAAATTTTTCATACAATAAATTGTAATAATCTTAAATTTGTATTCAATCATTATAAATATTTTTGTTACAGGGGTTCCTTGTTATTATTTCGATCGAAACAAAAGGACAAACCTTTTAATCTAGCAAAACGAAAATTTAACAGTGGTATCAAAGAGACTGTAAAAAATAACAATAGCGAATTAAAAAATTTCTCAACAATTTTAAAATTTGGTTCGGGTGGTTTAGGTAGTATTGTATTAACATGCATGATAAAGTGTCATACTTCTGCTGTTGAAGGCAAAACGCTTAAAATTTCGGAAAATATAACAAAAGATAATAAAGAATTGACTTTGAATTGGAGAAAGTTTTTAGAATATTTGTATCCATATTTTTGGCAATTATTGATAGCTTTATCAGTAAGTATTTATGTACAATACATATGCATATGTTGATTTTATATTTCTGTATATTTATGTAATTGTTAACTTTAACTTCTAGAGCGCAATGGTTGTTGCTGTATTAAATATTTGGATACCACAACATGTAGGAAATGTTATAAACATATTAACAAAAATCTGTCAAGCCAAAGGAGAAGATAGCTTGAAAACTGTGCTATTACAATTGACAGAACCTGCACTTGCATTAGCACGTATGTATGTTGCACAAGTATGTAAATGTTTATCTGGAAAAAAGTATATTTTTTATACTATTTATAAAATAATTTAAATTGAGAAATTATAGGAAATCTCTTTCTTTTAGGCACTTTTTACCTTTGTATATATTTATATGCTTTCACATGTGGGAGAAAGAATAGCTATGAATTTGAAGAAAGATGTATTTAAATCAATTATAATGCAAGACATCACGTTCTTTGATAAAAATCGTAGTGGTGAAATAGTAAGTCGATTAACCAGTGATATTCAAGATTTTAAAAGTACCTTTAAAATATGTATATCACAAGGCTTAAGAAGCACCACACAAATTATTGGGTGCATAGTTTCTGTAATAGGGATTTCACCACAATTGACTGCAGCTACAGTGTTATCTTTGCCTACCATAATTCTTATTGGTACATTGCTTGGAAGAGGTTTAAGAAGATTATCTATAGAGGCACAGAATCAACTTGCTAAATCTGCAGATGTTTGTGAGGAAGCCATACAAAATATTAGAACGGTAATGTCATGTATGATAATGATAAATTGTTTTAAATAATTTATAGCATATTATTTTTATAGGTGAAAGCATTTTCAGCCGAAGAAAAAGAGATAGAAATGTACTGCAGAGAAACTACATTAGGAGCTGCATTATATGAAAAATTAGGTTTGGGAATTGCTTTGTTCCAAGGGGGGACAAATCTATTTCTCAATGGTATCTTACTTTGTACTTTATATTTTGGTGGGCATTTAATGTCTACCGGGCAATTATCTCCAGGAGATTTAATGGCGTTTTTAATGGCCACACAAACTATACAAAAATCTTTATCTCAATTATCATTGTTATTTGGATCATATGTTAGAGGTGTTAGTGCTGGTGCTAGAATTTTTGAGGTATACGTACAATTTTGTTTTATATCAATACAGTGAAAAGTATTCTTTATTTTATTTTAATCCAATCCCTTATTACAGTATCTAGAAATGCCACCATCACATCAGATGATTAATGGAGAAGTTATTACAGACCAATCCCTGGCAGGAAATATCACGTTTAAAGACGTGGAATTTAGCTATCCTACTCGTAAAGATCACATTATTTTAAAGAATTTTAACTTACACATTCCTGCTGGGAAAACAGTAGCTATCGTTGGTTCTAGCGGCAATGGAAAATCAACGATAGCAGCCTTGTTAGAAAGGTACTTTGATTATCTTAGATTCAAAAATTTTTCTCATATAAAATTTGATCATCAATTAGTCTATCAAATAATATAAAATACTAATAATATAAAATATTTCAGATTTTATGACGTTAATAATGGCTCAATTACAATTGATGGTAAAGACTTAAGATCGCTCAATGCTAGTTACCTGCGAGGTAACGTCCTAGGGTATATAAATCAAGAACCTATTTTATTTGCCACTAGTGTTATGGAAAATATACGATACGGAAAGCCAGATGCTACAGATGAAGATGTAAATACTGTTAAAATTAGAGGTTTATTAAAGTTATACTTCTACAGAAAAATTATTATTAAATATTCTTAGGTCATTGAAGCTGCTAAAGAAGCAAATGCTCATGAATTTATTATGAATTTTCCGAGTAAGTACGATACGCAAGTAGGAGAAAGGGGAGCGCAACTTTCCGGTGGACAAAAGCAACGTATTGCAATCGCAAGAGCTTTATTAAAAAGACCTTCCATTTTAATCTTAGATGAAGCTACAAGGTAAAAATCATAGACAACAGTTATTGTAATAACTCTATATATTTGAACTGACTGTTCTAATTTTATACAATAACCTTTAGTGCGTTAGATTATGAAAGTGAACGAATTGTACAGAAAGCTCTAGACAATGTTACTCAAGGAAGAACAGTCGTAGTAATCGCTCACAGATTAAGCACGATTAAAAATGCTGACATTATTGTTGTATTGCAGCGAGGAGTAATCACGGAAGTACGCATTCCAATACAAAATTCCAGACATAACATTGAATTAAATTAATATATTTATTTTCACATCTTATTTTCAGATGGGTACACATACAGAATTAATTAAAAAGAAAGGGTTATATTACACTTTAGTAAACGAACAAGTCAAAGTTAATGCATAATATTAATGAAACTCTAAATCATAATACAATTTCTGAAATATTTATTTTGGAATAATAGGAATAATATTTGAGGACGTTGTATGAACTACCTCCGATTCTAATATATACATACACGCTTAAATATATATAATTTATATTTTCAAATATTTATAATTTTTTATCTTCATCTTTATACCTGCCATATTATTTATATTTTATATTATTATATTTATATTTTTAATTTAATATATCGATGCAAGTTTTTAAATAAAAGTTCACTAATATATTTTATGTTATCCTTAGTGATGTAACACATTTAAAATTTTTGTTAAGCATTGCTTAATCTTATCAATGATATAGTATATCGCTGACGGCATGTGTATATCTTTCGGTGTAGTTGCTGATTCTTTTTGTGCAACATTATTACACGCGTCCCCCTTATCTATAATCTGAGAATGTTTATGAGATAATTTCGAATGTTTTTTCATTGCTCTAGAATCAGGCTTTTCGGTTATTACATTTGAAAATGTTTCTTCAGTATTAATTTCAGGTGTTGCACTATCATTTTGTAATACAGATTCTCCATTTGTGCTGATCAAGCTTGTTGGATCAGTAGTTATCATTCTATTTAAATCGTACTTTAATGATTCACCGGATCCATATTCAATGGGTATTTGTTCATCACTTCCTTTATTATTATGTTGTGGATCTTCCTTTGTAGCTGTAATTATATCACTTAGGACAGGTGTAGTAGGTGGATCATGTAAAATGAATTCTTCTGACCTACTTGTTTTTAATAATGGTGCATTTGCCTCTGTTCCTGTATTTGTTTCCCTAGGTACTGTCATATTAGATATTAGGGCATCAGGTAAGATAGCTGAAGTAGTATCAACAGTTTCAGTTCCAATAGTTGGCTCTTTAGTAACTTCTTCTGTTACAGTACGTTCAACTTCTAGAATAGGTACCTCAGAACCTTCTGTTTCCGAGAATGATTCAGTTGGAATTGTGTACGTAATTGGTTGTTTTGGTGGTTTTGTAGTATCAGGGGCTATCGAATCGGATAATATATTATTATATTCTTTCCCTAAACTAGGATTTTCAGTAGCAGAAGTTCCAACGGATGATTTGTCTAAAACTATTTCTGTTACTTCATCCGGTTCTGTATCAATAAGGGTTGTTGAGTCAGTTAAAACTGTTGGTTCAGTGTTAATATTTTGAATTTCAGGAATCGGTAATTTATGATTTTCAGTAGAAGGAATTCCAACTGGTGAGTCGTCTGAAATTACTTTTGTTGCCGGTTCCTCTTCTGGTTCTGTATTTATAAGGCTGGTTGGATCAGATATAGTTGTTGGTTCAGTGTTAATGTTTTCAATTTCAGGAATCGGTAATTCAGAATTTTCATTAGAATTAATTCCAACTGGTGAGTCGTCTGAAATTACTTTTGTTGCCGGTTCCACTGCCGGTTCTGTATTGGTAAGGGTTGTTGGATCAGGTAGAATTGTTGGTTCAGTGTTAATGTTCTCAATTTCAGTAATAGGTAATGCAGAATTTTCATTAGAAGGAATTCCAACTGGTGAGTCGTCTGAAATTACTTTTGTTGCCGGTTCCACTTCCGGTTCTGTATTGGTAAGGGTTGTTGGATCAGATAGAATGGTTGGTTCAGTGTTAATATTTTCAATTTCAGGAATCGGTAATTCAGAATTTTCATTAGAAGGAATTCCAACTGGTGAGTCGTCTGAAATTACTTTTGTTGCCGGTTCCACTGCCGGTTCTGTATTGGTAAGGGTTGTTGGATCAGGTAGAATTGTTGGTTCAGTGTTAATGTTCTCAATTTCAGTAATAGGTAATGCAGAATTTTCATTAGAAGGAATTCCAACTGGTGAGTCGTCTGAAATTACTTTTGTTGCCGATTCCACTTCCGGTTCTGTATTGGTAAGGGTTGTTGGATCAGGTAGAATGGTTGGTTCAGTGTTAATATTTTCAATTTCAGGAATCGGTAATTCAGAATTTTCAGTAGTAGGATTTACAACTGGTAATTCGTTTAAAACTACTTCTGTTACCGATTCTGTATTGGCAAGCGTTGTTGGATCAGGTAGAATTGTTGGTTCAGTGTTAATGTTCTCAATTTCAGGAATCGGTAATTCAGAATTTTCATTAGAAGGAATTCCAACTGGTGAGTCGTCTGAAATTACTTTTGTTGCCGATTCCACTTCCGATTCTGTATTGGCAAGCGTTGTTGGATCAGGTAGAATGGTTGGATCAGTGTTAATATTTTCAATTTCAGGAATCGGTAATTCAGAATTTTCATTAGAAGGAATTCCAACTGGTGAGTCGTCTGAAATTACTTTTGTTGCCAGTTCCACTTCTGGTTCTGTATTGGTGAGGATTGTTGGATCAGGTAGAATGGTTGGATCAGTGTTAATATTTCCAATTTCAGGAATCGGTAATTCAGAACTTTCAGTAGTAGGATTTACAACTGGTAATTCGTTTAAAACTGCTTCTGTTTCCGATTCTGTATTGGCAAGCGTTGTTGGATCAGGTAGAATTGTTGGTTCAGTATTAATATTTTCAATTTCAGGAATCGATAATTCAGGATTTTCATTAGAAGGAATTCCAACTGGTGAGTCGTCTGAAATTACTTTTGTTGCCGATTCCACTTCCGGTTCTGTATTGGTAAGGGTGGTTGGATCAGATAGAGTTGTTGGTTCAGTGTTAATGTTTTCTATTTCAGGAATCGATAATTCAGAATTTTCAGTAGTAGGATTTACAACTGGTAATTCGTTTAAAACTGCTTCTGTTACCGATTCTGTATTGGCAAGCGTTGTTGGATCAGGTGGAATTGTTGATTCAGTGTTAATGTTCTCAATTTCAGGAATCGGTAATTCAGAATTTTTATTAGGAGGAATTCCAACTGGTGAGTCGTCTGAAATTACTTTTGTTGCCGATTCCACTTCCGGTTCTGTATTGGTAAGGGTTGTTGGATCAGGTAGAATGGTTGGTTCAGTGTTAATGTTCTCAATTTCAGTAATAGGTAATGCAGAATTTTCATTAGAAGGAATTCCAACTGGTGAGTCGTCTGAAATTACTTTTGTTGCCGATTCCAGTTCCGGTTCTGTATTGGTAAGGGTTGTTGGATCAGGTAGAATGGTTGGTTCAGTGTTAATATTTTCAATTTCAGGAATCGGTAATTCAGAATTTTCAGTAGTAGGATTTACAACTGGTAATTCGTTTAAAACTGCTTCTGTTTCCGATTCTGTATTGGCAAGCGTTGTTGGATCAGGTGGAATTGTTGATTCAGTGTTAATGTTCTCAATTTCAGGAATCGGTAATTCAGAATTTTTATTAGGAGGAATTCCAACTGGTGAGTCGTCTGAAATTACTTTTGTTGCCGATTCCACTTCCGGTTCTGTATTGGTAAGGATTGTTGGATCAGGTAGAATGGTTGGTTCAGTGTTAATATTTTCAATTTCAGGAATCGGTAATTCAGAATTTTCATTAAAAGGAATTCCAACTGGTGAATCGTCTGTAATTACTTTTGTTGCCAGTTCCACTTCTGGTTCTGTATTGGTGAGGATTGTTGGATCAGGTAGAATTGTTGGTTCAGTGTTAATGTTCTCAATTTGAGGAATCGGTAATTCAGAATTTTCATTAGAAGGAATTCCAACTGGTGAGTCGTCTGAAATTACTTTTGTTGCCGATTCCACTTCCGGTTCTGTATTGGTAAGTGTTGTTGGATCAGGTAGAATGGTTGGCTCAGTGTTAATATTTTCAATTTCAGGAATCGGTAATTCAGAATTTTCAGTAGTAGGATTTACAATCGGTAATTCGTTTAAAACTGCTTCTGTTATCGGTTCTGTATTGATAAGGGTGGTTGGATCAGGTGGAATTGTTGGTTCAGTGTTAATATTTTCAGTTTCAGGAATCCCTATCTCAGAATTTTCAGTAGTAGGAATTACAGCCGGTGATCCGTCTAAAACTATTTCTTTTGCTGGTTCCCCTTCCGGTTCTGTATTGATAAGGCTTGTTGGATCAGGTAGAATTGTTGGCACAGTGTTAATGTTTTCAATTTCAGTAATAGGTAATTCAGAATTTTCGTTAGAAGGAATTCCAACTGGTGAGTCGTCTGAAATTACTTTTGTTGCCGGTTCCACTTTCGGTTCTGTATTGGTAAGGGTTATTGGATCAGGTAGAATGGTTGGTTCAGTGTCAATATTTTCAATTTCAGGAATTGGTAATTCAGAATTTTCATTAGAAGGAATTCCAACTGGTGATTCGTCTGAAATTACTTTTGTTGCCGGTTCCTCCTCTGGTTCTGTATTTATAAGGGTTGGATCAGATAGACTTGTTGGTTCAGTGTTAGTGTTTTCTATTTCAGGAATCGGTAATTCAGGATTTTCAGTAGTGGGATTTGCAATCGGTAATTCGTTTAAATCTATTTCTTTTGCTGGTTCTTCTTCCGGTTCTGTATTTATAAGGCTTGTTGGATCAGGTAGAATTGTTGGTACAGTGTTAATGTTTTCAATTTCAGGAATCGGTAATTCAGCATTTTCATTAGAAGGAATTCCAACTGGGGAGTCGTCTGAAATTATTTTTGTTGCCGGTTCCACTTCCGGTTCTGTATTTATAAGGGTGGTTGAATCAGATAGAGTTGTTGGTTCAGTATTAATATTTTCAATTTCAGGAATCGGTAATTCAGAATTTTCATTAGAATTAATTCCAACTGGTGATTCGTCTGAAATTACTTTTGTTGCCAGTTCCTCTTCCGGTTCTGTATTGATAAGGGTTGTTGGATTAGGTAGAATTGTTGGTTCAGTATTAATATTTTCAATTTCAGGCATCGGTAATTCAGGATTTTCAGTAGTAGGATTTGCAACCGGTAATTTGTTTAAAACTATTTCTGTTACCGGTTCTTCTTCCGGTTCTGTATTAATAAGAGTTGTTGGATCACCTACAATTATTTCTTCAGTGTTAATGTTTTCAGTTTCAGTAGTTGATTCTTCACTCAAATTTTCTGGTGTTTTATATTGATCTGCCAAATTAGGATCTTCAGAATTAGGAATTTGCCCGGATGGTTCAATTGGAATTATTGCTGTATCCGGTTCTTCTTTCGCTTTCACATTATTAAGGTTTGTAGGATCTTCTGAAATTGTTGGCGTAATGTTCACGCTTTTGTTTTCAGTAACTGGTTTTTCGCTGGATTCTTCTTGGATACTATGTTGGTTTTCTAAATTGGGTTCTTCAGTAGGTATTTGTACGGGCGATTCAGTTGGAATTATTTCTGCAATCGGTTGCGCCTCTGGTTGTACTCGACTAGGAGCTGTAACATCCTCTATAATTGTTGGTGCAGTATTTTCAGCTCCACTAATTGATTCTTCGCTAAATGCTTTTGTTGTACTATGTTGGTTTTGTAATCTAGGATCATCAATAGGAATTTCCAAGGGCGGTTTGTTTAAATCTAGATTTGTAATCGGTTCGTTACTTCTGGGGCTTGTAGGATCGGCTAAAGTTATTGGTTCAGTGTCGATATTTCCGATTCCAAACATTGGTTCTTCGTTAAATTCTTCTGTAGTGCTATATTGTTTCCCCAAACTAGGATTCTCAGAACCAGGAATCCTTTCTCGCTCTACGTTTTCTAACATTGATGGATCATCTAAAATTGTTGGTGCAGTTCTATCTTGGTCATTAGGTGATTGCTCTTTAGGATCATCCGTTATAATTCTCGTATGACCATTTTCAAATGGTCCTGCTACAGTCGTAGATTCTAATTCTTTATTTCCATTTACTTCGATGGGCAAATTAAATTCAGTTGGATACGTGTTCTCTACTGCAATTGTTGAATACGTGGCAGTTATAGGTATCGCGAAATCTCCAGTGTTTGTAAAACGTGACTTTTCCAAAGCACGTTCCGTCGTTGTTACAATATCATTACTATCACCTGATCGCGCGAGTTCAGATACGAATGGTTCGGTGTAAGAAGTAGTTATCAACATAATTTCATCATCATTATCAGACGTTGAATTAGTTGTAGTGTCTTCTTCATCCGTAAATATCGTTTCACAAGTTTCCGATCTTCCCTTTGTCGGAAATACAGCTTCCTTTAATGCCATATTTTCTTTCTTTCCATCCCATGGGTGATTTCTACACGAGGGTAATGATTCTGGTTGACGACAAGTACTGGATGGTTTGCACATTTCAGTTTTCGTGTCATAAGCCATATTTTTTGGACACGTGTAGAAGTTTTGGTTCATTTTCTTACCATGCGTCGAGCAAGTGTAAAACAAACCACAGTTATCTGGAACCGGAAATGTGCCAGTTTTTAGGCAATCGAGATGTTGAACAGAATCAAAAATATCGGTATTTTGTCCGTTGGTAGCAGAAATATGCTTGTCACGAGGTACCAAAATACATTTTTGTAGATGGCTTTCGAAATGTCTGTTTTGGGGACACTGGGCCAAAATGGTTTTGTTCTGTCTGCAAATGTAGTAGTATCTTGGATTTGTGCAGTGTGGTTTTAATACATTCAACCCGCAAGATTTTTTGTTATTTACATAAAGCGCTTTTCCGCCACCGATTACACCCATACAATTGCCCTTGTCTACGTCGAAATATTGGTTGATCCTGCATGGTGGATGCTTAGATCTTAAAGTCCTGGGATATCTGTGTGCCTCATAATTTGTGATATCTGTGGCATCGACATCCTGTAGATAATTAGAGGTTCATTTATGAGTTTGTATATCTAAAATATAATTAAACTGATGATCTGCGATTTTACAATGACGGAAGTAATCTTTACATAATTCGATTAAAAAGAGATGAATTTTATAATTATGAAATCTGTTTTCTTTAAATCGTGACGTCATTGACGTTTTTTGAATAAAAAATTGTAAAATTTCTGAAAGAAAACTGTTTAAATATTTAAGTTAAACAAAACAGTCTATATTTGTTAAATATTTAATTTGTTTAATAAAAAGGACTATATTTAATCAAAAGAATTGTTATGTTAAATTTATTATTACAAAAGTATATAAAATTTATTTTATATTCCTCCGAAAAAATAAAAAGAGAAACAGCTTGTAAATTCTGTCCTATCTAATGTCAGAATACACAAAATTATAATAATAAAGTAATGGAAGACTTACATCTAATCTGCTCACTGGTTGACTAACTACGATTAGAATCACAAATTGGAATAGTAAAACTAGAATAAAACTCTTCATATTCGATAGTCACATTAATCGAAGTGAAGGTATTTTTTACTTATTTGAACAATGAGAATACTTTTTACACTCGATGCCGAAAGTTGTCTGTTCATCAAGGTAACGTGTTTCAGCACTTTTATATCAAAAACGTGCTGGATGATAATTAAGCTGCGATAATTGCAATTATCGGGGACGTCATTTTACACAATATACAAGTGCGTGATCAAGTTTACACGTTGTTCTTCACATAAGTTTGCTTAATTAACTGTGATTAAATTACGTCGGTAGGCACGTTTTATAAATTAGGTAAGCATTAATCCTTCTGATATTCAAGATGATAACAATAACAACGAATATAAAAGAATGCAATGATCGTAAACTTAGAAGTATTTAATAGAGGAAGAAAGGAACACTTACAGATAAAAACAAATATTTATTACACGAACATACTGGCAATAGGTAATAAGTCAGTAACAAATCTGTATATACAATGTTTCGTTGAAATACATATCTACAAAACAATTATCTTCTGTTTGTTCATTAAAATAGCATACACAGTCATTTTTTCCCTGTATGCTGATATAGGACTCGATTCTAGGATTGTATATCGTTGTTTGTGATTAAAGCAGGGGCTGTAGAACTTTTAGACTGATCAATCGTTATCTTCTGTATGAGAAAAAATCATTCAACATTCGTATTGTGGCACTCTGTATGTAAAGTTATTACTTGTCACAATATGAATTCCTGCACCATAATATGGTATCACATAATGCGAACCATCCGCGGGTCCCACGATTTGTGTTGCTATAAGTATTATATCAGCAAATTGGCCAAGAAAGAGGAATCCCAAAGTACTTAACTTAAGAAAGCCCAATGCTGGATACCCAAGATAAAATCTATCTGCCCCAAACATTCCAAGAAATATAGAGAGTAACAATGATGTCTCGAATGAATATCCGTTTCTGTAAATATAAATATAAAAAGCAACTTTATTTATTGTATGTATATGTTTTTATATTATATATTAAATATAATCTTCAACATCATGTTTATAAACACATTTTCAATATTATAAATATTAGTAAATTCTATTTGAAACATTAATATAGTAAACAAACAATATTATATATACTTACGTCCATTTACAAGGAATATCTTTCTTGAATGTATTATTTTTTGTTTCTGTACAAATGAGGCCATCCGCAGCCAGACATAGCACTGAGAACAAAACAATGAATAAGTAATTTAAACTTCCATGTACGTAAAATTAGAAAAGGTAATAAATTTATCTATCTATGAACGAAGAAAACAAAGAAAAAATTTTAAACGATTAACAACTATAGAATGCACATTTTCAAACTTGGAGTACATCTGACATATAGGTTATGTCAAACTTTTCTTCCTTTTCAGAGCAATAAGGAGAAAAACGCAATAAAATTTATCTACCTTTGGCTTTATTTTCCTTCGTGCAACCTTTGGGTTGTTGCGTTTTCGGATCTATGAAATCATAATCGGGATGAGGACAGATATATTGTCCCATTCGTAGGTTACTGCAGTCGATTTCATACGTGTAATCAACACCATTGCTCAGCGGTATCGAGAGAAGAAGCAAAAAGAGCCCGCTAAGGTATTGCATCAGGTGGAACATGCCGTTTCATTTTATAACAATTACTATAAATACCACACTTTGTCACTGTATCTACTGTCTCCCGCAAGTTCGCGATATCCTGTACATGTTTGTATTTTGAACGCACTGTCATTAAAACGACTTCCCTCTGGCGCCAACTGTTTGAAATGTTCATGAACTATATTTTATGATATTTCTTCTGGCGCCAGATTTTCCGTTAACATCAAACGCATCGCGTTAAACGAAACGTTTTACAGATATGATGGACTAGAATTTCAACACTTGATTCACATTAATTAAGTACTTCAGTTGAGGTATACAATTATTTATAGTAAATAGCGTGATACTTCTTGGAGAAAATGGAAGTCTTCTTTTTGTAAGTACTATTGGACGTTTTATTAAGATAAAATGGATAGCCATAAGAAGGGTTAGAATAGATATAATGCAATCTAATGCAAAATTCATTGTAATAATATATTATTTTGAAATTTAGTTATGTTGCGTGAGATCGTGTAAGGAGTTTATACAAGTCTGTCATTTAGTCGCGTTAGTGGTAAGAAATAAACAGTGGAAGACCGTCGTGATAGATGAGCGTTTTTTCTGTGCTAAAATGGCTTCTTCGTCGTTGAAAAGTACTCGGAAAACTTATAGTTTCGAAGAACGAGAAATTTTGATAACCTTGATAAATAAGTACGAAGATATCGAGGATAAGAGGTCTGATCCGATATCGATGTATAAACGAAAATCAGCATGGTCTCAACTGGCCAACGAATACAACTCGATGGTAGGTCCTCAAGCGATACGTTCGGCTGTACAGTTGAGACGCTGCTGGGAAAATATGAAAGCATGTAAACGGAATCGTGAAGAGAAGAAATTACGGTAAATACAATATTTTCGCGATATCATTCATGTCAGCCTATACATATGTAAAAACGCGGGAATATACGAATATTGTATAATAATATGATTAGGTTGTTTTATTTATCATTATCGTTCTTATCCTTCTCAAATTTTTTATTTTTCAGTTTAGAGCTTTTACATAATATAACTTTTTCAGTATATAAGTTAGTTTCCTACTAGTTTATAAACTTTTATTTATCTCGAGTTCTTATCAAATATTATTGGAGATATAACTAACGAAATTTGTATAAATTTATGGAATGACACAGCTTTATATCTATTTTTTCAGCGGTATTTCTAGAAGTTTTTGTCACCTATCTAAGGATCACACACGGTCGAAAAGTTGGGAAAACAGAAATTCCATGGCAGAAGTTCCTATTCCTACCGGAACCGTAGGTTTGCCGCCAAATGTCGTGTTTGAGCCAAAAGAGTCTGAACCGTTTACGTTGCAAACTGTCTGTACTATAAAGCCGTCAAAACAATTTTCGAAAGAGGAACATAATTATAAAGATTCAGGTTATTCCTTCTTCCTTTTCATTTTATCTCCTTTTATCTTTTGTTATTGATTTCTTTTCTGTAAATATCACTGCCTTGATTTTTGCATTCTACAATTCATCCTTCATTTATGAATAATGGAAAGGAAAAATATTCAAAGGCTTCATTTGCTCTTTACTTTACAATTGCTACATTTATATCTATCTAATCTATTGATTTATCTATTTATTAAAATATTTTACTTTACTGTTTTATTTTTTCCAAAGTAAAGAGTCTCGAAATTTTCTGCTTGGCCGTCTTTCAAACGAAGATCTGCAAAACTTAACAATTTCATATCCCAAAAACATGTCATTCAACATTCCCTTTATTACCTCAGATTCTGTCAAGAGTAAAATCGATTCGAATTCGTTATCGCACGGTTCAGTAACTGACTGTTTCGACAAATCCAAAAAGGATTTGGACTCACTCATGGTGGAGAAATTAGACAAAGACGAACTACCGGAAAAAAATCGAATAATTTTCAAATCGAACGCAACTCAAACGTTCATCTCTCCTTCGATTGTTCACGAACAGCCTCGAAGGACGAAGAGATCCCTTCACAAAGAGGAAGAACTGCACGTATTGGCTTTATCGGAGGCACAGATGAAAGTTGATATCGCTGCCATGTTGAAAGAGGAGGCCAGAATTAAATTAGAAGAGGCTCACTATCGTAAAGAAGAGGCGAGGCTAAGGATGCTTCTTTTTACGTATAAGCTCGATAGGATAAAGGAAGATTGACTCGAGAGAATAAAATGAATATACTTACGTACGCTTCGTGCGATGGCTTTGTTCCCTTTTTTTTTCACGGTGATCAAAAGAAAAGGAGGAGATACCATTAGATTAAATATAAACGAACGATATTCGATATCAATAATATCTGTTTATTAATAGTAATTTCTTTCTAACTACAATTAAGATCGTAATAAATAAATGCTGGTAATTTTAGTTACTTATGATTCGCTAATAATAATTTTCAAACACGAACAAGGATCTCAATCCTTGCTATCGATTATTTTATAATTTGTTTCGTATAATTAATATAAATATTCCCATTTTATATCATTCTAACTTAAAGTTGAATCCATAGATTGGAAATAGCAGTAAAATTACCAGAACATCGTCCTCTTGTTAAGATGTTTACAGTTCTACAAATTTTTACAATTAAATAAAAGGTGATCTTAAATTTTAACCCCTCGATAAAAAAGTTGGCGCTTTATTTTGTAACAGGTTGTAGAAATTGCATTTTAGACATTTTTTATGACTGCTAACTTAATATATTTTTATTCCAAGATAAATTCTTTTACCTAGCTTTTAAAGAAAATACTACTACATAGTTACAAATAGATACCGCGTTCTTCAGGAAACTAGCGAGTCGATACATATTCATAGTACATGTCTCTATGAAAGAATAGTTTAAATAATATTCTTGATAAACTGTTCACACTCCTACTAAACCAGTGAAAGTATATATGTCAGTTTATCGACATGGCAGTCGCAGCTGGTAGTGGTCAGTGAGTTTGACTAGCTGTGTTTGAAGTTACGGAAAAGAACAGAAAAGAGGAAGAAGAAGAAACATTAAAGTAAAAAGAAATCTAGAAGGTGTTTCTAAGACAAAACCAATGACGCCTACGAATCGTTTAGAAATTAGAAATTATTGAAACGTTATACAGCATGTATTGTTCAATTGTAATATCATTGAGATCAAACTCTATTAACGAATCATGCAATTTTAATACAAATAATTTTAAAATGTTATATCAAGGATATATTTCTCTGATCATCGTATATTAAAAACCAGTCCATGTGTTTTTATTTTTTTGTTTTCAAGTTTTGAGTGTTGGACTAACGATAGGTATATGTGTTTCGAGAAGGAAGATTTAACGAAATCTGATCTTCACATGAGATGAAAGTTATCATCGAGGGTAGGTTTTGGCGACGAGCAACGAGCAACTTCGAACAGTGATGGATCGGTGTAGATCGGCTCGCTCGGGTCGAAGCCGGTTCTTCTGCTGGATGATAGTCCCACAGCACCCTCCAGAGCGGTTGATGACGAACTCACGCGTTGACCGATCACGTTACTCATCGATCTGGAGATCGACTTGTACATGCAACAAATGGTACACAAACTTCAGGTAATAAATCCGAGAATAAATCAAGAGTCACGTTAAAAGCGTTAAAAGCATTAAGCCATTCGTCAAACATGACGTCCGTATGTATTTTTGAATGATTCCTAGTTATACAAGCTGCAGTGGAACGTATGGATGTAATTTTAGAGGCGAATTTTTAGAATGATATATTGAACTGCTGTTTCAATTCTGTCTGACAGACGATGGTCTTTAAAGATTCTATTTTTGAAAATTGTTTATACTTGAATTATACTGCATACCATTAATCAATATTTTATAGGTCAACTGTTATATTTATTCATTTATGTATATTTTTTTTTATTCCACGTTCGTATGTAATATTTTCTTATCTGTATTATTCTTGAATTTATTAGAGTTTCCAAGATTGCCGCAAGGATTTAGTATAATCTATTTATATCTAACGATAAGATAATGAAACAGAAAATATTGCACGAGCTGGAAAATCTAGGCAAATTTTTAATTTTCTAGTTAATATAGTCTTAAATTTTATTCTAGTTGAAACAGGATATTTTCAAGAATTGTATGAGATTGAAACTAATTAGCAAATAAACGTCAGATAAATTACGCACGTAGACTGAAAGGGTTTCTGAAGACCTGTTCTCAAGAAAGAGAAGTTATTTGCACGACTGCTATAAGCGTCGTCCGAATGACTGCTTCGATTACACGCTTTGTCAACTCTGCGGTTCTTCGTAATCACTGCGTAAGCGTATTTTCTGAAACAATGTACGCGAATCGATTTGCTTTTATAAACATGCTAATTAAACATGTATCTGAATCAATACAAAGTCGATAATATACCTGTAAATTAACATGGATAACAAAACCACGGATGCCAGGAGTACTACGAGCACCGCAACCGCTGTTACAAGTCCATAATACTCGTTAGGAGTTATGCAGACGTTTTCCATAATGGTAGTTTGTCTCTCGACCATAGTCTCCTCGTCGATATCCATCCTCGAGTCCAAAACCTGTAACTCGGTCAGACGTAACATTTTAGCTTGCCTTGAAGACACTTTTGTTTACTAAATGCGATAATCTGTTTTCCAATGTAAAAAGAAAAGAGAAAGGATACGTATTTTTGAAGCTTTTAATAATTTTTATCAAAATTTAATATGGTATCAAGTCGTACGTATCGAAGTTTATAAAATGATTAATGTTTAATTCATGAATAATGTGATGTTTAATTCATATGACAATCAAGTCACGATTTGAGTAAAATTTAATTAAGTGGCAAGATTAGAGAATAAGATTCGGTTCAATTAATTCATTAGTAAATTCAAGAATGATTTTGTTCGCAGATCGAACTCGATGTATCCAGTTATACATATGGAAGCTTAAAAAAATAAAATTTAAAATTCACGTAGTTATTAATAGAAATTTAAACAAGATCAGTTTAAACAAAAAAGTTAAAAAATACTGATAGCACAGTAATACAAAAATTATAGATTCTGTACTAATAAATTTCATTCTTTTCAGGTCTACCTCGATCATTTCTCTCACGTGTTCCTCTTCTTCCTCTTCTTCTGCGTTGTTGCTGTCTTCAATCACTGTCGAATTCAACATGGGGGATGTATCGTTTACATTACTTTCCGTTATCGTGCTTATTTCATTTTCTTCTACGATCGTGTCGTTCTCTGGCACGTCTCTTCTGCGCCTTCCAAAGGATGGCTCGCTCCTTCCGGTACCACCAGAACAGTAAGCTGGTTGACAACCGTCTCGACATGTTCGTACGGTTGCTTCAAACACCAAAAAATTAGACTCGGGAATTTTGAAAGCGTTGAAACGTGCTTCGAGGCTGTCACCATCCCTCAAACGATCCAAGCCAGGAAATACGTAATTGTCCACTGGACAGCTGTTTTCAACAGATTACATTGGTATTGTACAAAAATTTATTTTCTAGAAATTTTTTGTTTCTATACTGTTTGAGTACAGTAGTACTCAATTCAAGTTGAGAAGTACTACTGACGAGTATAGATAATAAGTAAATTAATTAAGTTCCTCAGATGGATTAACTCTGGCATACGTATAGTATACGAGTCATCAGCTACTCAACCTATTCGCTTATTTTTGTACTAGCGTTTATAATCCTTAAATTATTAAAAAAAAAATTAATTTCGAAAAACATCGTAGAAAAATTTAAGTGTATGTGGGTTAAATAGATCAGGTAAATAGGTCGGACGATCAGGTAATTTTGGCTTAAAGATCAGAACCAATGGATTATGTAAATTAGGTAGATTAGATGGTATAAGTGAATTACGTGAAGCAGGTAGATTTAAATGAATCAGATATTTGATGTACATGTTCCATACAGATTAGGAAAGCTGAAGAATTTAATTTAATAAATTAGATGATAAGCTAGAGAAATATTGAAACGAATATTAAAGATCGATAAAGGACAAATGTAGATTGTAATGCATAAATCTGTGCAATCTATAAAGAAATAAAAATATTATGTATCTCTAATTTCACAAATCATAATGATTTTATCTGGAGTGCTTTATATATTTATATAGTACTTTTGTCGTTTGTCCATTAAAGCCGAAAGCACCCTGTAGAAGTGAACAACAAACATCTATTCGTTGATTGCTCTTGTTGTTACTAGGCCAATCAAGTTCTTTTCTTACGTTGGATACGAAGATAGAAGGTAGAATATTTTTCTTCAGTTTCATTTTAATTACTACTATTTTATTGAAACACTAATTAAAAATTATTTGATTATTTCAAAAAGTGTGAAAAGAATAAAGCTATATCGAATTTTCAGATCACACCTTACTCATTAATAGATAAAAATTGTAATAATGAATGCAACGTTTACCCGTATCTGTCTATGAGCTGAACGCTTCTACCAGAGTAAGGATCTCTTGCTATGACGTTGGTAGCAAAGATATCAGTTACATAATTGTATCTGTAAAAAATATTAACAAAATATTACAGTATAAATCGTAGTCCTTTTTAGATGAATAATGTTCGTGTCACATACCCATCCTGAGCTTCCAGCCTAAAAGTGAGTGGATCGCCAACAGCTATGGTCGTCGTAGGTCTGCCTTGATACAGGATCAGTAAACGTACTCGAGAACTTAGGGTATTTTCTGCTGGAAGGTACTCGATCGGAATCGGAGACCCTGATCTACACAACATAAGTGCCAATTTTATTAGCGTAATCGAAATAAAAGTATATATTGATTTTTAGAAATATAAGAAACATAAAAAAAAGTAGACACTTTAATATCTCGTTTCACGTGAAGACAAAAAAGTTGTTTTTTTGACATTAATAATCTTCCTTTAAATTATCAGTTTCATTCATTTCAAGTGAAACAGATCGACAAGTGTCTCTTTGCAACCTTCTACGAGGTATATTCAAGATTTAGAATCATAGAATCAGGAGATTTTCGACGATGGAACTCGAACGATATTAAAATAAATTTATCGAGTGTGCTTGCACCAGGATCCATGTTTAAGCGAATGCAACATATTCTGCATTCTATACTCGATGACGGATCGGACTGTTTAATTAAGTGTACCGGGTGCAAGGCACGGTCTCTCAATCGATATGACCTGGCATACCCGGCACCGATGTAGCCGGATGTGACGACAGCTTCGCCAGGGCCTCGAAATAGGCAGGTGAGGTTGAAGCGTTTGTCCCTTCCTGTTTGCACGTAGTCCGAGAACTGTACCACGACGATGTTTGTCATGGTGTCACCGTACTGTAATCGTTTGTCGAATGTAATCACTAATTATGAATCAATTTTTTATGAAACATTAAATTAAAAATACTATTGTTATCGCTAAATTATTTTAATTAAGAAGCTTTTATACAGAAGACCTTCGTACGGTAAATTTTGATGATGAAGTTACTAGATCTTTTTTAAATTTTAGCCTTAGATCTCATCCTAAAATTTTAAGTTTAGCTCTTTAACGAAGGATCTTGAAATAGATCAGTTTCAGATCTTAGTCAAAAAGAAAATTTTTTAAAAATCGTTCAGTTTCTTCTGAATTAATATTTAACGTGCTTTCAGAAATCCTGTGGTGTTCTCGAGCAGCGACAAAGTAATTTTCTTACTCTTTGAGTGCCACATTCGGGGTAACCCTGGGGACCACTGATTCGAAGAACATTTACGGTTCCCCCGTTTCCGCGGAAGAAGCAGCGGTCGTAATAGCCGTAAGTGTAAATCCGACCAATGAATCCTTCCGGTGTCCTTAAAGTAAATTCCATTCCGTCTTCGCTACACACTTGACTCACTAGAATGACCAGAAACACAATTTACTTGCTCTCTATTAACTTTCAATTAACAAATCGTAAATACCCAAACCAAACAGAAGAGTAAATGGTTGAAAATCACAACGATGTGAGTCAAGATTTTTAGAATTTAAATTTAGTCAAATGTTTCGGTTCTTACCGAAGTATCATCCCCTCGACTAAATTATAACTGAACTCCCTGTCATAGATATATTCTCTTAACTTAGAGATATATAGTGAATTTTTTACGATGATAAACGTAAAATATCGTTTTATGGAAAATAACAACGAACCGACCTACATCACTATGATTTTCAGCCAGTCAAATAACAAACACAATCCAACACCCTTCCACATCGTTAGAAACCAGAGGAATAATCGACATCATCGGATGTGACCAAACAAAAAGTAAAAAAAAAGATTTCGGAAAATCAGACGGTTTATTTTACTAAACTCAGTCCAGATGACAATGTCTAATACAATAATTGAAGTTTGCATCAGTAACGGTTGTAATATGGACCGGCAGCGTAAAGGTTTCTCCATGTGACCCATGTAGATGACGTCCAAGGTCTTCTACGGCGCTTACCGTCGAGACACTCTGCATCAGCTCCCTGTCTGCCGTTATTCCTTTCGTAAAAGTCGTAATCGGAGCCGGTGTCATAGTAAACGGGATTGCCCATGTCCATGTCCCTGGAATCACGATCGCTCAACTCGCAGTTGTCCCGTTCTGCTCCATAGGGTGCGGCGTAGGGACGATAATTGAATGATCTGCACACGAAGTCTCTAGCGTCGGCGCATTCTCTTTCACATTGAGCCAACGAGGAAGCTGTTGTATATCGTCTGACGAACGGTTTACGGACCCTAGTATGAGGTCCTACTTGTCGGAAGTTGTCTTGTTCGTCGCATCTGGACACCAGAGGCGGTCGACCGATAATTGGGCCACCGCTGGTACCGAAAGGTCGCGAATTGTACACTCCACCTTCGCCTATGTAACCGCCACCGATTATTGCGCCGTCGTTGTTATAACCACCATAGCCTAAAGGACGACTGGGTCCTCCTACGCCATAGTGGTTTCGGTCTGGATGAGCCTGAGGACCGTAGATGTCGTCCACGGGGTATGTTGGAGAGTATCCTCCATGGGACGACGGTGGGTATCTGAGAATGGAGAAAAAATATGATTATTTATTTATTTTTTCTTTTTTTTTCTTAATTTGTGCTTTATAATTTGTCCAGCTGGACATTTGGTAAATTAAATATGATTATTTCAATGCAGGTTTCTGAGAGTGATTGAATATTATAAATGATAAGGAGGAGTATATAATATACGAATAATAAATCATTTGTAATGTTTGTAATGTTTCTTCAAATGAAATTTGATGTGCAATATCTTTAATTAAATCAATGACGTATTAGTTAAATTAATGAGTCGATCAATTTCCATTTGGTTATCAACTTACAGTTGCTGCAGAAAGTATTTCTACGTATCCTTATTTTTCAATGCTATGTTTTTTTTGTCGGGTTCAACGTTTAATTACTTGAACCTAATTAATTACTTTTCGTAGCAACTACATAGTACCATTTGGAGAAGGAAACACAAATTTTCATTCTACTCGAAATGTCAAACCGAGAAAGACTGTTGTTGCTTAAATATTTTTTAATGAAATTTTATATCGATTGCCGAATCTTTGAAGGGAGAATCATAAAAATATCGATTGTGTTTTTAAAAGTTCATCAATATCTCCTTCTTCAACTTACCGATTAGGATAAAGATCCTTTTCGGGATACCTTTCACTGATAGGATACCGGTCGACGTGAGGTCTGCCACCAGCCAAACCCGATGGATACCGATCCAGAGGATCCTCGGGAATAGGATAACGGTCTATACTATTGGGATACCGATCGCTATCGCTAGGATAACGACCTGGAGATATTGGGTATCGATTACCAATTCCAGTAGGGTATCTACTACCACTTGTTGGATATCTGTCTATTCCAGTGTCTGGAATAGGATATCGATCAGGATGAGTTGGACGGCGATCACCACCTCTGCTTGGAAATCGATCAGATATTGGATACCTATCCGAAGATGGATATCGATCTACCATTGGATAACGATCACTAACAGGGTAACGATCGCTCGTTGGAAATCGATCACTGATTGGATATCGATCTATAGGATCAGGAAACGTATCCCCTGCTGCCCCAATTGGATATTGTCCATTCAAAGGATATCTTTCGGGATATTTATCAGCTGGGTAACGATCAGGATAACGATCTGGATATTTATCGGGGTATTTGTCAGGGTAACGTTCTGGATATTTATCGGGGTAACGGTCTGGGTATTTATCGGGGTAACGGTCCGGGAATTTATCGGGGTAACGGTCCGGGTATTTATCGGGGTAACGGTCCGGGTATTTATCGGGGTAACGGTCTGGATATTTATCGGGGTAACGATCTGGATATTTATCAGGATATTTTTCAGGATATCGATCTGGGTAACGGTCAGGGTAACGGTCTGGATAGCGATCTGGAAACCGATCTGGATAGCGATCTGTGTGGCGGTCTGGGTAACGATCTGGATACCGATCTGGTTTCACGCTGCTGCTGTATCCTTTGTCGTAGTCCTCTGGATAACCTGTGTGGAAATTTGAAATTTACTCGTTTCAAGAAGCATATTTGTTCTATGCTTGGTGGTAATTTTTTAGTTGTTATGTATCGTTTATTGAATTTGATAAATTTGGGAGATACCGAGATGAGCTAATTTTAGACTTTGATATTTGTAATATGTGAGAAATATGAAAAAAAAGAGGATTGAGTTTACAGTAATAGATTATCGAAGGTGTAGTTAGTTTACCAGGTCTTCCCAGAGAAGGCCGGCCGAAATTGGTATCTTGTCCTAAGGGGTCTGGTCTGTAGCCTGGACTATCCCGATCCCCATCCAAATATTGGTCTGTTTATATAATAGTTGACATTTTATGTATATTACGTATATTATGTATATTTGGTATATAAATAAATCTAATAAGTTTCTCAAACTTTTATTCATTGTACGTATACAGCAAATTTAAGAATTTCTAGAATTATTCAAGAGAAATCGAAATAATAATTCACATTATGATTTGTAGCATTATAAAAGGATCACAACCGGCTTAATTTTCTACTTCAAATCTTGGAAAGTTCACGAACGTTTTGAACGTCAATTGTTTTAAGAATTTCTTAAAACAATGTTGTTTCCGATTTCATCGATTCGATTATAAACAATATGTCTATACACCTTTAAGATATTCGTCACTCACGCATAAGATTCTCGTAATAATCGTAGTCTGCATCGTAGATGATCCTGTGTCCGTCACGTTGATTGAATCGACTCAATCGACAGGTATGATAATGTTCAGAATACACGGCGCTCCTGCATTGGAAACTGGTCTGTCGAAGACACTCGTCAAGGCATTCGCTCAGGCTACGACCTGTTATCTCAGAGTGAAATTCACCGCTCAAACGAGAGTTTCGATAACGCTGGAACGCTGTATCTGGTCGTCGTCCATCGGAAAAGAGATGCGACGTGGAGCTGCTGTCTGGGTATTCGGAACCGCGTGCTATGGACGGATCTACGCTTCGTAAGTGGGTATTGATAAAATATTGTAAAGTACCAATTGATCGTTTCACTGTTATCTGGCCCTTACGATTTCGAAGGAGTCAGATACCTTGATCTTTTGCGAAAGTTCTTCGTTTCAATCATGAGTAATGATTTCTAATTTTTTAGCAACGTATACTTTTTAATGACGTAATGAATTATTAATCAATAGTTTCAACAATTTGGGTATTTGGATAATATCACAATCAGAAATCAATTAATACTAGTTTAAGAAAGAATATTCTAAATAATAATTAATCTGGAATCACGTAGAG
Source organism: Bombus haemorrhoidalis (assembly GCA_014825975.1). Lineage (NCBI taxonomy): Eukaryota > Metazoa > Arthropoda > Insecta > Hymenoptera > Apidae > Bombus > Bombus haemorrhoidalis. The sequence continues at coordinate 8,196,429 of CM026169.1, forward strand.
TGGACGACTTCTTAAATGTCTAACGATAGAGTAGTTATCTTCTGCTGTGAAGATAATTAAGAAATTGATAGTTTTGTGAAAAAATTAGCGATACATAGTAGATTAAGTTACTGATAGTAGGTGTAATATACTTACGATTGTCTAAACAAACCAAATCATAAAAATGATGGCTGGGGCTGCTACTTATACCGATATCGTCCTTCTGAGAGACAGAATCTTCTTCTGAAATAATGCATTGCCGTGTTTGCTCGTCGAATTCGACACTTCGACAGAAATATTTCTCAGCTCTCAAACAAAGGGCTTGACACTCGTCTAGGGTAAGATTCGTGTAGATGTCGACTTCGAATGGCCCTCGAAGACGCTTGTTCTCTTCTTTGACGAACACAGCTAATCCATCGCAACGACGTTCTGCTGTTGAATCAACAAATTTCAATTCGTTCAGTCAGTAAATAATAAATTATAAAAACTTAGTTTCTAACAATTCTAATATTCAGTTCTAACACAGGTAATTCAATATTTGGGTAATTTAAATATTTTTCTATGGGATTATTCATTTGAGAAATCGATATTAAAAATATAATTCGTTACTATTCGTTAAATTTTAAGAGAAAATTGGTGATAAGTACCATTGAGACAAGTGTTTTCCAGGTAATCGGAGTTTGGATCGTCTTCCAATAATTCAGGATGCGTTCTTCTGGTGAAACGACTCAGAGCACAGCTTCTTAAAGCAGTGTCATACGTAGCGGATCGACAAATGAAACTGAACTCGTTCAAACATCTTCAAAATATCACGGAAAAATTTTATCCACGAGATATTTGCAATTAGAAATCTACTCCAATCTGCATTTCTTAAAAATTCTATAATACCTATCCTCGCAGTCTGTTCTATTCGCCGCGCTAACTTCTTTGATATCTGTCAGTGGTAATTTTAGTTTCTTCCTGGGATGTCTCTCAAACACGTAACGCCGATTTGGACATTCTCTTTCGATCCTATCAGCTTCAAAGAAGAACATAACTATTAAAACTCTTAATCACCAGATAAAGAGTACGCAAAAGTAATTTTTTAAAATACAGAAACTAAAAACAAACAGTGAGTTTGTTCTTGAAATGCAGAATATTATTCTTAAAATAATTAGAATATCCTTATACTAATTCCTTTTCTAGGGATTATTTTCAGAAATTATTTGAGAAATTATCGCAGAATGGTTAATACTTTATGAATCATGGGATACGTGTAACAGGAGAAAAGAAAGCATAGAAATTTAAAGAATTTTTCCGGAATGTTTGAGCGTTATTGGGAAAATACTGAAACACACTCACAGCCAAGACAAACTTCCGTGAAATGGACGCTGTTTGGCACCAGCATTAGATTTCCAATTCCTTCTGGCTGCGCCTGTTCCCTCGTTAAATAGCAAGTGCTTTCTTCATATTCTGCAGCCCCGCTGAAAGAAGCTATTCTGCTGCCAGGTTGGAAATCGAAGCTCGTGCAAGCGCGAACTAAATTGTTCGTCGCCGTTCTATCTCGTAGACATAATTCCTGACATTTTTCCAAGACTCTAAAAGGTGGTGCAGAGTCTCGTACCTATGATAAATTAGCGAGATTAAAATTAGAATATTATTAAAATATTAATGTTATTAATATACAAATTCTTTGCTTTTATAAAAATACAGCTTTAAAACAATCTTTTTTTTTTTTATGAAAACATTGGTTTAGAAATGTAAGCACAGACTTATTTTCTTCCTGGGGCGAATATGAAATCTTAAATCTTCTTTCTCGGGAAAATATCTTTTCTAACTGCTTCGTTTGGAGCTCTCTCGAACGAGTTTCATATTTAGTAGCAAGAAATTTCGCCTATATTTGACTATTGAATAATATATTAATTATTAAAAAATTATAATAAAAGATCTACTTCAATTGATTTTTTGATAAAACCATTTCAAGTACGGATTATATTTCCCACTGTTACAGTAAATCAGCTCCCTAATCTTAAATCTTTCTATTCTCATCGGATTTAACATTCTATTATCAGAGAATCAGGTTTTAAGATTACAGAACAGTTTCCTGAAGGTCGACTGAATATTTGAAAACCGACCACGCAAGCCAGAGAGATAGGTAAATATTTCGCGAAACGTTTCATACCACGTCGTCGTCGAAGCCCTGAAGCTGTTGGTCCGGAAGTCTCTCGTAAACGACTCGACCCAAGCCGCCATTACACGTTGTTTGCCCTGAAAACACAGCACACCGGTTCTTTCGTTATCGTTCGCTCACGAATGCATTCAATGGCTGGCATTTTTTATACTCTTTCCTTTTATTCGTCGCTATTTTCTCGTAAATAGATATTATTATTTCCTGTTCGCCTGGTAAAAATCAGGTTACTTCCTTTGCGAGCGAGCGACGACCGTCAGAACGATATGATTTTATCGTTCACGTATATCTTTTTTTTTTCGTGTCATAAGTGGTACGTATGGCGGTACAATGGGACGAAACGCAATTTCGCAACCGAGCAAGTGACATCATTCTTTTATGCCGCGTCCCATCATTAATTTTAGAGTATGAGCCAGAGATGTGCAAACGACATGTTTTTTAGGGCACACCAGTTGCGCGCATTAAATTTTTCGTCTTATGACATTTTTCCCTTTCACGTGTCTTTTCTATCTGAAACTCTTCTATTAGTTTAATAGAAGAATTTATAAATGAATTTCAAAGAGTAATTATTGCCGTATCTTTTGAATTCTTTCTTTTCAATTTTTGTAAGACCATTGTTTTAAAAAGTAATTGAATAATTGAGCTAGAGGGTTGCAACTTACCGTTAACGATCACTCTCAGGGTAGCTAGAACAGAGATGGATTGCAGTAAATTGGATATGTTGGTTTTCTTCATTTTTAGGTACCAGGGTTTGATATCAAGTAGTCATCACAGTAACGAAATTCTGAAATCATGCCAGTTAAATATATTCTAGAATATAAGCTAGAAGATTTTCGTTTCTAAAGCCTGTAGGCAGATCTTAAAAATTTCATGTAACTAAATCGTCGATTTTTATGCAAATTTATATCCTCGTGAATACGAATTCAAAATACAACATTTTATACATCTTTGCTTTCTTAAATTTTTTACAAGTGCATATAACTAATATATTTCCATCTTTTTTTCAGAAATAATTTATGGATGAGAGTAATGGAAAAGATACTGAGCAACTAATAATGTAATGCTTGAAAGTTGGAAGCACGGTTCGTTGGGTTTACGGGCGTGTGCTGGTCCTTCGCCGCGTGTACGTGCACGCGAATCGTCAGAGAAAAGGTTGACGAAGGTGCGAGCATGTGGATGTGTTCAGGGTGAGTGCAGCTCAGGAATTCCATAAAAACTTTCTGTCTCTACTGTCTCTACGCACTTTGAATATATCGAAACCGTCCACTAGGTTGAAGCGCGTCTTCTTTATCACTCCCCATGTTACGAAGTTACTTTCTCATGAGATCAGGATCTCTTACATTAATACGTTTCATGAGAAATTCAGCGATTCGCTTTTGTCATATCGTACCGATGTTAAAAAATGAAAGAATGCTTTTGTATATGATAAGAAACTTAGGGTGGCACGTGTCGCAGGGATTAAATTTACATGCAAACCGTAAGGGAGATGCTGTATTAGAAAATAATGTTCGGTCGCTGGGGAGTTTGAATATTGTAGGGTTTCTTGGATGGGAAATGGTATTTGAATGTTTTCAGTAGCCTCTGCAATTTATTTAGCCTTCAAGTCCTTATTTATGGTTAATTATATTAGTAGAAATATGGATTATTATTGTATTTTTGAGTATATACATGTATATGTATTTACACGTAATACATTATTAATATTTATTTATGTTATTGAAAATTAATTGGGATAGTTTATATTTTTTAAGAAATTTTGTTTGTCTATACAGCAAGCAAAAAAGGAACGGAGATTTCAAAGAGTTGAGTCTAATTTTAAGGGATGATCTCTTGAGAATTATTCATGAAACAGCTAACACTTATCCTGTGTAAAATAATGGAGCAAGGAATAATATATTATTTGATATATCCTCAATAATGTGTAATATTGTTATAATCGATTGATACTGTTTAATCACAGTTGTGTTATTACAATTCCTATCTTTTATAAAAGACTTAATTTGCAAATTGTCAATTGTGATACACATGCTTGTCCATTAGACGCAAACTTCGTGCACGTATTGCGGAGAAACGGTGCTTATTAATTATGTCATGGTTTATCGCCTCCATAAATATAGTTCTCTGTCCAAAGAGGATGGATGCTTGTCTAGTAATTAACGTTACGGTCGACGAGAGAAAATTATAGATACGGGTCATTCGAATCATCAATTATATTGTTCAATTATAATAATAATATTATAATACTACGTTGAATTAGCGTATCGTGATTATTACTGTCATTGAATTTCGTCCAGTCGTGTTCCTGTTTTAATAAACGTACATGACTTTCTCACTACATATGATACAAGTTTTAAATGGAATGTATTAAAAGTTTGATAAATTAGTAAGACATTAAAATATGATATAAAGAAGACACTAATTCAGTTCCAAATTCTATGCGAATGTATAGTTTTTAAAAAATAAAAGGCTGTTGCATAGAATTACACATTTTTAAAGGAACGTTGCTATGAACTGCTAAATCAAGATTTTATCGCAATCTCTTGGATAATAGATGATACGTGGATAGCATTGTTGCGCGCTTCAAACAATTTTCATATTCTTCAATTATGTGATATTAGTGTACGTAGGATGCAGGATATTATAATTTATCTTTGTTAGTCTTGTTATATGTATTATTCAGTTAGTCTTTGTGTGGCAATTGTTTTAATTTAACTGTTTGATGTAAGCAGAAATTTTGTGGAAATCTTTTGTATACGAACCTCAATAACAATCTTTCATATACGTTAATTAATCGGGATTATGTCAGAGTTGCAATATATGTACAATACTCTCTTCTTTTTAATACAAGAAATTTAATTTTTTTATATGACAAAGTTGAATTTTCTAGATAAAATTGTTTCGTTTCTCTTTTCTAAAAATTGGGGACGGAAGTTCCATACGAATAAAAATTTTACATTTAAAAATCCAATAAACATCGCCGAATCTCTCCTTCTAACTAAAATGTTAACTCAAACTTTTTAACCAGAGCATTCTCGTTTCCCAGTCCAAAAAAGTTGCAAAACGCTAAGTACAAATACGAAGTTTACGTAGTAAACATTATCGAATCTCCTTTTTTAACTAAAATTTTAACTCCAACTTTCCAACTAAAACTCCCTTCAGTACAAAAATGGTATGAAACTACGTACAAGTTTCGGATCTCGATAAATCCAATAAACCTAACTATTTCCCTCTTCTTCAAACCGAAGTGATTCGCGACTCTCGATTAAATTGTACCAACTATACTTACCTGAAATAGCAACAAATTGTTTACGTATCTGTCCACTTCGAGAGCAAACCGAGTCGCGCAAGATTTCCTCCTCTTCTTCAGAGACTCCACACCGTCTGTAATCTACGAGCAACTTCAAAACGCCAAAACGCCAAAACGCGGTAAGATGCACTAGAACCGTCCATCCAACGCGAATGGCACCTGTAATCAAACTGACGGTCAAAATCGGTGCAAACCGTGGAAATAATGGATAACACCTGACCGATCGGGGGGTCGGGAGGAGAAGTGACGGTACTGGAAGAATTGTTTCGATGAATGATTCTCGGATAGACGAGCCATAGGGGGCAGAACGCGGAGGAGAGATAACATATACCGGTGGTACACAGGCGCGGTGGGATCCCCACGTCCGATTTCTGGCCTTGTGCTCACCGGAAGCAACTCCATTGTGTCCGGTTTCCGTGGGGCCATCCGGGAAAACGTTCGACGTGCGTGTAAACACCACGACCGTAGGTTCTCAAGCTTCAACGCGTCCTCATCGTACGAAATAACACCTCTGGTTCTACGTTCGTCTTCAGTTAAGAACTTTCTCTTCGAATTAAAAGATAGATTTTAGGGGATGGACAATTATTTTATTGGAGGAGAAAGTTTATGGTTCTCTTTTAAGTATCAAGTTTGAAATTCACGTGTTTATAGAGGTGTTTAAATTTTGTGGACGACCCCCTAGGGACTGGTGGTGTTCGTCGTTTGAGAATCGATGCAGTAGAGCGACGCAATGCCGCGCCGGGTTGATTGTGCCGATGGACGATCGGCCGGTCGTTCGTAGCGGAATCATGGATTAGAGATTTTCACCTGAGGTCAACTAGAATGAACAACGAGCTGGCACAGGTGGTCTTCGTGATCTGTCGACTCGTTTGTTCTTTATTGCTTGGCTATTTTTAGGCAGATTTCATTTTTATTCAAATTTCTGGAGCACAAAGAAAGTAATTTGTTTTCCTTTTCAAGATCGGTTTGGGGTGATCGTGGTAATTTTAATTGATTTTGTTGGTCGCTAGTGAATGGAAAATGATTCTTTTGAGATATTACTGGTTGTAGTAGTATTTACAGTGTTTTGTATAGATTAATTATTTGGCATAGAATTAAGACTAATTAAATTAAACCTTGACGGCTAAGATGGCTTGAAGTAAATCTTTGTTATAGATTTTAATTAAGTCGCAGTTAAAGCGTAATTTTATGTAGAGAATTCAGAATAGATAATTTATAACGATATCGTTATGTGTGAATATAATCTATCGTGGTTTTTCCAAAACGCAATTGAAGTTCTTTAATACTTAAACATACAAATGATTCTGTCATTTCTGATGCACGAAATAAGAGGAAGGATATTGTTTTTTACTATTAAAATTTTTCTCAATGTTGTGCATATTAATTTTTTGCGTTTTCATTCAGTTATTAACGTTTTACTCCCTTCAAATACTTTGTTCAATAATATTCCTATCTTATTGATACATTTTGCAATTCGACTCTTAAATTTTGTTTATTTAATAGAAATTTAATATTTTTATATTTCTATTATTAATATTATGTCATCATATATAGTACAAATTTAAAGAAAAAATTATTTTATTAACTATATATTGCATGAGTAAAATATCCCGTTAAAACATTCACCAGTAAATATTTAAATTTCCCGCATTTCGCGATAGTAATGTTTGATTGGATCTCATTGGTGGAGTCAATCTATATTCTCTTTCCCCATCCAAGAACTGTCAAGCATTCGATAGTTTGGCATAGTCAGCTGATAGCAAAATGCAATTAAACGTTTCCTGTGATATTTCAAGAAATCGATTGTAATTCTCTTGCGTGACCGTGAAATTTCTTAAGAATCATCGACTCGCGATCTGTTTGCCTTCTACTTCAATTTTTCGAAGAAATTTAGGTAAGAGAAGTTGTAGTTTTATTAATATTTGAAGCAGTTATGTGACCATGTATTGATTTACGATAAATTCATGCCACAGCTAAAGTTAACGACAGCTAATATAATGTTGTAGAACTTCTTAATGATATTTTAATGATAAAATTATATAAAAAAAATTATAAATTTTATTTACTGCTCTTTAATTCCTGTCTGTTATAGAGGTTAAGATACATTTTAACAACTTCATTTCGCTAAATTAAAAACATACGATATATAAAGTATAAAGTATAATTATAGCAATATATATATGTATTTATAACATATGCTTTTTCCAGGGGGATTCACAAGACTTTTTATACACATTTAGCTGAAGCAAATCTACCAAAAACAAAATGCCTCTAAGTGCAGGTCAATATAAATTTAATGCATTAAAATTAGTGAAGTATATTTATTTGTTGATAAAAAAGTGTTATAAATTTACATACTACTTTTAAGAACAATATCTATTAGGTTACATCAGTTTTTACAATATTAATTTGTATTTTTTGTTCCAACTTTTTTAGACATATCTACAGCTCTTCATTTGTTGGAGCATGTTCAAGAAAGAGTGGAGGATTGCAATGACCCCAAACTACAAATGCATACGACTCAGGATATAAAATCCTTAATTTCTCTTTTGGAAGATCCGGTATTCCGCAGCATAGTGACAATTCAAGACTCACTAATCGAATTAAACACCCAACTGGGGCAGCATCCATCTATTATTCCTGGCGATTTTGATATTAACATTAGTGGACAACTGGAACTTTCTGTTCCTAGTACGCCAGTGCAACCGCTTGGATCAAATGTATATCAAGATCTATATCAGGATAGCAGTGAACTAGAAGATCAAAGGGTTCCAGTTGCTCCATTGGTGCATAGCAGCAGCGAAGATACTAGTGCGCAGGTAAAACTTTTTTCAAAATATTCTTAAAACGTATTTTTAAATTCCTTTTGTATTAAATTTTCACTTTATTATAGGTCACAAGCCCAAGTCTTGCGTCAGAGGTTATGGGAATGCCTCCAATAACAACAACAACATACGCTAAGGAGTTCAAGAAGGTTATTGAAGCTGCAGCAAGAGGTCGTCAAGTATTTACTGTGCAGGTTTGTAAATTATATATTATTGTGACGTTTATTAAACATTCAGAGGTATTAAGCGCAATAATTTTTTCTTCAAGTTGTACAAACCAGAGGGAACAAGTCTAGGATTTAGTGTGGTTGGTCTTCGCAGTAAGGATAAAGGAGAGCTGGGTATTTTCTTGCAGGAGATACAACCCAATGGCATAGCTGGCTGGTAAGTCAATCATTGATTTGTAAACTTAGTTATCAAATAATATTAGAAATCACAAGGTCGATTATTTAATCAAAATATTTGAAGATTATAATAAATAGTCGAATAGAAAGTTATAGAAGTATTTTTACTTTCACGATGTGTAGAGCATAATACATACTTTCGGATAACTTTGAATCACGTTTATGCATTGTATAAAATTCTGAAAATTTTTCCGTGCTTATATAATTAATATATCACGTAGCTTCTAAATTGATGATATCATAGCATGTAGATTATATAAGCAACAATGGAATCTCGCGCGGATTGTTTCGTAATGCAATTCTTCGATCCTAAAAATGTTCTGCTATAGAAATTGATAAATATTCCAGCGTATCATTTAAAGCATCTAGTGTACAAAATAATTTGGTATTCTTCTTAAAAAACATTCGAGTGTCATGAAAATCAATTGAAAGATTATGAGATGCAAGCATGTTTCTGCTTAAACTCTTCTAAATTTTCAACTTTTACTTAGGTTCGTTAATTAACTAAAGTAAAACAAAAATTTTCATTTCAACACTCATTCAATCAATTAATCAATTTCAGTAGGTATCATATCATTAGCCAACAGTTTAGGATTATTATTTTAATTTCCGAAACTCATAATATTCAATTTCTTTTCTTGACTGTATTAATCTTTAAGTTTTTAATTTAAAGATTACGAAATAATTTCGCATATTTTATACTAAAAGTCCTTATATTTTAATTGCATTCTGAAATTTTGAATAATAATAAATTTCTTCAAAGTTAAGTCACTCAAGTATTCAAATTCTAATTTTATACTATTATGGAATTATTCTAAACTTTTGGATTATGGTATATATCATTCAATAGATACAGTTAATCTTTTTATGCTAGGAAATAGGGAGAGACAGTTCCGTGATGTGAAACAGCATTCGAATATTCAATACTCTCGTTAAAACACGCAAATGTCGTTACATTATTCGATATTCGTGCCGAATAGCGAATATTGTTCTGGCTGCAGTCGATAAATTAATGCGAATCAAGGTACATGAATATTCGTTTGTTTTGTGCCACGTAAGCTCGACAGATATAGAAAATATGAATATCGACGTCGAAGGACGGACGTGTGGAGATAACGTTTGGAGCATAATCGTGCACGAATAATATTCGCGAAAAATGTTGAATATTCTTGAAAAATGTGTGCATCGATAATCCATAGCAGTCGGTAAAAGTTTAAAGTTCTATAGAAATATTACTACCTTGTGGTCTAATTATGATAATGGAGAAAACGTTTGTGTTCCATTTAATGAAAACTTTATAAAAATGTATCATACTGTCTTTTTTCACTCATTATTATAAAAATATCCATCAGGTTGGAGCATTAATTTGTCAATTATTGTCAGGAAAAAAGTTTGTTTACTAGAATTTATCATTTGAATTGAATTGAATCAGAGGTGTTATTCGATACATGAAATCTATTGAAAACAGTACAACAATTTAACAAAATATAATATAAAGTGCGAGGCATTTTTCTTTATTTATTTTTGGAACATAATATAAAAAAAAAAAAAAATTGAAATGGAATATCTTTGTTATTTGAAAAGTTTCTTACTGTAAGTTGTTCCGCCCAATTTGATAAATAGATCATAGGATACACGCCGTGATATTTGCAATCAATAATACATAAACGTATTGAGTGCTTTTCTATTGGTATATAACTTTTTAATTAAATAGTTTAAATAATCTATTAATTCCATAGAAGGGCGTTCACCATTTTCTTCAATTATTAGTTTATTATTGTCATTCATTGTTGGAAAGGCAAAACACAGTTTTTAGATACTAGTATTGGATATAGTTATCACTTAAGCTATATCGTTATGCGTTCAATAAACACATTTTGGATTACTATCTTTTTAAACACTGGTTAGATTTGTTTCTCTTACATTATCAGAATTCTATTGTTCGAATGTGTAGTATTATCATAGCATCTTGTATAATTACGCTTTATACATATTTGATGCAATGCTGTCCAACTATAGAGAAATTCATCTCTCGAATTTATCTGTTAGATAGTCGATTTGTAGCAAAGAGATATGAATTTTTACTTTACTATGTTCATTATATCTTATTCAAGAATAGTGAATATATTGTTCCCGGTTTTAGCATTATGTTCTATTGTCTTTACATCGAATCAAGGCACAAAATGCTCACAATTATGTAAGCAAATAATTATACAAAGAAACTCGTTTTACTCCTTTTTTTTCACAATGACTATCTTATTCATATTTGGATAGAATATGGTAGCGCCGAAGTATAAGACTGGTATAGAAATTAGAATGACAGATAAGGAAGGAGAACAAGCTTTAATTCATATATTCTACACAGAATCACTTAAATCGTGAAAAATATATTTATTCTAGAATTTCTATGAAAACTTATGAATTGGTCATTTTGATCACTCTAGTCTAGTTTCAGTGTTAAATGGTCGTTGTTAGCCCCCCAAAATATATGTACAAGCTTTTAAAATCGACTTCGTACAGAAACCCTTTGCTTTCACATGTGTAAGAGAAACGAATATATCGAATTTCCATATTTTAGTCATAAAATTCAGCGGAGAAAAGAGATACCTAGAATTTCTTACAAATATGCTACCCGCTATAAGTGACCAGATAAAGTACTTATCCATGATCAATTATCGAAATCTGCTCTCCACGATTAAAGTTCTCGATTTTGCATTTTTTCATTTATAAATATTTGAAATTTCCATGTTTCTGATTCTCATGTTTGAATACTTTAATTCGAATAAAGAAGCACAAAGACGGCATTGAAAAACTCTAGGACTTTAGTTCTCTCAGATGTTTTGGAATGATTCTTTCTATCATTTTTGAGTTCGTTATATTTTTATAACGTTACGAAATATTTTCACATAGTTTGAACAAAATATGAAAAATCTTATTGATATATACATATGATTTCTCGCAAATGCCATATAATATTTTGTAAAAGTTAAATATTAAAATGCAGTATGTTTCAATCTATTGCGGCACCGAGGACGAAATATATAAAACTCACGTGGCAGTTAACGTTTTAATCCTGTTGTTCTCTTCGGATCTGTATGATCCGAAATGGATATTATGTTTCAATAGATGTTATTACATAATATTAATCGGATAATATTATTATATCGTAATAAATATTATTATTATAGTTAATAGCCAATTAATACTATATAATAATATTTATCGAAACGTAGCATCCATTTTAGGTCATATAAATTCGAAGAGGACAGCGGAGTTAACAGGGTTTTAATAGATATTGTTAAAATGTAGATAGATAATACAAGATAAAACGTTATAAAGTATTTACTTTCTAGATATTATTATTATTATTATTACAATACAGACAACTTTTAAATATTCGCTTTTGCTATTCAAAATCATTCTTACTGTCGTGCTTGTGTGTTCACTTTTTTAAAGTATTTCAACAAGGAAGATATCTAAAGAGATGGAAACGTGAAAACGAAGCACGGAGAACGGTAGGATCCACTAATTTGAGCGTTATCAAAGTTGAATGATTCACTTATGAAACACCCTGTACAGTGTCATACACGTTCCACGTTCATCGGTGCGCTCTATCAGGCGTGCTTCTTGGCACACCCTGTGTGTACGGTGCGTTGATCGGGTGGCTCGTGGCACGCATGCTCGGTTACCTCTGTCCGGAAGCCTCGCCACCGTGGAGAAAACGATGCTTTCGAAAAAGAGGCCTCCCACTTTCGGCCGAGCAGTCTTCGACTGATCCTCGAGCGAGAAAGGTCGTCGGTATTGGACGCGCGCGCCATACCATCCAACACGTTCCTGTTATAGTGTGTGCGTGTGTGTTGAGTATAATCACTCGTCCTCTCTCCATTTCTCTTCTTCCTTTATTCCATCGCTTTTTACGTATTCTTACGAAGTTTCCGTATATTCACCGCGATAGGTATCGGTAGCCAGAATTTTTTCGCGGCTAAGGTATTCAGAGGTCGAAGACGAAGAAAGTCTCTTGATCCTTTTTTTTTCTTTTCTTTTCTTTTTCACTGTTGGTTCTCGAGCGCGTCGCGAGTTCGATGTTCTTTCGGTTCAACGATTCCTTCGCGCTGGTGGAACAACCTCGAGATACTATGCGGTCCCATCGGCTCGTCCTTATTCCGTTTTGTCGTTTGTTTTCGTTTCGCGCCACATAGAGGCTACCCCCGTGCTTTTCTCTGGCGATATGGCCCTTTGATGTTTGCTGATCTGTGGAGGGGCGAGTGAACAGAGAACCGCGAACGTACTATGTTACTGTGAAACTCGGGAACCGCGGATTCGCTCCATGAAATCTTCAGGTGGTACGTGTTGTGTTTTTCCTTACTTTTGGCTCTAACGCTATGTAGAATCACGGATGAGTATAACGCGAAGCTTGCACCGAAGTAATCGAAACGAGAAGTATACGAAAGGATACTTAACGTAAGGGACAAACAAGCATCTGCTGTTCGCGCATTCCTTAAAAATTATTCAAATTTTTAGAAACCAGTAAATAAATCTTGTAAGTCTATACAATTTTCTAGGGAAAATTATTTATTGTTCACTTTTAACTACTAACGTTCTAACGTTAGGTTCTCATATCAGGTGGCTGATTTTTCATTGTTTTTCTCGTTGTCAAAAGCAGATTTCTGTTAGCGCAGATATTTCCTGAGTTAAAATTTTAATGTTTTTCACACATTGTATTTCCTCTAAGTTCTGCATATTCTCGTGATTTTTCAGTAGGAATGTTGTTTTAAATATACAATATCGTTTATAAAGTAACATCTCCCGCGTTTTGTGCATGTTGATGGAATTTTAATAAATGTTATACTACTTACTGTTCTAATACTTCTTTAGAGTATACTATTTATTAGCGTAGTATTTATGCAAAAAAGAACACGTCTCTTCCGTGTAGCTTGTTTTTTCCTTTTTCTCGCGACCATGCAAATTTAGAATAATCGTGTCATACATGACGATTGTATAGTTCTCTGACGAACAGATATTACATGGACTGAAACAGATATGAATGGAGAATAGAGTATGAATGTACTATAGTATTCCAGGGTTAGTAAGTGGCAACTTCATTTCGTAATTACAGTGTCCATTTATTTCTAGTCTGAATGTAATAATTGTAAACGTTAGACGACTTAGAATGGTAGTGTATATGTATTATATACACATTAAAATATAAAAATTGACAAATTCGAAATGGAAATTTGAAATGGAAAAGGAGTGAGTTATATGAAAGAGAATGCAGTGCGAGGATTTGTTTATGTTTATCGTTGGCCATATTTAGTATTTTAAAGGTATTCGCGATTTTTAATCTGTATTGTACATTTAAGTCCAATAGCAAGTGCGTATCGTAAATAGAACTACCGAGTCGAACATACGCGAGAAATGTATCTCGCAATTTTGATTCTTTGTCTTATCTACACAGATTCATGTAACATAAAATAACTGGGCCTAATTATTTTTTTTAGGTATCTTGAATTATTTTTATAATGTTTAACCCATCACGCAGCAGTAAAATACGAATAAAAGTTTGTATAAACGTAACACAATTTAAAAATAAATTGGAAAATTGATTAATGTTATCAAGGTATAGCTGTTAGTAAAATAGATTGTTTACGGAATATCACTACACGTGCAATGTTCGTGATTTGATAATGCAAATCGTGAGAATAAAAGTGTAATTATAATTTCAAGTTAACGCAATGTTGATCGAATGGTCCATTTAATGGTTTAATGGTCTCTCTCTTTATTTTTGAAATATAAAATTTCACTTGGACGTGGCTTACAATTACGCTTTGTGGTTCAATTGTTAATGTTAGTTTCGATTAGGTATTCAAATTCTGATTACGTCATTGTTTGTAGCAAGTACCAATATGTTGCATTCATGAATGAACGATAGATTAATTATCAGCTTCGGTGAAACGAATGGAAATTTCTTACTTTAAGTAGGAAATCTGTAAACATACAGCGTGTTGGTTTTTTTTCATTACAAATCTAAAATAACTTGGATTCCACGTATAATGCAAACGTCGACGTTCATATTCGTTGCTTTTATAGGAAACGATGAAAAAAAAAGAGAAAGAAAAAAGAAAAAGTAATGGATTAAGGAAAAACGATAGAGAAGAAATATTCCGATAAAAGTGAATTCATATCTCGTAACACTTTTTTCAATTTTGTAGAACATTTTAATAAGTTGAAGTTTCAAATAGGGACTTTTATCTATTACGAAATTATTTAATACTTAATAATTACAATTAGCATATTTGCTATTTATTATAATATTACTACTGATATATTAATTTCATATAGCAACTTGCGTTTTTCTAATTAAAATCGTAAGCGTTTGTATTTAAAAATTATTCCATCAAATAATCCTCTAACCTTTAGTGTATTATACAGAATTTCAACATATGCAATATTATTTATAAAATTTAATATTTTAGTAGATACATCATGTTCAATCTCTATATTATCCTTTAGTATATTGTACAACGTTATCACGCTATATATTGTATATTATATTTGTTATATTATTTCCAAGGTGCGACAATGCGCAAATTGACTCTTTATCCTTCTATAGAATTTTTAACAGAATTCAAAAATTCCATTTTTCGAAACTGCAATATTTGTCAGATTTTCCGAAATACCTCATTGTTTCGTGCATGTAAATAGTCGGAGCGAATAAGAGTTGCAGGATGTAAAAGGTTATTCGGCCGAGAAACTGTTCTGCGTTACGCGTTTGAAAGACAGAAAATGTCAGATCGATCAGAATTTACGCAAATAGAATTCTCGTGCACGTATTCGTACATCGAAGGGCTGAAATGCCGTTAAGATATTCGTTTCCACAGAGGTGAAACATGTTTCGCGTACGGCTAAAGCGTCCTATAAAAATTAGCTGTTAGATCTGTTTTACATTTTATAACATTGCGGTTTAGTGAGAGTCGAAAGCGAGATTTTCATTCCGTGATTTAGCTCAACCAGATATTCATATTTTAGATGTTTTTAAAGCTTCAAAATTTGTAGATTTTTATAAAATGCAGCGAGGAATGATAGAAAGAAATAATTATAAAGAGTAGAGATTTATCTGAAATATTATTCAGATAGCAGATAATGTGAGAAGAGAGACTTTTGTTCCTCCTTTAGTTGCGTTGTTATATTTTTAGAATTGGACAATTTTTATATTTTTAAGTAAATAGTAAACAACAGCAAAGAGAGAGAGAGAGAGAGAGAGAGAGAGTCACATAATTTTTAGATTTTAAATAAATAGTAAGGAAAAACGAGAAACTATACGAAGCTGTAGTTACCTAAAAAGCAGAGTTTTCTGCGAAATATAACTCAGATCGTAGATTGTTCGTGTGGAGAAAAGTACTGCTGCTTATTATTAAGATTGGGATCAAGAATATAGTCAAGTTATGAATACAAGTGGGTAATAAAATTAACAATTTTTATTTTTAATTCGTTAGTAATCGGAGCATAATAATAATTCTTGGTGTATAAATTTTAGGATAAATACATTTGCGTTGATTTAATCGGATTATTTAAATTGTAACTAATCGTAACTATCGGAAGAAAATAGCGTGCAACTTCTTTCTTTTCCTGATACAATGGTACAAAATTTAAAGTTTCATTTTAAGAGTTTGATCTTTCTCTTGCGAGTCGAGATAAAAAGTAGACATTCGTGCAAGGGAAAAAAATCAAAGCTTGTCAAATAAGTTCAGGGTTGATTATAGCGTGAAAAAATAATGATCTCGCGTTAACTATGAATTTAATATCGTTTGAAATTTGCTATTGTAAAATAATAAATAATTATCGTAGAATTTATATGAAATTTTATTCGATTAAAATTTGAAATTCATTGTCGATGGGAATGAAACAATTTTCAAGTTTTGTTTAAAATTGTAGCTCTTAATCAGCCAAGTATGTCAAATAGAGATAATAAAAAAGACTGAATTGATTTGTTAATTGTGGTCTCTCTAGGGGTGTGATCATTTTCAGGCTTCATTTCAATTTATGTATTTAATTCCCATGATAACGGCCGTGATTTATGTTTTTTTTTTTTTAACATGTTGCACCGGTTCGATAAATTGACCGGAAACAGAGATAAAAGAGGGAGAATCGAAATTTTGATTTAAACGATTTTTTCGAAGAGTCACGCCGTCCTGTTCACAAATAACGACAATTGAAAAAAAAAAGAAAGAAAAAAAGACACGACAATTTAATAAATCGTAAACGAGAAAAATGTTATTTGTTCATGAATTTTTTGTGCCAGCTTTCGATATTTGTTTTATTAAATCGATGTAGCATGCCTTAATTTAATAAAAAATTCTAGCCACGCTTGGCAATAAAAATAATAAAATGTATCAGTATATTTTACACTACAATGATTACAGTAAATTTTTGTTCGAAATTTTTGTTCAGTTTAAAGATCAATTTTTAATATCAATACTTCAATAATACTCAATATCGAACTTAGGTATCTCACGTAAATGAAACAGATAGAATATGTTTCTAAAATAGAATTTATTTATCGATTTTTACTTACTATCCAATATCAAATTTACTTTTCGTAAATCATCATTTTCTTTCACGAAATAATTTAGCGTCCCTAAAAATTGAGAACTGATTGTATAAAATTTCGATGACGATATAAATAACGTAAAATTCACGACTATCTTGATAGGAAAAGATTCGAAGTACGTACATCGGATATTCGTATTCGAGACAGCGAAACATACGGATAAGTGGAGAAAGGTGTAAAATCGTGTGTTTTTATCGACCTGGCTCCGTTCTGCGGGAAAACTGGCGGTGTGTACACGCCTCGAAGGTGAAACTGGGTTAGATCGTCCGTCGGTGTAGGCGTCATCGATCTCAGATTCGAATTCAACGCGAAATTATTCCGCTTTCTGGATTATTCATGCCTCGACAGTATGGCCGGTCGCTGATTCAATCCGAACAATGTTGCTCGATCGATGTCCAGACATTAAATAGACAAATCCACTTTCTACCTCGCTTTTCTTCCTCTTTTTTTCTATTTCTTCGTTTTACTTCTTTTTTGTCCTTCCTGTTTTTTAATCGTTGACGAACGAAGCGATAAACTGAAGCATTAAACGATATCGGTGCAATTATTTTCTGTTAGATTTCGTTGTAGCATTTGCGGCTTTTCGTGTACGACGTTTTTATTGTCGCTCCTTTCTTGTATTCCAGTGTTCTATGATTTCGTTTTAATAAATCTGTTCGTTCTGTAAAGGATCATTGTTATTCTCTTCCTGTAATCGATTTAATTAGATCTGTTTGTTTATTTATTTATGTAATTATCTAATAATTTAATATTTAATATCTATTTATTTGTTTGTTGATTTAACGGATATTGGCTCTTTGGTATTGGGTACACGAATACATGAACTGAAATAAAACAAGAACAAGCACTAATTTTAATTAGTGATGTTTACAATTTCATCTACGATACTATAGATGTTTTAAAGAAGATAGCAGTTCCGTGAAAAATCTGTCTCCTTCTAATAAGTATCATAGGAGCGTACAATTTATTATAAGTTATTTATGTAATTACTTCAAAATGTTAAGTAAAGTAGTTTCAGCAAGTAACTAATCTTTGTATTATTCGCCGATATGAAAGAAATTGCAAGGGAGATTTTCAAGTTTAATGAGAAACTACGCAAAGGTGAACGCCTTCAATGATACCAGCCAGGTGTCTGACCAGCAACGGCATGTTTCTACTTACCGCCTCGTCTCATTTACGTTTCCCTTGTTCGTTTTGTAGCGGGTCAAATTAATCGTTTCGTCTTCTCCTTGTCACAATCTTTGTATTGTAAAACGTAACTTGTATTGTTTAAATCACGCAAGGTTTCAAAATATTTAAATTGTATTTTATCATTTTTTAATTTATTCAAGGAAAGGCAAAACATTTCATCGTAACCGTGGTATTATAAAACGAGCAACATATATTACAAAACGAGCGTTTAAACGACACAAAAATTCAAAATATTTTATCTATTTTAGCCTTATTTAGTTTGTTTAAAAAAGATTAAACATTTCTCTTCCATGTAAAGCTAAAATATAATTCTTAACGAACTAGATGTCAAGGAGAGAAGTAATTAGTATCAAGAAAAACCATTCGCGAAATATTTGAACGATAAAGTTACTAGAGTTTTATACGTGTGAGCGGATACATCGCTCTTTTATTTCAGTGACTCGTTGAGAGTCAAGGATTTATCGTTTTAATTCGGCTATCAAACTCCACAGAGAGAAGTTGCTCCATAATACGGTTTGGAATTGCAAATACATCGAAATGCGCGTGAAATGGCAAATATTTAGAATATCAAAAATCGTACTTTCCGTATCAATCGAATATTCATCAATGCTACGCGATATTAAAAATTTAAGTCTCTTTTCTTCCTTTCTTTTTTTTTTTTTTTCTTTTTGAAGTAATACAAGTTTCAACCGCCAATATATGCCACATATATTCATGCAACATATTTAAATTATCGATATGGTCGACTGCGTTCCAATATCGACACAAACGTTGACTAAACCGAATTAAAACGATAATTTTCGAGTTCACTGATTTGGATGGGCAAACGTACTCGTTATCGAAACGATTTCTCCTGTATCAATTTAATCGATGTTATTCCATGTAGTTTCAACAAATGCACAGTTATTATTTTGGTTAATATCATTTTTTTTTCTTTCTTTCGTTCGCAACATACAATGGGTATAAAGTTATATGGTTAACTTGAACAATTTCAGCGAGTGTATTACGGTCAGAATAAAACAATTATTTTATATTTTTCGATTGAGGATAATATCGCATCCTCGTTACAAGAACGATATAATTGGGAAAGCACATGGGAGAATAGCTTCTGTAGCGTTATAAATTGAAAATGATAAGGGATGAAAATATGTAATGACAGCTACGAAAATTAGGTTTACGTAAAAAATTGCCTATCCGCTACACTCGACGATTCTCTTAACAAAAACGCAGGGGTTCTATTGCCGTTGAGTAATTTTCTTTTAATAAGCGCTAGGTTGGCAGTACATATTCCTTAAGAAGTTAATCCCTTCGTAACACTATGTGATGGAACTGTCTTGTTATTTGAAAAGCTCTTTATTCTCAGGTTACTTAATTTCGAAGGAAATTGTGATGGAACTGTCTTGTTATTTGAAGAGTTGTTTATTCTCAGGTTACTTGATTTCGAGGCCGTAAACGAAACTACTTCTAAGCCATCGTTAAAGCGGTAATTCTCAGTTTACTTTAATCGAGCAACTCTTTTCACCTTGATATTGATCACGAACGAAGCTACTCGGTTTTCTCACGAGTAGACAGTTTAATTGCGCGCAGCTAACTTTGAAAATGGAATATCAATGATCTTTTTAATTTTATTCGTAGGAATTTTTCAGACGTATTTTAAATTATCGATTAGATGTATCGAAAATTAATTTCGTAGAGACAGCAAAAATGTTGTTGACACGATTACGAATTTCCGTGAGATACGAATTGAGAAACCATGTTCTAAACTAGAGTGGAACAATGTCTATTCTCATAAAACACATCAATTCGAATAACTCGATTACTCAGTTACTCAGTTATCATGTAATAGATGTTCGTTGACTTGCCCAAGTAGCTATAATTTTTCCTTCAAATAATAGGAGTTCGCGTCCGGACGACTAAATTCGAACATTTGCTTATCCTCTTAATTACTTCCGTGAGGAGGGGACTTGTAAGGGATTAATTTATATAATTGGGATGGATTGCACTCTCTACTGTCGTAGACAGATAACTAGGTACAGTTAATTCAGATAGTGATGGCTAATCTTGATGGTGACGTTGATGTGTATATATATAGACTCGTAATTTTCATCATCATAATCTAGATGTGTTCGAATTGTAATAACGTAGTAATTTTGCAACAATGCCAATTTCCTTTATTTGTAATTAAATTGAATGCATTACATTTTTTAAATTGTTGCACGAAAAAGTACAGTTTAGAAAAAATAGTTATCTTGCTGATAGAATATTAGATCATGTAAATAAGATTATGAAAATCGTAAAATAAAATTGTTTGCTATTGTCTTCTTGAAAGAATCGCTGATACAGCTGAGTAATTATCTTTACTTTTTTAGAGATATAAGAAAAATATATTGAAAATTTTAGAATTTTTATAAACCATTAGAATTTTGGAGAATTCTTATAGGAATTTAGAATGTCAAAGAATTTTCTCTGCAACTTTATTTTTTACTCTTTATTTTCTATAGTATCGATGGTGTTTTAACGATATCAAGAATCATATCGCGTATGAAGAGCTTCCGGAGATTTGCAGATTAATTGAGTCTAACTGACTAACTATTCTGTAATATTTTTATTCAAAAGCAAAATAGCATATATTTATCAGCCTTTTCCTCCATCTATAATAGAACATCGTTCGACATCAAATAAAGAAATACATAAAACGAACCTTACGTTATTGGAAGTGGAGGAATTGGTGCCCATTTGTATCGATATAACATTTGCGATCGTAGGGTTGCTGAAACCTATATGCTTATTTACTTTCTGCGGTCCATTCCTTTTTGGAAAAATATTTTTATTTTCGTGACATTAGGTTTAATAATATTTATGTAATGTTACTACAAATGGACCAAAGTATATTTTTGAGGAAAGTTTTCGTATGTTTGATGAAGATAGATTGACTTAGCCATTATAAGTAAACCGAGCGTCTGCGAACTTGACCTAAGAAGTAAAAGCGATGGTGAGTAATATGCTTTGACCTAGCTGGACAATTTGATTTATTTCTCGAATTTTCTGTGAGTCAGAGTTGATGGAGAGTTGATATATTTCTACTAGAATAGTATAATATTGATTACCTCGATGGAAAAGTCTGTTGGAAATTCGTAATAGTTAGGGAAATTTTAGAAAATTAGAAATTAGACAATTTTTTAGGGAAACAGATAATTTTTATAATTACTGATTGCAGACTTTCGTGTTTCAATCTTAAACGTACTGTTAACAAATTTAAGCCGATCAACTGAAATTTAAAAAAGTTTATAGGAATATTAGATTAACTATGGATGATTAACTTTTCAAACAAGATAAACGGAAAAACTTGGGCTAGTCGATGGAAACAGAGATGTCGTTTTTCAACAAAACAACGTTAGGTGCTCTGTATCGGTGAACAGCGGGTAAAAATGTTGGAATATTTGGAATGTACAATCCCATTGGTTTCATTTGTCAAACGTAAAGTGGTTTGGAGAGCGGTATTTCGTGGCCAAAGTTAAAAACAACTCTACATCGATGTTCTTCAACAGAAATTTATTTCATATAACGTAATATGAATATTTAACTAATAACAGTAACGAACTTTACAGCAAGAAATTTTTAAAAAGGTATAAATTTTACTGTTACTTCAAAAAGGTACTGTTATTTTATTAAAAAATTTTATGGAGGTTATTTAACATAGTTATGAGCTGCAAACGGTTAAAAATGTTGAAA
>CM026169.1:8218969-8436342 GCA_014825975.1 Bombus haemorrhoidalis
ACACACACACACACACACACACACACACACACACACACACACACACACACACACACACACACACACACACACACACACACACACAACTATCGTAAATCTTCAAAATATGTTGTTTAAATATTCATTACAGACCCAAATAGAACAGTCGTAAAAAATGACCTTTACTTTTTTTTTCGTGATTTCAACCAATTGAAACTTTTCCAAAAAATTTGTACACATCGTCTAGTAAACTAGTGTTTCTTATTTTTCCAAAAAGTGCAA
This sequence comes from Bombus haemorrhoidalis, assembly GCA_014825975.1. Taxonomy (NCBI): domain Eukaryota; kingdom Metazoa; phylum Arthropoda; class Insecta; order Hymenoptera; family Apidae; genus Bombus; species Bombus haemorrhoidalis. Next base: position 8,219,231 of record CM026169.1, read on the forward strand.
GTTGTTGCAATTTCTAAAAGATTATTCTGTTTCGAAGAGTAGCCGAACACGTCAATGCTAGTTACTGTATCTTACTTTTACTTTCTTTTTTTTTCCAGAAGAAAATTCCATTGCATAAATTAATATAACTATTTAAATAATAATATGACTCTTATTATTACTGATCGATTTAAAAGCATTAAAAAAAATCTGAAAATATTCGTTTTCCACAGCGTGTCCATATAAACATTGATGATCATATGGATACTCGACCTACTCTCAGTAGTTAAATTTTCTGCGACTAGTTGGCGTATCGAAATTCTCAGTTTCCCAATATGAGTGGCTATCAAGTGGCTACAAATGAACGTACCCGGAATGCTGCAATACTTCAGGCGATCATTTTTTAAACTCAGTTTAAAAAGTAGAAACTGCCAGGAGGCGGTAGTTCAAATTTATATATTCTTTTTAGAAAAGTTTTCTAACGTTTCCTATGGAAAAACTCCTGTGTCTGCCACTTTTAAATCTTATTTTTGAAAAGTTTATCGAAATTCAAACTATTATAAACTTTGTGCTATTTATAATGGATTTGGTAAAAATACTTAACAGAGTCCTTATTGGTTTTGCTTATCGATAGGTACAACACGATTAAATAATGGAAATACGCATATTGTCACGAGTTATTAAACTATAATATCAAATTTATTTGATATTCTATAAAACCTATATACAGCAAGTAGTTTTATTTTGAAAGTTAGAATTTTGTCTTGAGAACATCGCCCTCGATCGCGTGATTATTTAAAATGAATAATATCGTAGATTATGAAATTTCGCTTTATAGGAACAAACATTTTTTGAAAAAAACTCAGCTTGAAAAATTGAACATTGGCTACAAAGAGCGAATTTTCAAACCACTGTGAAGGACATCAGGACATCGTGCGATCATCATTTATTCTGGTTTTTACAAAAGTTTTTTAATGGGGGAATGCTGAATGCGCTAGAAGCTTGTAAGAACTGGTTCAAAGGACTTGTCGCTGAAAAAGACGAAAAGTTTTTCGGCGAAGCGATCATAAAGCTACCAAATACATGACAAGAATTCATCGAGATAAACGTTGCACATATCATTTAATAAAAATGATAATTGCGCAGGTAAATTTTCCTTTCCGTGACGAGTTCTCTTTTTAAATATATCAACACCAAACGATTGGGTTTTAATTTTTACTTGCAAATTTTAGATCATAATTATTAGTTATTGAATTATTAGTTGCCTGCAACTAGTTACAATTTGTCTCATTCATTTATTATGCAAATTAAAATTTTGAACATAGAAATTCCGAAATAATTAAACTATATATTTATTTAATATTTATAATTTTCAAGTTGAATTAATTACTTCCAATTAATTATCGTTCTTTCAATCGTATGCGAATAATTGTTTCGAACATACGATTGAAAGATAAATAAATCACGTATTTATGTTTGATTCTCGCTGTCAAACAAATTTAAAATGCAGAATCAATTACAATTGTCTCATTATATTCTGAACGCAGAGTTCGAGTTTGATTTTATTTTTACTAAGCACATCCTGTACTTTCTTACTCGTCACGATTCTTATTTTCAAGCTACAATACGAAACCTGTGCTCCTTACGTGTTACAGTACCTTTAATTTGTAAGCATATGAAATTGTAAAGACAAAATTTCAAAATTAAGATTAATTGGATTCGTAGATGGTGAACTAAGTTAACGAAAGAACTCGATGGTCGAATAGCTACAGAGAGCGGTTGTTTTGCTCTACAATTCGATGGTTAAGGGTGAAGTAAGGGTGTTTCGTGAGGAGGCTAATGTCGACGAGCAAGTACAGGAGCGTGGGTCTAAGCACGTACAATAGAGATCGGTATCCGTGATGGCTCGCTCTCTCCATAAAGTCAGCACGCTTCTACTTCATTCGTTCGAATACGCCAACGACAAATTTCGCTTTGCTTTCAAACTCGATTCAGATGCTTGCGCTCGAGAATCGTGGATGACTTGGTAAATTATGTATTTCTACACGAATTTCTAGCAGTGAAATTTTAGTACTTCTAGCACTCGTAGTACTTGCAGTTGGGAAAGCGAGAATTAATTTGTCGTGACGTTTAAATCGTTTATGCAAGTTCACTTATAGAATAGGAAATTGTGACGATTGTGGAAAGATACAGTTCTGTGGAAAGATATTATATAGCGTGAAAAGTTAGCTTTCAATTAGAAAGTTATACAGTTGTAACAGTGAAGGCGTTCACGCGTAACTCATGTTCTTTTCAAAGAACTCTTCTAACGTGTGAATGTTCACACATCCAAGTTTAAAGTTACACATGGAAGCTACAAACTGTAAAACTTCGATAACACGCTAGTAATCGCACGTTCGAGAAAGAGACGAGCAATCAAACGTTTCTAACATCATCGCATGTATCACGAAGCTCGACTAAAAATTGACGGAAGTCAATTTTTAAAAACCGCCATCCTTTCAATGTTCACGTGCGTGAATATTCGAATTAATGAAAATTCGCTTTGCGAAAAAGTGACGAGCAGTCAGATCTCGCTTCTTGTACATCACCAGAAAATCATCGCATCTATCATAAAGCTCGACTAAAAATTGCACACGGTCATCGAAATTGACGATAGTTCTTTTACACTTTCAGAACCAGCGATACGGTCGCGAAAGGTCGAACGAAATAGAAAAAGGCAAAACCCGAGTCACACCAGAGAGGCAAATCGTACAGCTGTGTTTCGTTTCTATCCACTTAGTAGGCCGGGCCACGTGTACCAAGAGAATTATTGCAACGGATAACGCCGTGTTTCTGACACGGTCGACACGCCACGTTACTACGTCGTAACATGAAATTGATTAACCCTTAACTGGTTGCGTATCTCCGTCGGGTTAAAGGCTGATCAATACAAGCCACGTTTCATTCGTTCGATCCGAGTGTCTTCTTTTTAACTGGCTGCGACAATTGCTATCTCTGAGGAGCTTCCTTTTAGGAAGCTTCGGAAAGCCACGTCTCGAGTAATACTTGTGATTCCCCGTCGAGTCTTTCGTGGATTGTCAGTTTGGAACACTTTAACGTCTCGTTACCTCTTTTTCTCTCCCACGAGCGATCCGATCGCTTTTCAATGAAATATCGACTGGAATATAGAGGACAGAACAATGTTCTCTTTGCTTTTTCATGTATACGCGGAATTACTTAATCCTGAAGTAGATATTATATTTGTATATTAAGTGTCGTTCGAAAAATTGTTGTATAATGTGGTCCTGATATACCGTACTTTATTGGTGGAGAAGTTTTAAATGGAATATTGTATCGATAAAACATAGAAGTTTGAGTATAATAGCGTGTTAGCTTCAATAGTTAATTCTGTAGCTGTGTAATCGAGTAATAAGCTATATGATACACGTTGTTACATAATAGTTGGCCAGATACCTTCCGTTGTTTGAAGAATATCTACTGCATGCAGTGAACGTGAACTCTTCCTCACTTCGGTAGATCTTAATGTCTCGTTGTTTGGAAAATTGTTGTACACGAATACTGTTACGCGTGATTTCCACGAACATCCATACTCTTTATATGTATATTAAAAAACACGAACAAGTGTATACTTAACCGAATACCTGAGCAACAATGTGTTAACGTTAATAATTGATTGTATAGTTAGATAATTCAGTAGTAAACTATGTAATAGACAACACAGTTAACAAAATATCTTCTAATGTCGTTTATTTTCTCTATGTAACATGGTGTATTTGATGTACTTGAACAAATTCAAACGAACTTCATAGGAAGTCTTTCGTTTTGCAATTAATGTTATATATTATCATTGTTATATATTATCGTAGATGTTAATCGTAAGGACAAAAAATTATAGAAAAAGCGATGACAAGAGCATGCAAACGAGGAAAATGTGTTTAGCAATGTTTTATAATGATGTTCTGTAGCGATAGCGATATTTCAGCGTGAAATGTGTCAAATTACTGAATTCTTCCTATCGTACGTATCTGATGCTTAGTCATCGTGTATATCTCATAATCAGGATATCGGTGTAATTAATTTGTGTTACTTGCACGCGAAAATAGATTAACCGAATTGATTAAACGCAACATGTTTACGAATTCAAGACACCTTTGACAAATGATCTTGAAATGATTAATTGTGTATAAAAATAGTTCTACCTAAAATATTCGTCTATATAATTGTTAACCAGGCTGCATTTCAAAGATAAAATCAAAGAGGGAGCTTAGGAAAGAAATATTTTTTTTGTAAGTAGCAATTAATCAGAACCCTCAGAAGAACTTCGAGTAATTAAAGGGGTAACATCAATAAATTAGACCATAAATTTTAACGGAACATACGTAGTATATTCGCTTTATCAGGCACCCTTATAACGTTTCAGAAATACTGTAGACACTATACTTCGTCCTACCAATCTCAAAATTATAATTCTAATATATCTATATCTATAAATCTAATTCGCACGGCTTGAAAAAATATATTTCTTCACCTAACTTAATTAGATTAAATCTAAGTTTTAATTGTCTTGTGTAAAAGAACAAGTAAATAAAGACATATATTTATTCCAATATTTGATATCTTTCGTTCAAAGACAAGAACGATTTCCCAAGCCCAAATCGGAATTTGAATAAAATCAATGTTCACGATAATTTTTCCAAAATTCCACTTGTTCGTCCTATTTAAAAAAAAAAGTGTTCCTCCACCTGAATTGATTAAATTACTTCAAGATTGATCTTGCTCTATAAAATAATGAATAATCAAAGGCACAATTATTCGAACACTCAATACATCAAACAACTCTAAAAAAAAAAAAACACATTTCTCTATCTAAATCAATTACACATATCGAGCCTCATTATGATATTACGTTAATCTTTGTCGGCGAAAAATTAAATAGATACGCAAATGGACCACTCAATCGAAATACTTCAATAGAGGAACAAGAACGATTTTCTAAACGACCATAATCGTTATCACCAGTTTTCGAATGTACTTGCGCGAGGGAGGGTGAGGAGAGGTGGAACTCGAACGTGCGGACGAGTGCTGGAACTTGGAGCAGCGGATTTTCACGATCCGGATGATCCGTGGAAACGTGACAGACGCGAAGCTTGCAGTGCTCCAGATCGGACTAAAGGATCCTCTCTCCATCCTGGTCATCGCATCGTCTTTCTTTTTTTAGCCGATGCGCGTATTATTTTCGCTGGTAGCTTGCTCGGAAGAGAGTTGAATTTTTGCAGACCATTGACAATGAGAGAATTGGTCTATCGAACGCGTGCCAACTGAGCATTCAATGCAGTTTTCTTCTTGAGCCTTCCTTTGTGTCTGCGTTATGTAGTTACAGCAAAAGGGAGAAGAAGGCAGAGAGCGAGAGAGAGAGAGAGAGAGAGAGAGAGAGAGAGGATCGAACTCGTTTGGCGTATGATGTCTGTAATTTGATGAAAATGTACACTGGTTGCCAAAAATGCTTTAGAGCGAATTGTAGTTTTCTTCGGATATAAATTTGATATTAAGAAAATCCTGTTGCTTTTTTTAATAGAAAATCTAGTAATATTGCATGGCATGTACTCATGTGTTCGTGTATCCAGCGTGGTAGTATGTCATTATATGGACCTCTCAGAATCCAAATTAATCAAATTCATATTTTGCATATTCACTTTTATTACCTGAATGTGCGTTTAGTATCGAAATTCTCTCCCCAAAACAAACTTCCACTTGCACAAGTTTATTTATTCCATAATTATGACATAATTAGTTGTAAATTTTCAAGGGAATTTCCGAAAGATTGTAACACATTCAGCACATTTTCTACAATACAAAGATTCACGTATGTATTTCTAATAGAAATTCAAGTTCAGACACACAGTTTTATCACGTTTTCAATTTAAATACTTGCGTGTACGCGGATAGAAAGATACAAATCTAGATGTTTGAATGCAAAATTTCTAGTTTCGATATTACCAATGAAGTATTCACGTTCGAAAACTCAGATCCAAGGATTCGGTATTGAAAGATTCATACACAGAAATCTGATGTAAATTCAAGCTGGGATATTCATTTCTATCGCATTCTTAGACATATTATTCCAGTCATCCCACAAACTTATCAAAAAAATTGTGACGGTACTCGATTCTCTCGTAATCTATTCCCATAAAAATTCTCCTCGGATTATATACTTGGCTATTCGCCATCCGGTCTCTCAGATGATCTATCTTCGAACGGGATTCCCCTTCGAAAGCCAATTCGTCTTTCGTCTCGCGGTATTATCGGAACGAACTAGCAGCCGTAAAAATGTCTCTGGATAGTCGATTGAAAATCTCGTCACGTTATCAGTCGATGTTTCGAATGCCATGAAAGGGGAGCACGAATATATACGGCCACCCCGGCGGTCGAACGTGTCGCATTAGAAGCGGCAGATCGGCGTGCAATTACGCGTAAACGTCGTGAGAACGAACGTGTTGCGTCCATTTCTCAGCCAATCAACGACCCATCGAACCAAGTAATGAATCAAAGAACGATCGGAAGCGAGAATTGAGAACGATTCTTTCGATACTTCGCTGCGCGAACTTTCTCAATAAATTTGGACGTTATGTGTGATTGCTCGAGATAATTTTCATAAGTTTGAAATGTTTTAGGTTTGTTTAAATATCGAGATTGATTTCTTTGACGACTCGTGATATCGACATTACGTACGCTTCTTCGTGAAAATTTCTATAATTTTCGTTCAATCTAAATGTGAATTTTGAAAGTAACTTCTTTGACGCATGAAATTTTAAAATAAATTACGCCGTTGCATGCAATTATTCGCTATAAATTTTATTCGCTTCATATTCGATCTTTGACGTTAATTCCGATATAAAAAGATTCGAGCTAATGCAATTACGTACTCTTGCGTAATTAGTATTCGATTGGACGAAAGGTAATTTGAAGGGGATGATCGGAAACGCTTAAGAACGGTTTCTGGCTTTTCAATCCTTCGTCGCGTTAGTTTTCTTTAATAAATTGTAACGTTACGCACGACTGCTTGATAAGATTTTCATAATTTTTCACTTCTCTACGTTTGGTTATTGAATCTAATTTCTTTGCCACACGAATAATCGCGATGTTTCGAATAATCTGCAACGTTGCTTCTAATTTCCCACCGTAATCTCTCCCCTCGTTAACGTTGCGAACTAATCTTGGAATAAAAAATGTTGAGTTCAACGTAATTGCAAAGTCTTGCAAATTTTTGATGTATAGTTGATTAGCTAATGCAGAAGATGATTACTGTGGAGAATAATTTATTCATGCTTGAAATACTATTATACACTTTGAGTGGTATTATTTCCTTCTTTTGTATAATTGTATTTTAACTCGAAAGCTAGACTATCACGTGTTTTTTATCCCAATAAAAATAATCATAGCAATTACTACCGCAAAGTCTACAAAAGTCCGTTTCACCATTTAAATTTCCATTTTAATTTCGTAATTACCGCTCACTCTTTCGGTTCTTCTTTAACCCTTCAACCGTACAATGAATTTGCATTCTTTCTACCGAAAATTATGAAAGAAATTAGGATCAAGCGGTTCAAAAGAGAAACGAAGACACCGGCGTTAACTTTGTTTCACATCGATACATAAAATTATGATACTGAAATATAAATCTTTCCTTTCTTCCCAATCGAACTGAATCAAACGAACCGTTATCTCTTTTTTTCAATAACTTTTCCAAATATTATTTTTCATTTATAGCGTTATAAGATTTCCTTCCACCCTTTCCGTTCTCTAAGATCTATCTTCACGATACACATCGATGTTCAAAATTATATTTCTCGTACATATTCCATTTTCCGCAAACCAAACTCAATCAACCATCCTTTGTTGCTTCATAGTAATTTCATCAAATGTTATCTTTAATTTAACGCATAAATGTACATCGCGAATATATAAAATGTGTGGCATTCGACGAATCTCTGAGCCGATGAAATTTCTCTGTTTATATATGCAATTATAGGATCTCTGTGCTTGTCTAGGCTGAGAGCTATCTATGTCAGGTTATTTTCTTAATGAGTCAAAGGCCCTGTTCCTTGGCCCGGTTCATCGAGGGGTTGAATGACGTCGCGTAATGCACTTTACCGAAGCCATCTCTTTCCTGTCTGTTCCACGTAGCAAAATATTTGACCGAGCCGCGAAGTTGTTGCGATAGTATGCGAACTATTTGTTCCTGTTCACCTGCTCGACGATAAGTTGCCAACCAGATATACCGGTGTAATCCGTCTTCCTTGACTTTGTTAGATTGCGTGTCTATATTCTCGATTGGATAGCTCCTTAAGTTAGGAAAATGACGCGCTTGACAGATAATCCGAGATGTTGGTTCAACCATGCTTTCGTTTGTATGAGTTATCGTTCGAGTTGAATATTCAATTGAGTTGGAGTTAGAACCGAGGACTTGTATTTTTCAAAAATTCCTGCTGGAATATAATTATTATTTAAGTTATTTTAATATTATTATTTTATATTAAGTTATTTTAATATAATGATAAGTTACGGTTTGATATATTTCTTGTGGTACTTTTCTTCTATTTTGTCACTATTATTCAATTCCGTATTATCCTTATTTGCAGATGATATTTTTACGTTTTATATTATGTAGAAATAATCGGAGAAATTTTCTTATTTTTCAATATAACTAGAGTACAGTTTCCGACATTTTCGTATCTTATATTCTATTTTTAAAGACGGAATAGCCAAATGCATTTATTTTCTTTGACTGTGAATTTTTGACTTTGAGAAATTCGTATTACGAGTTTACTTTTCAGTATAGCTATAATACAGTTTGCAATCTGTTTCCATGTTTTTAAAAATGGCATAGGAATTTATTTTCTTTTGCCAAGGAATCTGTTTTTGAGAAGGTTGCAGCGTTGAGATTTACTTAGAACTTGTTTATCTTTCAATAAAATGTCCTATTTTCTATTGGGATAAATTTTTTTGCTCCTTGTCGACTTTTCAATTAAAAATAGCGTCTTCGTTTGTTGTTATAGTTTCCATAGAATCTTCTTCATACATTTATTTAGTATTCTTTATACGTATTATTCAATAGAAGCTTGTCGCAGCTTCTTTCGATATTTCGAATTTTTGTTCTTGGGAATTTCACGTTGTGAAAATGTCCCTCGGTGTTGCTTTGAAATCATTGCATCGTTTTACGGTGATGTATTATTTCATTTTTTAAGTTCTGTCTTTACATATGCACACTATCAAATCCTCGTTTGACGTTTCAATTAAGTACATTTCTGTAGAAAGCTTCATGTCAATATAACTACAACACAGTTTTCAAAATGTCCATAGTCTATCTTTGGATATGGAACAGACAGAAAGATCTATGTTTTTTTAACAGAAAATTAAAAAAGATTTGTACTGGAAAAAATTACCTTCGTGTTATTTTACCATAATTGCAATGTAGTCTACATTGCTTCAAAGTCTTTCTTGCGACAGAACAGGTTTTTCATCGAATTCTGTACTTTCAAGTTTCCTCTAAATGCATAGAAATCCGCAGTTTAAATTAATCATGCGCATATAGCGTCTCCGTTTTTATATTACTTCGTGTACAATGCTTTTCTACAAAAATACTTTGAAACTCATTCGTAGGAGATCAGTGACCCCGTGGAAATGGCGGTGCAAAGGGTCACGCAACGCCAAGTAACATCAAAAACAGAGAAAGGGTTGCAATTTCATCCACGCGTTATTACATATTACAATCTTTAGTGAAGCTTGCAATTAGATTACCCTTTAGCTAGCTCGCAAAGCTACAGCTTCAGCCTCTGACAACTGCAACGAGCGTGTCTCATCTTCATATAGCGCATTCCCGATGCAGTCGAATATGTATTCCGTATCGAACAATGTTATTTGAGCGTTCTTTCATGCAAAATATATACAGATGCAAGTGTGCAGATAGGAAACAACAGAAAGTTTAATAATTTCATTGTTCGTGTAACTCAATATTCTTCCCTTCCCCTTTAATTAATTCAACGACGAAGTGTAACGGCTGGCTATGGGGTTGTAACCGACGAGTACACGCGTGCTTCTGTCAGAGTTAGGGTATTGTGTAATCAAACTGTGAAAGGTAAAGTCAATTTCTGTTGAGTTGTTGTCTTCCCTTGCAACTCCTTACATAGGGTAGGTAGAAGATTGTGCTATAGTTATTTGATAGCGAAGGAGTGACTTTTTTAGGGTTAACAATGAAATGACAACGATACGTTCGACTCTTTTTTTTAACCGAATCTTATTTTTCATTTAAAACGATATCGCGTAGAAGGAGTCAACCGCGAAGGCTCAAATGTTTTACGAATCGTATTATTAACGATTCATGATTTTTCATCTTAATTCTTGTATTTAAGCTTCTTCAATAGATTTAAAAAAGAATTCAGATTTCAAAAGAGAGTTACATGTTCGCAGTAAAATATATATGGTTCTAGAAGCATAAATTTCAATTCTTGGAGCTTTGATCTCCTTTCATATTCATTCATATTTGGTTGGAGAAACGAATCAAAGGATACTTCATTTCGTCTGGCGAAAATTTAGTTTGACTTACATTTGGGTTAAGTTACTTACTCTGCTTACTGCAAATTTTACCTTTCGGTCCATGCGGTATGCAGCGTTTTAATTGTCGTATATAATCAAATAATTTTTGTTAATAAATTATTTAAATAATTTTGAATAAATTTCCATAGCATAAATAATTCCGAAGTAATTAAAATATTTTTTATAAATTTCCGCAAATTGAATAATTTGTCACTGGTTCAGATACTTTCGTTTAATAATGCTTTTATTATATAATTATCATGTTCATTGCATACGTATCAATATCGGGAATTGTTGAATAGATTTTCATCTAAATAATTACTTGACTAAATTTTCGTCATTTGTTATTTGAGAGATCAAACAAAAAACAGACATAAATTATTTGTTATTTGGACAAATCTAAATTTACTATTTAAAATAATGAAATTATTTCGTATTTACAAATGTACATTTATTCTTTATTTATTACTTACCGGTCGTTGAACAAATTTATTGCTACACAAATATAATATTTCAATCAGAGAGATTACTGCAAAATTACGATCTCCAATTTTTAATAATGTTCATCAGCTATGATGAATTAAATTAAATAGACTTTTAGGCAACTTATTCGAGGAACAAGTAGTTGTAGAAGTAAATGTGAATGGCGATCTGTCTATTGAAGAATAATCATATTAATTTCACGATTTTTTCATTGTACAAAATGAAACAAATAAGACGAAACCAAAAGCTATTTAAATTTATATATCATCATTTGTTTTCCAATTATGTAAATCGAAATAGAAAATAAGTGAAAAATAATAAATGAATTATTTCTACTATCGTTTAAAAGTTTGAAAAACTTTTCTTTAAGTAGAAAATCTAATTCTTATTTGCAAGCAAAATATTATTTTAATCTATTGCTTATCATTTAATAGGTAAATAAAATTTTTCCCAACACTTATACCTATAACGTAGGTGTAGGATATCTTTGGTCTAGATCTTAGAATTGTCCATCTGTTAGGGTCACAAAGTATAAACGGTGTGCACCATATTGTACGTTTACGATACATCGGTCTTTATTGGGGACATTGGGGAAGTAGCAGAAAATGCTACCACTTCGTATGACCGATAGATTTTTCTTCTAATGAAAAATGTTACGACAGTTTCATTGCTCGTCTCCTTGTATCTCTTGGCTGATTCATAAAAATTTCTTTCAGAACGTACAGATCGAATGTTAACGTGGAAACATTGTCGTGATTCGACGGGTTGTTGAAATGTTTCTTCAGCGTATTTTCAGTCGTCCTTCGACCCTTTCCACTGTCTGGTTAATGCAATTTTAACGAGGCACAAACTCGGTCATATCGTGTTACTCGATGCTTGACGGCTTGTATCGTTACACAACAGTGGTCCCTTTAAACACGACTGACGCTCGATAGTCTACCCCGAGTTGCTTCAGCGGCGATCGATTCTTGTCACTTCCGGTCGAGGAAATCGACACCTTCCATTATATCCCGCAGAGAGATCAATGTGGTTTTGTTACGTGCGGCTACTTTCTATCTTTGAATCGAACATATGCGCAGGATTAAGACGAAGGTGAAACGTTAAGCTTTGGTAATTTTGTTATGTTGCGTAAAGTTCATAAAATGTGAGAAAGTATATGAAATATCGTGTGTATCGTTTTTATATTTGCTTGGTAATGCTTAGTAGCTTTCTATGATACTTGGTAACTTCTTACAATATTTCGTAGCTGAAACAATTCTGCTCATTTTTTTTTTAAATTTGATCGCTATCTTCGCTTTTTTAAACTTTAATCCCAGACGAGCTACAGGAACGGACGTGACGTTCAATGCTTTTTCGAGTGCCACGTTTTGGAGGCCACCTGATACCATTTTCGTGTTGCATGCAACGTTATCGATTCAGTATAGTATTGGTTTGAATTAATACTAAAGTCTTGTGAGAGATTATAAATAAAATATAGAACAGGATATCGTATAATCGCAACTAAGTATAGAATTCTATCCTTCTAAGAGTACGATACTTCAGAAAACATTGCGTGCTATCAAAATAATAAAATATAATACGTACATTACACATTATATCAAAATAATAGATTACTATACGGTGATAGTTAAATGATTCGTTTAATTAGTTTCAAATAGGATTATAATAAAATTTCAATTCCATCCAAAACGTAGGAATGTGGATTTTTTATTTTCACCTTTGTATTCTCAAATCAATCGTTAATTATATATTATCAAGTATAGGTACATCGACTAACGATCAGAAACTCGTAACAGAATTTATCGATAAGCCAAATAGGTAAATTACGCTCAGTAGAAAAAACAAAAGATCATAAAAATTTTATTTCTGCGGATAAATACATATATCAATCAAGTAATCGATCTTTACAAATATACTAAAACTAAGGTTTAAAATGAACGAAGCGAGTTACAATTAAAACTTGCAGGTAATGTTTAAGATTAACGACGCAACTTAAAGCTGAAACTTAAAATTGAGGTTTAAAATTTAAACTTAAAATTGGAGCTTAAAACTTAGACTTAAAATTAAGGCTTAAAACTAAGGTTTGAACGAAACAGCAAGACTTAAGCAATGAGTCTCTTATCGTCTCTCGCTGTCTTTCGCCGTCCCTTACCATCCAATAATGAAGCTTAAAATTAACTTAATTTAGACCTTAGCACTAAAACCTACTCGTAAACTCAAGTACATTAGATCGGCCTCTACCGGCAGCCCTTCGCATTAACAACTTGAACTTGCAGAGAAGTTCAAAAGACGAAGTTATAAACACTTTGTCAAATCTATTGTTCTATTTAATAATTTAGTATTTAAAGCGATTAAATAAGGGAGCTTTTTTACTTTGCGTTATAAGTTGAACAATGTATCTGCGTAGAAAAAGTGTGCGCAATGGGCTTGGCGTAGATACATCTAACTTAAAATAATTTACTAAGGTGTTAAAGTTAGAAATTGGCTGTCTAAACTGAGAATAAAAACTAATACCTAAATTTAAAACTTGAAAGTAAGCATACACTTTGTACCATATGTATCCTACAGAACAATTATATGGATCTTTACAAACTTAAAACTAAGCATACAGCAGGCGATATTCGAAACCTACACGAGCTGCGATCCAAGCCATTGATCGATGACGCTGCGGTGGTCCAGCTCTGGATTCAGCACATTTGCCTGTAATCTGACACGGTGCAATTGAACAAGTGGGCTCCCTGAGAGGGACAACAAGTGTGAACAAGTGGGGTTCAGTGTCAGCGGAAGAACCGCTGAACAGGATTACGGAGGACATCAAATTGCAGGTTCCTGTCCGAGTATCAAGGAACTTCGATGGGACTCTGCAAGCGAATCGACGCGATGACAACTCAGCTCAGTCGTCGAATAATCATGGAGCAGTCAGCGAGGCAAAGGCATCCTTGGAGCAACTTATGAATGCAAGGAGTCAACAAGTGCACGTTGACCGGCGCGAGCGAATATGCCGCACAATAGTTCGGAAAAACTGAGCGATCGGGAATCGATAAACCGCGAGGACAGTTTGTTGCGATAAGCGAGAGGGGCAAGAGAGAAGAAATTTTTAATTTTTGTTTCGAACGAGACAAGTATCATCGTAGAGAATATGCTCACAGTGGACTTGACATACTCATCTTACATAAGATTACAGTTTTCAGAAAAATAAGTTCTCTTTAGGATTTATGGAAAAATGTTGTTTTAAATCTAGAATTTTCCTTCCTAAGGAAGTATACTATATCTTGAACAGAATTGTAATATACAAAGAAAAAATTTCTATTTAAAATCCAGTATTTGTCATTCTAATTGTGCGCTCCGCGTTTCTATTTGAATTAAAATGCACAGATATTGAAAATAGCGTAACAGTAGAATTCTCGACTGATTCTACTTGGTATTCGAATCAAGATGCCGTCGTGGGACAATTTTTCCGCTATTCGTTGGAACTGTACCATATGCAACGTCTCTTTTCGCTTTCTCTTCACGTTTCATTAACCCGCTCGAAAGGGCACCCACAGCACTTCATAACTCCGGCTACGTTGAAAACTGAGTTGCTGAATATCGTATGAAATTATGCAAGTTGCACGCGAACGTATTTACTGGAGGTAGAAAGCAACCGAGATGGATTTGTTTGACCTTCTGTTTGAAAGGAAAGGTATGCTTCAGCTTAGAAGATTTAATATTCGTACGACTTCCTCTATGAAATTTCACGCATTGAAACGCGGAAATTGCTTGAAGAATGTCAAATCGTTCGAAATTCTATTCAGTATCATACGGTTCGCAGGCAGATTTACATTGACCTTTTGTGAAATAACTTGAATTCGAAAAGTTTGGACCTTCTTACTTCTTCATAACGATTGAAGCTTCGCTAATTTATTTAGATGCTGGGATTTATTTGTAGACGATTCTTGGACACGTGATTCGTGCTTGAAGAATATTAAAACGTTCGAACATCTATCCAGAACTTCATTCTGTTGTTCAAGAAGATTTGCTTTGACTTTCTATGGGAAACATAAAATTTGAGAACTTTGGAGTTTTTCATTCTTCAATGATAATTGTAGCTTTATCGTGATCTTAGCGATCTATCTTGATCTTGTGATTTATTAATCTGCTTAATATGATGCTGAAAATGATTCTTGAATGCGTGATTCGTGGTTGAAATCGGTTTGGTTTTTTGACTGAAACATTGGTGAATTTGATTTCAATTCTGTTAGATTGTCTTGATGTGTATTTGGGTGTGGAAAATTTGTATATTATGAAATGAAGAAGTAGTATTACTTATATTGATAATATTGTTATTGAGTAATTCTACTTTAGTATTTATTTTAAGAAGTAATCCTACAGTTCTTCAACATCTTAATAAAGAAAGTTAATTTCATTAAGCGGATTTATATTTCTAATCTATGCAGCTTGACCTGTTTATTTTTCGAACTTCTAGTTTCAGAAAGTTTCAGGCTTTACGAACTTTAATTAATATTAACAATATCTTAAGTGGAACATCCATATTTTAAAAACTTTAAATTATATTCCTGACTCTATTTCGCCCCTCGACATTTTATGATTAAACGTCGTTTCCATTTCAACAAATGATACGTCTTCTGTTTCAAGAAAATTGTTCAAAACGATTCTTTCATATCTTCTTCAAACTTGAGAAATCTTATTAACGATAAGCAAATATTATTACATTGGAAATATGCAGGTACATGAAGGACGCAACAGAATTAATCAATAACAGTCGTATATAATAATAGTCGTATGTAGATATAAAAATAATTTAGTAGTAGCTCAGAGCATGTCACTACAAAATAACGCACAAGTACCTAAAAAAAAAAAAAAAAAAAAATAAAAAAAGAAAAAGAAAAAAGGCACAACTCTTCTGCAGGCTGTGTAATCAAGCTTTGACAAACAACCATTTCTTGCTCGAATATAAAGAATACCAAAAAGCGAAATGTGAACTAAACTCTCTCTCAGTCTTAACAGATTCACGTAACAGAAAATTCTTAAAGGTTAAAAATTCCAACACCAAACTATATCAAGAAATATAACTCTGAACCTAAAGAGTCGATACGACGATAAATACACAAGAGAGAAAAAAGGAAATAGTTATGAAAGTAAATATGAAAACAGTGAAGTAGTGAAATGTTTATCGCTAACAATGCTAAACAATATACTAAAACTATAAAAATTCTAGGAAATCAGTCCTAGAGTAGGTGTATCAGTTTGCTTTTAGAGAGTACGTGAAATAAACTAATCTCAGTAACTCAATTCATCTTCTATTCGTTTTTTCTCTCTTTTTTTTTTATTGAACATGAAGGACAGCATCCTCTACAAGTGGCGTAATCTAAAATTGACCATCAAGTGCTTAGCAATTTTTCCATGTTCGGCTTTGTTCTGTTGGAAACGCTGCTGTCTCTTTCAGGAAAATTAACCGGTTGCCTTTCAATTGGATTAACGTTCCCGTAAACGAATTGTCCGCACGAAATTCTATATCTTTCGAATCGAAAAATATAGACTGGTCTCTGTGAAAATTTCGACTATTTCGGTATTATTTTTTCAATACATATTTATTTTTACGTTTATATATATCACTTTTTGTATACTTTTCTCGTACTCTGATATGTGTTCGATGTGACGTAATGTTATTACGAATACTTCAGATTATTATGAATATTTCAGATTACAATTTTAATATGTAGATTATGCTACAAGAGTTTAATTGACTTTTACTTGTAACATTCTGGTCGAAAGTAAGTGACGTTCGTAAGGAATGTTTTGTGATACTCTTGCATTTCTGATCTCACGTTACAATGCAATTTTGTACGTTTTCTTTTTCCAAGAAATTACAACAAGGTTTATATAATGGATACAATATCGACATAAAAGTTTTCCATAATACATTCAATGTATATATATATATATAATCTCCTTTCAAATATTCTTTCTTCTGTAAATATTATATTAACCCTGCTGCGATCCTCGGATTTTTACATTTCAGACTTGTTGTCATTCTAAGAAACAAAAAGGATTTGCAACGTTTTCAGAAGATTGCACATGGATCTGAAACGGCAACATATGTATAACGGCAAGCACTCTCTTATCTCTTATCAAAGCACGAAATATTTTTCGCTGTTAAGCCAATATAATTGAGTGGAAAACGACCAAAGGAAGAACGCGGTAGGGTTAATTATATGTAGGAACGTCTCTGTGAAGTACATCACTAGCCTCTTTTCTTTTTATTCAGCTACCCCTTTCACTTCCTTCCTTTCACTTTCACTCTTTCATTATAAAACCACTCTTTTACATTATAAAAACACCTTTTACACACACCTTCGAGAAATTTTCGAAATAAAACCATCGCTAGATCCTTCGTCGCGTAATCATCGATTATCCTCGAGGGTGTTACGAAGACGAATAAAAAACTCCACTCATGAATATCGTTCCATTGATGACGTGGTTGCGTAATCGAACACGATTGTCGACCATACGATGGACGTTGCGCAACCGATTCGTCTCCTTTCCATCGATCGAAACATTTTACCACGTTCGATCACGCTCCTCTCTTTATACAGATGCAAAGAGTATTCGGTCAAAGTGGCTCAAAATGAAATACACTCTTCCTCCATGCCTCGTTTCGCTATGGTCGTGATTACGGATTCGAACGAAGCCCTCACCGATATTGCAAGGGTGTGATAAGGCGTTATTGCCGAATTGCTGCGATATTGCGATCCACTCTTTTCATTATTCCTTTACTAGGGTTGAAACGTGCGGGAAAATGTGAGGTATAGTTGGACCAGCTCAATATAGGCGGACCCTTTCAAATCTGTTCTTTGTTTCGAGTGTTTCGATTGTACATACATATGTAAAGAAAGTACGTACATATGTAGTTGGACGATGTCATGTAGTTTCGGAAATTTCTGTCCTTCAGAGTCTTTGTCGTTTATTTCTTGCGCGTTCTATCGAATTTTTGATGTATTAATTTACTAGTTTTTTCTTTTTTGTGGAATGTAATATTGATCTGTTTCAAATGTTTTCTCTGTTTGGAGTGTTTCTATTGTACATATGTACACATGCAAAGAAAATATCTACGTATGTATGTAGTTGGAGAATGTCGTGTTGATTTGGAAATTTCTGTAGTTCAAAGTTTTTGTGATTTATTTCCTCTTTATTTTATGGAATTTTTTAATTTATTAATTTTTTTGTATGAGGTTCTACGAAGTATTGTAAAATTCTCTAACTTCTCATCTAGAAAGTATGAAATGTTATTTAAATGTTTATAATTTCACGTAGTATCTTCGTCCGTCTACCAATCACGAAATTTCTTCTGCTTTTCCTTACATAAATTTCGCGTAGTTTCATTTCTTTTCATTCCTAACTTTGTGTAATTTATTGTTAGTCACTGTAATACAATATACAGGGTATCGTAATATAACATACTTTCGTTCGTTCGAGTACTGTAAAATATATTTTCATTTTTATTACGTGACCTTTGTACTTTGTATGGTTTAACTTATCACTTTCATATTTTTATCTACTTTTCGTGTCACTTGTTAGTAAATGTTAACGAGACATAATACTACAATATATCATGGTAACATCGTAACATAATAATGTAATGTTAACGTAGATCAACTATATTATAGTTGCGTTTTTCTACCGACTAGATACCACACGGTTAAACGTAAGGTTACGCGGAAAATGAAAGCTGTTTAGTACGGAAATGTGTTTCCCTGTGCTCTGGCGAACGTGAGATCGATATATCGCAACGACCCTCCACGCTAATTACACCGGCAATTTTTCTTCGTCTGCTCGTTTCCACGGCCATATACTGTGTACGATTTCGCTACGTGTGATTACTTTTTTTTGTGCCGTAAAGGACACGAAAAAGTCGTCTTTGCAAAAACCTGGGTGAACAGAAAAGGAAACGCTCGACGATATCGGTTGCTTTAAATGGCACATGTCGCATTATTTCCATTCCATTACACAATTTCAACCGAATATCAATTAGGAGCAGAAATGCTTGGTCTGAATCTTAAATGGTCATTCGAACGAGATAAGTTCGCTTGTATTAGCAAGGGAATATTGATCTCAATTTCTATCCTTTGATATTTTCAGAATTTTATATTGCGATGGTTCTTGCTCATTCTCAAATTTTTGAGAATTTTATTTTGCAGAGGTAATTATTTTTAAGATCCGATCAATTGGAATTTTCTCAAAGATCTTTTACGCGTCATCTAACAAACTAGTCCTTTTAACTTCTTAAGGAACTTAAATCGTTTGGGCCAATCCGAAAAGAGTTATTCTGTTTTAAATGTATATTAATATCGGCCATTGTATTTTATTCTTATGTTTTTTAGAAGAGAATCTCATTGCGTAAATTCCTGTAACTGCATAAATAATTATGTGACTCGTACTATATTGATCAATCTAAAAGCATGAAAACAAATTTGGAAACATTCTTTTTTCACATCGTGTCCGTTAAAACACTGGTGATCGTATGTATACTTGACCTACTCTCTATAGTTTGTGTTTTTCTGAAATTAGTTGGCATACTGAAATATTCTCAATTTGTAATATAAACACATAATTTAATATTTCATTAACATTAAGCATATAATTATCGTGAAACACGGTGCCATTAAATATCGAAGCTTATCAATAGACTCTTTCAGTAATGTCGCGATCTGTGTAAAGTGCATATATATAACAATTTGTATATTCATTTTCATATTTCTTCCAGTATGTACATTTTCGTAGTTGTTTCAATATGTATATTTTCATATTTGTTTTAATATCTACGTTTTCATATTTGTTTCAAAGTGTACTAATATGATCCTGACCGTCGTGTATCCTTACAGTGATACCGAAATTTCAAAATGTTTAATGCGCAGCACGCTTCCGTGTAGTTTGTTCGAGGAAACTTTCCACGAGTTCAAATAGTTTCGCGAGCTATCACATTAAAGATGAAAGATGATTATCAGGAATTATTGTAAAGTTTAAGGACGCGAGAAGATCCAGCGCAGCAGGGTGGCGTAAAAGCCTAACGGCGTGGAAATTCCATCGTATGGACGAGAAATACAGTCATTTAACCGACTTAACTTTATCTCTTACGAATAAACTGCGAAGAATTTAGTATATCTGGCGGGTTCGTTAAAAAAGTATCTGCTTTATCCGCGACGAATGTGAACCCGGCCGTGTACGTGTATTTTCTTTTTTTTTTTTTTTTTCGAAGAAAGTATGAAAAGCTTTTGTCGGTCGTTCGAGCCTTACTTTTCCATGTTTCACTTTGTGACGTTGGCGAACTTCCATCCGGTCTCTCGTGCTCATTGTAGATACGGTTATGGGCTGGCTGAAGGAACGCGGTCGACGAGACGTTAACCGTAAAATTTAAGCAAAGAACGTTCTTGCATCGTGTTTTATTAAGAGAAATGCGTGTTTCGAGCGGAAGGTACGAACGAACCCTTTTTCTTCTCTGTGCATTCCTTTTTTTCTCTGTTTTATTTCTTCCCTTTATTTCTTTTTTTTTTTTTTTGCTATGCAAAAGTAACATGTTGACTAGAAAACTGGGGAAATGGGAGGGATATCGGAGATGTGGACATTTATGTGTACTTTTCGGTGCACTCAGGTTTTTTTTAATGGAAATAACAGTGGTTGTAATGTAACGTAGAAATGGGATAACGATGTTGGATTTTATTATGTAATAATTGTTGTTATTTCTGTATTCAGGGGTAGGATCACAATAATTATTATTTTATTGTTCGGGATAAAAAACAGAGGAACATCTTAAACCTATCGATTAAATTTATCGATTGTATCTAGAACATTCTTTCAGTTATTATTTTTTTGTAACTACCTGCACATGGAAGCGAGCACGAACTCACGTTGTCATTTTCAACAATAATTTATTTACCTACTAATAATAGTAATTAATTTTCTAGTTTTGGAATTAAACACCCGTTATTTCATTGTTAGGTGTAATTTCTTATTGTGAAAAAATAGATTAAATTGTTTTCGTTGTTTTTATAGTTGCAGGTACGAGAATTTATTGGATGACGCGATAATATATTGGATTTTTGCAGATGAAATGACCGATTTTACAAACATGTGAAATATTTCAGAATTTAATGCCTATACGTGCCGTTAAATATCATTTATTGCGCATTAATTTAAAGCTTAATGCTCGCCAAGTAGAACGATAATTATACAAATGAACTTAATTAGAATGATTGACTGTGTATTACAGCGAATTATCGATCAATATCAAATTTTAATGACTTTTTAATATAAATTTAACATTGGTATAGGCAATCTTATTTCCTTCAAATATATTTACTATTATTTAAATAAATATGATTAAATTATCATTAACACTGCTATTTCTATATTGTATAAAACGAATGACAATGGCACGTTAGGTTATTAAGTATTAATATAATGGATAAGGATTATCAAACTTATATAATCGAGTAATATAATATATCGGATTAGGTTATACGCGAGGCTAGGTTACTTAATTCCAGATTATTTAAATTTCATTCGTATTTCACATCTTGCGCCATAAATACCACCAACGGTAGAAAAAAAGCATTTTATTATTCAAAATGCAAGATATGAAATAAAGTAAGATATTTCAAAATTGAATAACCTAATGTAATCCATGTATCATAATACATATAAATGAAGGATTAAACTTTATTATAGTGTTTTATAGCATTTAAAGTTTATTATAGGGTTATCGTTCGACTAAACGTAAACAGAATTTAGTATCAGTAATATACTTGAAGCATGTTAATCGTTTTGTACTCTTTTGCTTTTTATCTTGTTTAAAACTTCTCTCTAACGTTTTTTCCCGCTGAGGATGCTCCAAAAAAGCTTTTTTCCACGAAATTTCACCGACCGTTTTGATTGCTTGCTTCAGCGCGCGTTTCTCATCGTCCTGTACAATTAAATTTCTCCAGGATCACGAATATCCGGAAAAATTTCACGTAACTCGCATTTTTCCTCCTGAAGCAATTAATTCGTATGCCCGTGGGAAACATACGATTCAGCTTGAAATATTTTTAGCCTGTTTTCTAGGCGAAAGGTATGTTTCAAATACGTTTAAAGAGAATAATTGTACTTTTTATTTCATTTAACAATCGTTATTATATTTTTCTTCACATACCTTTAAACTCTATGATATTAGATTTCTCAATTGTATTTTTCACGTAAGTTGAGAATATAAAGAGGAAGATATATAGCGTCACTTAAAATGAAAGATGAATTTAGCTTTTACAACGAGAAATATTTTCAACAAAAGCCATTTTTTGTTCTATTCCCGCACGCAAACAACTTTTTTAATATATATTTTATATATTTATATAATTACATTTATGCTTCTTGTATACTTATAGGATTCTGTTTTGCCTATTGAATAATTACTAACAATAATATTAGCGAATAATAACAATAATGTCTATTATTATATACTAGTACACCAATTATATATTAGTTTGAAATTTAGGTACCTTGATTTTTTTAACGAACAATAATTGATTCTCAAAAAATATAACAAATACAAGTATATCGTATATTTACATATATAATTACACTTTGATATTATGTTTCTTTGTCTTTTTTAAATAAGGAGTAATTAATTTTCAAAGGTTTACTTTTGACTGAGAATCAAGCGGTATATTTCACAGTTTTGGTGCTATCGTAAACTTTCTGCAGTTAATTAAGCTCTGAGCTAGTTTCGAACAGTTAACTTGAACTCATAGGATTACTGACAGCGTTACAATTTCCCTCGTACGTTTCGGATAATTAGATTCTGTCGCGAGAGGTATGAATCAAAACGGTGCTGAAAATAAATTTTCTCTCTTTGTCCTCGATTTATTATACGTGAACGATTACAAATTACGTCGGAATAATTTCTAAGTTCACGTTACAATGTCCTTTATCATACCAATTTGTTGTGTAAAAATTTCGTATTCCACGAATAAGTATGTTCAAGCAAACAATGTTAGATAAATAACATTATCTCGCTCGAAGCTTGACTTAATAATATACAGAGTGTCGCATCGAGCAACTGCTTCGAAAGATGAATCTACGCGTGAAACCAATAAAGAAAGTTCATACAAACGTTTTGTTTTCGAAATGTATCAAATTTTACGTTCAAACGATTTGTCCATCCTCGGTGTCGAAATATTTCGCGAAAAAATTGAACGAGACTTCCCGATCTGGAGAAACGAAGAGGATAAGACAGTCAGTGGTGAAACATCTTCGAGCTTATGAAGTTACTTCGAGCTTGTGAAGCTAAGCAGATGCAGCGTGTTAAAGAAGAAGTTCGTTACAATTGGAAAACAAAGTAGAACAGGGCTTAAGTTTACGTGAAATTTTTTTAATTGATTCCACGTGTACATTTACTTATCGAAACGGTTCTTCTATGCGAAGGGACACCCTGTATGAACATATATAACGAAAACATATAATGCGTAAAAAATGTCGTGTCGATGGTACAAACTATCTTACAGTGGAAGAGATCGTGTCAAGTTGTTCAGACTGCTAATTGGACACACAAGATTAACGAACAAAAGAGGATGGTAGAAAACGACGAATTTTGCGTCGCTGTGGTATCGGAGATATTCATAGGACGTCGTTCTGTAGATTCCGAGAGATTATAAAAACAGAATTTATATATGATGGGAAAATTGTAAAACGTGCGGTTGAAGTATGAAGTGAGGAAAGCGAGAAATTGTTATCGTTAACTGGTAAACGTTAACTTGAAATGATCTGAACTTTGTAACGAATGGATGAAATTCCGAAATTCGAACGCTGTATTGTACACAAAAGTTGACACTTCTATTGTACGTCAAAAATAATGGACGGAAATATTTTTTAACATTCCTGGAAAGCGATAAATTATAATAACAAGTAACGCTGCATTTATTCGAAGAAATATGTTCGCAATTGTACCACGACCTACCCCGTACAGCAGAAAATGTAACGTATTGAACGTAGAGAAGCTGTTACACTGCGTTCTTGTCTTTATTCGATAGTTTAGTAGCAAATCAACGCCTAAGAGCGAGATATGATATCCGGACGTGCTATCTGTTACAAGGAGAAACTGCTCCGTGGTACGAACCCTGAGATCTACCATTCAC
This sequence comes from Bombus haemorrhoidalis, assembly GCA_014825975.1. Classification (NCBI taxonomy): domain Eukaryota; kingdom Metazoa; phylum Arthropoda; class Insecta; order Hymenoptera; family Apidae; genus Bombus; species Bombus haemorrhoidalis. The sequence goes on from CM026169.1 coordinate 8,243,452, forward strand.
GGTGCAGAATTCTAAAATGCACAAAGTGAGATGAACGACGCCAAATGTCCAAGGAATTCGAGGAAATATTTAGTTCCGTAGAAAGTAGAGGAAATCTGAAATTTTTCGAATCAACGGACATACGAGACGAGACTTAAACACAAGCAGGACCATCTAATGACTAACTGTTTATGACATTGTCGATGCGACGTTAAAGAATGGGAACAGAAGAAGAAGAAGAATATTGGGTAACTTGCAGAGCACAGTGTTCCATCCAATTGAACTCAAAGCTCAAATAATTCATCCATCATATTCTCAGCAAATAGATACAAAACGTCAACTTTCCTCCAGTATTTTTACAATATTTTTATTAAAACACCGACTCGCTTGGAAACTTGAAGCGAATCGAGAAGTTCTCCAAAAGACGTCTTGCGAAAGACGAGTGTAGGAAGGACGAAGACCCGCTGTCTGCGAAACGTTGTACTTTCGTCGTGAAAGTGCTTGAAACTGCACGCTGAACGAAGCGGCAGTGTTTTAACGAAACGGACGTTGGCAAAGAGAGAGATAGGGAGAGAAAGAAAGAGAGGGGGAGGAAATATGCAGTGGGATTTCGTGCACGATAAGATTGAATTTGCAGCGGAGGGTTACATCCTCGGTGAAGCATGCAACCAGGCCGATACAAATTTATACGGTGGATTCTTGACCCAGAATTGCGGTGTCGTTGCTGTGCATGCCGCTAAATCACGGGAAAGTTGTCGGAGAAGCGTAATTTGAAAGTTGTGTGCGTCCGTTTAAAAGGAATTTACGTGTTTAAAATCCGGTTGAAACTTGGCGAGAGACGGCGAACTCCACGTCAAGTCGCCGATTACGTGGCAATTTTGTTTGCAATGCGCCTATTGCGCACGTGTGGTTAACTTCTCCTAACGTCGTTCGTGTTTTATTAGTAATATCGCCTAATCGGGAGCTAAGGTGAAATGTAGATGGAATGCTGAAAATATGAGAAATACGATCGATCTGATGAAAATGAAAGTTCTTCAAAATCCAACAATTTTGCTAAATAACAAAACGTAATTGCATCGGCTAATTTTTGGTCGAATACAACTGTAACCAGAGTACCATACACAGACCGATTAATACGCATACTAATTAAGTAAAATAGCGCGTCTTACAAATACAAGGTTCCACCATAATTACGAGTAGAAATAGAAGCACGGAGGTGCAATGTAAATTCAGAATTCGAGTGTGTTCGAGAAAGACTTCAAATTAACCATCGCGTATAGTCCTGTGACAAAAATTCGGCTCATTGGAGCATCTCAGCAGGCAGCTTTTCATCCGTAATTGCTTTCTACAGATGTATTTTTAACAAGGCCAATTGAAGTTGAATAATATATCAACGCCACGTTGAAACGTTTAATCTGGCAACTTTTCGTATCTCACCCTTGGGACTCCACTTGTGGAATTACATTATTTAATCAAACTTGTGCAGAGCTAGCGATACTCCTGCACTATCTTCAACACAGCCTACGCTCTTCTGCTCGTTTCCTCTCGGACTGTCCTCCACAATTAGCGTACTCGCGGGAAATCAGCGTACTAATGCGCCGCCTTTAACGAGTTTATCTCTCGTTAAGCTGCCTTTTTCTCTTCTCGTTAAGCGTGGTCTTTCGATTAATAATCTCTTAGCCAGTTTCACCTCGAACGTTTTTCACTGTTTTATTGTTGATGCTTGCATTCCAACAGGAATATTTTTAATCTCTTTCATCTCTTATAACGGAATCTACGAATTTTGTAACGGTACAAATCTGTCAATATTTTTGCACAATTGATTTTTTGTTATTTACTTTCTTTATTTTCCTTGGAATCTTTTTGTTTCTTATTCTAAGTATTGTTTATACATAGATACAGTCAGAGTTGTGTTCTTGGTATAGTGAATTTTTTAGGTTCTTTAAGAAAGGTAAAGCCAGATTAAGTTTATAGCAAAGTTTAGTCGGAATTTTAACTTTTCAATTCTGCAGACCAAAAGTGTCTACGTAAATATTATGTATTATAATATTTCAATATTTCACGTGGTCTGAATAACATTAGCTGCTAGAAAAATTGTAAATTGTTCTATTCGCCGCGAAACTGTCGGTTAAAAATAAATCTTATTTGTCACAGGCATTTTTCATTAAATCCTGAGTGATTTTATGCATTTCTATGCTTTTACTAAAACAAAAGAAATGGAGTTTAAATAGAAATTTGTTTCGTCCATCAGATATTGTAATAAATACTCCATTCTGAATATTTCGTATATTTTTGTATGTTATATGTATTGTGTGAAAGTTTGCATTTGAAAATTCGCAATCTAAAAATTGATATCGAATAATAAGGAAGAAACTGACGAGGGATCTACGATCTAAGTCTAAGTGATCGGGTGAATAGTAGGCGATTCTCGCCTGTATTCTTTTGAAAGCGATTCCTAATGTATCACACGGTTCACGAAACTCGTCGTGAATTCATTGACGCGAAACAAAGCGTGGAATTATGAGAGTGGATCGTGGAAGGCGCGATTCGACGTTTGTCAGGCTGCTGCGATCGAAGATGGTGAGAAACGAGTTGAAATATCTCGACGAGTGACTCGATTTACGACGCGACGCTGCAACCAACTATATGGAAAGGATAATTTGATGGCAGATCAATCTTACAGAAACGATTTACGGATCCATAGGCAGATGCGGATGAAATATAACGTTTCCTGTCGTTCATCATCCATTAATAATCATCGCAATGTTTCCAAGTCGCGTTACAATTTATTTCTACGTATTTTTTCCTTCTTCTTCGATCAGAAAATGATACTCTTTGGAAAACTAAATTCTTTTGAATCTTCAAAGAATAATGATAGTTTTTCAAGGAGGCTAGGTAATCTACAAATTTCATTATATTTACAAACGAAGTATGTGTAAAATATTATTGGTTTATTTAATCGTGGCCACGAAGTTACAATAAAATTCTAACGAACTTTAGACCGGATTTTCTGAATGAAAACGAGAAATAAATTTCTTGGAATGTTCGAAGAACAATAATTGCAAGAATTTCTCTACGTTTCTAAACTTCAAAGAGACTAACCGATTCAGATATCGTTCTATTTATAAGGAAATAGACATAAAGTATTAATTGCTTCGCCGAAGCATCGTGAATTTTAAACCAGATTTTCAGAATGAAAATAGAAATAGAAATTTCTCGGAATATTTAAAGAATAATAGGTGTATTAACTTCGTTACGTTCCTAAATATCAAAGCAACAAGTTAATTCGAGCTCGGCTCTATTTACAAAACACATGAGCAGAAAATATTGGTTTACTTGCTCATACTGGCAATGGTCTGTGTTTTAAGGTTTAAAGAGAGAAGTAGACGTGGTATATCTAGTTTATTCGACCACCCTCACGATGACTTCCGTCGGGACCTTCTGGAAACAGATACAGGCATAAAGTATTATTACTAGTTTATTCGATCGTTCATAAAATAGCAAACGCGTGTGCGGTAACAGAAAAGAATAACGAAATGAGACGCTAGATATTGTAAAACTGTGCAATGTTTTATAAGATCTTGTGTATGATTGTCAAATTCAGCTACGAATGGATGCGTTTCGTCGATTTGTGAAGCTTGTCAGTGTCTTTAAATATGAGGCAGAAATCTGTAATTTAGTATCAGGTTCGTTCAAATTCCTTTCTCTTTTTAATTATTTTTCTTTTTAGCAAAAATTAAAAAAATTTAATAATCCTCGTATTTTGATATTTTTATAAGAATTTGTGAAGCTCTTATACCTTTCAATAATTATACGTATCGCACATATATTACCATTTCAAAAGTGTCACAATTTAAAATAATTCAATCTCGTGATTGAAAAATGAAAACCATTCACGAGATTTTCAAAGATTAATAAATATACGAAAATAATATTTGCGAGTCTTTTAATATTTGAAATAATAGCAAGCTATCTTTTAGTGGCTGTTTTTAAAATATAAAAAAATATACTCCTTTAAAAATGTTAAGTTATTTTTATTGTCAGACACGCCCTTGGCTTAGCGCAATCCCATTGAAAAAGATTAAAGGGCTTAAATACCTTAGACGTAGTATTCTGTCGTAATCGTTGCACGTTCAGGATGAAAAATCGTAGCACGGGGTCTCGAGATGGGGAACGAACGAAAATTCTCACGGGGTGTAAGGCTGGCTTCAGGGCATTAAAGCCACGAGCGAGAAAAGTCGATGGTGCAGCCACTGTTGCTTCTTCACGGTACTGATAAATTTACAGTACCCTGAGCCACTGTTTGATACAGGCAATTTTACGAAGGTAGAAATAGGGCCGGGAAGAGAAATACTTTAAGCCTGGTTCCATTTTGAACGCTTAGATATTGTGTCCAATGACGTCGACCGTTGTGTGTTAACATTAACCCTTTGCAATCCTACACCGAATTGGATTTCATGATCTATTTTATTTGACTTTTTTCTTTTTCTTTCAGTTTTCAACAGAAACACATTCTTTATGACATCTTAATATGGAAACACATTCTTTTCCCTTTACAATATCACCTTTCTGAATCGAACTTTGCTGAGATCATTTCTCTTACAATTAGCCAAAGATCAATACTTTAGTTTGGAGTTTTTATAGATAAATATTTATTTGTATTTTAGAATATGATGGTAGAGTATAATATTTTTCTTTTGTTTTCTACGTTATTACTTCATATTTCTCGGTCTTCGTATTGCCCATAAAATTATAAGAATCGTCCTTTTTTTACTTTATCACAGACATTTCCCTTATCATTTTTCATGTATGCTTCATCTTTCATAAATATCCGTGCTATAACTTCGCTTTATTTCTTCATTCACCGCGCCATATGGCGAACAAAAATTGTTCTTTCTGCGGAAAAAAAGATTGCTCGGTTAATACTTGATAAGTGTCTAGTGTATATCCATAGCCATCATTGTGAATGGAACAAAGCAAATCGCGGAACCTCTTCTTGGAGGAGAAAAGTTTAAAACCTCTTCTGACTACGATAGCATTCATTTTTCTACCCGCGTTGAATGTGCATTTTTTCCCTCGTTTTTAAAATACCTAGTGTATATAGGCTACTCTACGTTCTCTTACTCTTGAAGTCTTCGTTTTTCGACACTCTGTAGATCGGTGACGAACCGAGAATTAAGAAACGCGAGTAGTTGAACATTTTCTGCCGGTACCAGTGAAACTAGTTACGAAATAAATAGAATTTTCAGAAACCAAGACAATACTTAGCAATTCTTCTTTTTAGTGTTTTGTGTCATAATGTAAAGATTGTTCATCGCTATTTATAGGTATTTGTATAAATAAATTTTCGCAGCCGTTATTTCGATTATAATATCGTGGAAATAGTTATGGATTGTTATAATGTAAGAATAATTATATATTGTTGTTAGTTATTAATAGATATTTATATAGGTTTATTACAGGAGTTTATAACTATAAACAGTTGTTAATTTATAATATGTTATACTAATAATATATTAACAACTACTTCTGTAATTAATGTTGTACTAATTACTAATACTAATATTATATGAATTTTTCTGTGTTATTGTACATATAGAAATAAAAATAATTGCATATTATTAGTTACTAAGTTATTTGCATATTTGAACATTGATTATTAGACGAAATTAAATTTGGTTTGCGTTGATGCAGTGATCTAGCGCATGTTAAAGCGTCGACGTAGTTTCGAAGTTATAAAGATCGAAGAGTAAAAACAGAATGGTTTGAAGGTACAAAAACTGCTAAACGAATTTGTACCTGATTTAATAATTTACTTTTTAATTAATATTGATTTTATTGAAACAGAATGTTTTATTTTCTTTATAATCAACATTAACGACGAGAGATTAAAAAGGAAATGGACGAAGCATTGGCAATTAGTAAATTGTTGAAATTATGAGTTCTTTGCTTTCTTATGACTATCAGTATGAATTTGTCATTTAAAAGCTCACAGTCTTGCTTCGTGCAAGCCTAATCTCTTCGATACTAAATTTAATTGCATTGATTACTCGTCAGACCTACTGACCTAGTCAACAGCGAGATCGAAAAGAGTAGGACTGTCATTTACGACACGCAATTTAACGCTTTAACATAGATTGGAGACAATCCAGATAAATCATCGAACGAATATACGTAAAATTATGAAAATGTAATAGAACGTAAATCATAAACAAATGGAAGTAAATCAGCATTTTTCTGAAATTATAAAATTCGGTCTGATCTCAACTTTTAATACCTGACGCTACAGTAAACAATCAGTTAGAGAAAAATGAACGAGCAAAAATTTTATCATTTATATATATACAGGGTGCAACAGAACATGTGTGACCGACTTCGAGAGTTGATTGTACATCTAAATATCATAAAAGAGGTTCCTATGAACGTACATCGCATCTGTCTTCGTTTATAAGACGTAACGAAGTTTTGATTTTGTGTTATCTAATTATCTTTACAGAAGATTTTCAAAACGATCGCCTTATATTTCAAGGCAAACCTGTAAACGTCTTGTCATGAATGCGGTTACATTTCCAATGTTTCCAGGTATTTCCCGAACTTGTTGAAAAGCCTGTTTTATTCTGAACCTTAGTATTTCCACATTTTCAAGATATGTTGCTCTGTTCAACAAAATTCTCACAAACTAAGACAGCTAGAGTATATGTTTTTATAAACTATCTCTCATACTTTTTTAGGTGTACAGTAAGTTGCCGAAGTGGGTCCCACGCGTTCTATTACACCCTATATATTCTCATTACGAATGCGACAAACACTGAAAGCACATAGCAGTCAAGCGATAAATAACGCGAGCATCAAACGAAGCATAAATTCATTTTTTATTCCTACTGAGACACTTCATTTCCGACACTTACATCATTTATCATTCTACCTGGTCAGTTACCGAGCCTGTTTTCTTCACTCCCGTTGAGTCACTCTCGATGACTCTTATTCGTCCACGATCGAATTCCTGTGTTATAAGCAACCGTGTTTCCTTCTTCGTTTTTTCTTTTCTCATTTGAACCAGCTGAACTCGCGGTCACGGAGAAAACAAGGTAAGAACGGGTTCGTACGAGCGTGTATATATAACAGGCAGGAAAAAGAAGAAACTAGCATAGAGGGGCTGTATAGAAGGCAGAGGGTGAAAAGAGAGGAGAGAGAGAGAGAGAGAGATTCGTTATTGATTCGAACTCGACACAGCTTGGGGTACAGTTGTGGCAGACTATGTATCGACGATGCACAGAATCGGGCACAAACATTCCGAGAAACGTGCCCTCGGTACGAATGACGGATGACCGCGGCTTGTATCGGCAAACAATCCCGCGGGAATGCCGTCATAGCGATCGGAAGCAACAGTATCAGCTGGAACAGCGAAAGGATGCACCAGGCGTGAGCTCCTGTTCGCTGGTAGTTTTATAATTATTAAATATAGCCTTTTGTCAGATAATGAGAATTTATTCGATTCGTTGCTTCAGAGAATGTATGAATTTTATTTCTGGATTACGAAATAGAAGTGGAGGTTCTGAGGATTAAATTTGTTGCGTTGCGTTTTTCATTTGTCAGATAATGGAAATTAATTGGAGATTTTTCGAAGAAAGTAGGAATTCTATTTCTGCATCATGAAATAGCGAAGGTTCTAAGAGCTAATTTCGTTGTGTCGTGTTTTTGGTTTGTCAGATAGTGAACATTAATTTGACGACTTTTTTTTGGAGAAAGTATGAATGTTATTTTTAGATCGCGTTATACGGGACACGTTTTAAAGGTTAATTAGTTAATTATACACGAGTGTTGAATAGGTTTTACGATAGTTTCTGGGAATAGTTTCGTAGGTATCTGGCAATTAAATATTTTACTTCGATGGGTTTGTTTCAGGAGAATTTCAGTTTCATTTATAAATTTATCATTTATCGTTTATAACATCCCTCGAATTATAAAGAAATTGTATGGTTACAGGATTAAATTAACTTTTCTACTCTTTCTTTATGAATGATAAGGTAACTGTAAGAAATTTAATTATTGAACAAATACACTCAATTAAACATTATGACTATTAAAATTTGCAGCGTACTTGAACATCTTCGTGGTCTTTTATAATCTTTAGAAACCCTATGACGAGGTTTTTCTATCGTCGTACAATAACAACTTCTTGCCATCGCGAATTATTAATGAGATAAAGAAAGGAAAGATGTCTACATCCTACTTTAAACGAGCCTGAGTTTGTCCTTCGATCCGGTAATTAAACACTAACAAAGAAACTGCGTCATATTCTTCAAAAAGATTAAAATCGACTCTCGTCACTGAGAAACTTCTCGTAAAAGAAACATTATGCTTTCTTATCAAATTTCGTTACGGTTGTAATATTCAGATTTGTTGCTTCTCTAAGCATTAGAATTTCAAAATAAATTCTAAGCAAATAAAAGAAAAGAAATGAATACGATAAACATTTAAGAAATATTTTACAAAATTTACACAATTTAGATAAATTCCTTTGCTAGTTTTAAATTTAAATAATATTTTACAAAATTTATACAATTTAAGTAAATGTCTTTGCTAGTTTTGGCGGAAAGAATATTATCTCTTAGTATTTTATTCCTCAGAAATGAAGATTTTTTAATTATTTGTTACACGTTCCAAGCAAATTTAAATTTCGAAAATAACTAAATAAAATCTGAAGAATATAAATAATATCCAGACTCGACAATATTCGCTATATTTAGCTACTTCTTTCGTAGCTTTCAATGAATATTATTCTTACACGCTTCCATCGAAAGCATAATGGCGATTACAAAGTGCACGTTGGACACTTCTTGGAATATACAGGAATGAAGATTAATGGGTTCTATTTACGTAAGGCTGTTTATAAGTTCTATCTTGGACGGTACCACGATGGCAAGTCGAATTGGGAACGATATCGGTCCGCAACATTGTTTGAAGTCGCGTTGTACTCGAAAATAGGCGGCTTTTGAATTACAAAGTCAATACGATCTATAAGCGTGAGCAAATTTGAAAATTGAGTCGAATTTTTCAAATAGCTATTGTAAAGCTATTGTAAAAATAGAAATTCGAAGACATCGGTATTTTTCTTCGCGTCGTACCCTTCGCTATTACCAGAATTTCGCCTAAATATCTCGTAAAGTATGAAAGAAACGTTCAACAAAATTGTATACCTTCGTATTTCCAACAATATACAAATTTATGCTATATTTAGAAGACGAGGGAATCAGCCGGCGATTCAAATCGCGAAAGATTTAAAAATTCCATCTGAACTTTTGCAACAGGATATTCCACATTCATTCGCTCACTCAATGTCACAATATAAACTCTGCAATCCGCTGTTTCCACTGTTGCAGGCAAATTTTCGGCTCTCCATTCATCCGAATAATTTCACTGGTGGCTCATTATTCCGCCCTTAGCATACACAAGGTGTACCGCACTTGGCGTCGTGCAATAAATCTCCTTTCTCTTGCCCTTTATTCATTCACGTACGCTGCCTTTCACCCGTCCACGCTCACCCTGTTAAATATTCCCCTCTTTTCTTCCCTTCTATCCGTCTTTGCTCGCACGTCGCAACTCCTTTTTCCTTACATCAACGTGCACAATGTTTCTGTAAAGCGAGCCGAGCGTTCTGCGCCTGGGTGGCACGGTCGCTGTACGATAAAATCTCGACGACTTTTCACGGAGGAAACTGCACCCGCGTTACAGAGGATTTTCATTCAGCCGGAAACAGCATGAACAGAACACGTTCGCGAGACGTTAGAACGATTTTGTTCCCAGGGTATTTTCAGCTAGGATGATATTATAGTAATGTCTGATGGTTTAGGTTGAAATTTACCGATACATATATTTTACCGATTGTTGCGTGTAAGTAGAATTTTTATATAAATTTACGTTTTCGTGAAACTAGCTCGACCTGTTAAAAAATTATAATTAGTATTCTGTTGTGGATGTTTTCTATGTTTTTGTATGCTATATATTCTGTTCACTTTTGCATGTTTAAATTTCATATAAATGCATAAAATGCCGCAGGACGTTCTAAAAATAGAATATGCAATTATTCTAAATTCGTTTAAAACGCCGTTGAATGTTTAAAAATGTTCACTCACGTAGTATATTTTTTGGTTGCTTACAGAAAGCAACAATTTCTTTATCACCACAGAAGCCAGAAATTTTTAAATAGCTGACCTTTGACTTCACTTTTCCATTTCTACTCTACTTTTCCAACTATGTAGTAATGAAAATCAAACATGAAAAGAACCCAATAGAAATGGAATTACGAGATTCTTCTGTGTGCTCTTGAAACGGTCGACTATTTTTATTTAGAATATTAAAATTACACGTTGAGACAGTTTAGAAGTTTAATTTTCTCGGAAGAAAATACATTTTTAACATATTCTACGATTCAGTGGGTAAAAATTCACCGAGTAAAATTTGTATAAAAGTGGATATTCTCTGTAGCTATAGAGTCAAATTACGATCATTAAGAGGTACAGTTCATCGATCTCGATTAATGAGTGGCTATAGCAACAGAATCAATTCGGTTTGATAGGTCGACGCACACGCGTAACCGCGCTCCAGGAATGCGGTAGATCGTACTGCGGCAGGATTAATTATTTCCGTTATCAGTTTCATACTAATCATTTCCAAACCGGCAACGTAAACCAATCGAGCACGCCTCTAAACGATATCGACCGTGTGCAACTTTACGTCTAATCGAGTACAAATTGCTCCACCTTGATAACTATCGTACGCTGTTCATTAGTTTAGAAACAGAGTATTATTTATTCAATATTACTTTGCGTTAATATTTGCAAATCTATATAACTAGTTTTCCATGATTGATTTTTCTACAGGTCTTTAGCAAAAGTTTTTGGTGCAGATGCTGAATATATAATATATATTCTCCATTGTTGTAGCAAAAGTGACGAATATAAATGATCAGGTGCTTCATCGCTTGTATCGAAGTGATGAGTTTCATTCATCACACAATTTTTGTGCTAAAGTGTATAACTTACGTAATATATAAGCCATAACGAGTCACGATAGTACGGAATACTTAAGGAATGAAGCGTTTTAGTTCGGAAGAATGTACGAAAGGAAGTTAGTATAATGCTGTGACACATTTATCAACAAACTAAATAATAAACAAGAATTGAGATTTCTATTCAGTTCGTTTAATAATGATAGCTCGAATACGTTGAAAATAAATGTTCTTAATTCGTTTAACGAATGTGCAGCAGAGAATTAAATTGGCGCGCATTTCGAAATGGAAATAAAGAAATAGAAAGACATAAAAGTGTAATTTAATTTGAGAGGTTTGTTAAAATGGTAACTGGCAATCTTTGTTCAGTCTGTCGAATCGTAGAATCTCACATTTCCTTTGGATAACTTTCTTTTTTAACATCATCTGTTCTCTTAACGTAAATAGTGAATTAAATTGGCGCGCAGTTTGGAAAGAAAATAAAAGAAATGCAAGGTGAATAAACTGGAAACCGTAAAAAGGCTAGTCTACTTTGAAAGTTTCATTTAAATGGTATTTTAGATCTTTTTACTTAGTCTCTATGTGTCTATTATCTTTGAAACAACATTTTTTACTATTCTTCATTTTCGTACATAAGCATTGCATCAAATTGGCGCGTAATTTAAAATCCATCGTTAAAGCGAAATGAAATAATACAAAAGGAACGAAACACAAGTAAGAAACGTGGAAGGTTTCGTTTGAAATATTTCTTTAAGTTACGACTGAGATATTTTATTCAGTCTGTCGAACAATAGAAACTTGTATACCTTTGAAGTAATTTTTCTTAAATACGGTATCTAGTTCAGTGATGGAAGTAGAAGATAATTTATTGTATGTAAATCATAGATCTAAACATTGATTAAGAACGGAATAGATGTGACATTCAATGCATTTTCATTCGAGGGTCATCTGTCTCTTTTACCATTTCTCTATCACATGCGATGTTATCGATTCAATATAGCGATTTGAATTCGAACTAAAGTCTTGTATGAAGTTACAAATAGAACAGAGAACACGATATTAATCGGAAGCAAAGTATATAACTTTATACTTTCACGTACTTTTGCTTTAGAAACTTGCAACACAATTTAATGGTAGCTCGAACAGACAAATTACGTGCAATGGAAAGAGCAAAAGGCCAACGAAAAGAGCGTCGCCAAAATTTACTTTTGTGTTTCTTTCGTTTTACAAGAAAGTAATAGATGCACAACATTCTTTGTCTAATATTATTTTATTGAATTATGTATGATCCATTTTGTTTTATCTCTATTATTATAATCGTACATAATTCAATAAAATAACGTGAAAAATGTCGTGTATCTATTATTTCCTTATAAAACGAAAGAAACTTCTGGAACAACCTAATATATCGAAACTCAAGCTTAAAACTAATGACGCGACTTAAGGCTAAGATCTAAAATCAAGACTTAAGACTAAGGTTTAAAACTAAGACTCGAAACAAAAGATAAGTTCCCCGTTGTCCCTCGACGTCCAACAATGGGGCCTAAAATGAACTTAATATAGGTCTTACAACTAAAACCAACTTAAAGGTATAAAGGCAAGCTAAAGATAGACACTAGATAGATACTAACCTAAGGTACATTAAATCGTAGCCTTACGGACTACGTTTTCACGACTTCCGATCTAAAATCTACATATTTCGATGTCCGTAGCTTGTTTCCGCATCAACCAGTGTCAATAAAATATTCAGCATCTGTATAAATGTTCAAAATGTGTTCTTTAAATCTTCGTTGCAAGGCCAGATAAAAAAGAAATTGAAAAATGTGACTTTTACTATTTTCTTCGCGATTTCGACCAGTTGCATTTTTTTCAATCATTTTTTTTATACGTAATTTAGTAAAGTAATCTGTCTAACTTCTCGAAAGGAAAAAGAAGACTCAAGACAATTTGGTCTAATTTTAGGAAAGTTATTCGGTCTCAAAGGGTGTTGCAACAATTTCGGAAGTCGCTGTATTTATCTGAAGATTAATTAAAACTAAACACACGCATCTCAAGAAGTTCGTTATCTCTCGGCACCCAGCACGTTACTTACAATTTACTAAGTATATTGTAATAATAGTAACGATTTACTAAGATAATTAAAGATAAGACACACGCGATGTTGGCTGTCTAAACTGAGGGTAAAAATTAATACTTAAATCTAAAACTTGAAAGTGAGCATACACCACGCGCTATCAATCTCCCAGAACGGTTACATGGATCTTTACAAAATTAAAAGCAAGTGTACACTACGCAACATATGTCGCCATTTGTCAGCCGCATAATGATTAAATGGATCATCAGAAATTTAAAAGAAAAATACTATGCAACATCCATCTCTCCTCCCATAAAACGACTACATAGATCTTTACAAAATTAAAAGTGTATTTATCTATTTTATAATTAATTAAAACTAAGATGCACGCATCTTACAGTCTATGGTGTTTCTCGACGAGTTGCCACTCCAATTTAGATCAACAAAAGACTCCTAAAAGAATTTTACAATTTTGGAGCGTAGATTGAGACTCTGTTAGAGTAGTTCTCAGTTCGACATCGTTTCTCACAGATTAATTTCATAATGTCGAAACAGCGTAAATGTTAAACGACGCAAAGATCAATCTATGGAAAACTGAATGCCAATTACCAGATTTCACTACGAGAGGTGGTTGATCCTTAATCGGTTTAGCACGGTGGTAGAGCTTAGCAACTTAGACACTCTAATCTGTAGTCGTGGGACAAGAAACGAGAACTGGCATCAACGAATTCTCACCTATGTATAGCCAATTCTCGCTCGTGCATCCATGCCAGTGAAGTGTTTATGCTTGGCTGAATTGTACACACGACTTCTATCGACGACTTCCTCTGTTCTGACGCTTTGTTTTAAAAGAAACAGTCTGCAAGTTTAGTTTGTCATGCACAGAAAATAGCTTATAAAGGTTTATTGTTAAGATGCGATTGTATATTAGACGCAATAGATCTTTGCGCACAGGTATCTATTTGAAGATGTTAGAGAGTATTATTCATCGTTCGAAATATTTGAAACGCCACACTCAGGCTATGTGATTTTATTTACAGACGGTTCGATAAATGATTGTAGTTGATCTATTAGAAATAACCAATGGCATCGGAATTCCTTCCAAGTGTTCTTTGTTCAACGATGAATAATATATTAAAGTATATTAAATTTTGTATATAGCACCTTCTTACGATTACAGAAATTTGATAATATGGCAGTGAAAATTGTACATTTTATTCAAAATTCGGGTGTTCAAAGGACTTGAACCTTAAGGTAAAGAATTTCTTAGCTCCCTAGTTATAAAATTAAAAATGCCAAATCTCTCAAATGTTGAAGCGTCATATTTCGAAATCTTAAGATTCTTAAATCCGAGATTCGATGCTTTTAAAATCTAATATTTGGAATTTTGAAGCTCTCGAATTCTATGATTTAAAGTTTCGTAGCTCTGGAATTGTTAAGGTTACAGTAACTACAAAAGATATTTCACACCATTGTATTTATTGTAACATTTGTACATTGATTAATTAGATTCAAGCAGTTACATCGCATTTCGTATCATTTATTGATACTTTTATGCAATCAGAAAGATTTTATGCCATAGAAATAAAAATGTTTATTAAGATAAACGCTTCATTGGAAGACAAAGGTTTTTAATATCCTATATTTCATCAACAGCAAAATACGTTTATGTATTTATGTGCGTATTATGTACGTATTATATTATTCTACAAACTTGTTCAGAGACTTGGGTCAGAAAGGGTGGCCGGATGTAAAACAAGGTTCACGAGGGTGATTTATCGGAAAAACGATATTCGTCGAAGGAACAGTGTCGCTTCTGGAAGGATTAAGGGCAGACGATTCATGGTTTGATATCACTATAAGCGGCACATTATGTTGCCATATTGAATTATGGACGTTGATGGATCATCTTGTCACAGTATTGAGCCACGTTGTCTCTGGAAAGTATAATTCGTGTTTTGCTACTTATATTGGTAAGAGAAATGGCATTTCATTCTTTGGAAACACAAGGTATTAAGAATAGAACTTTACGATTCGAAAAATATTGTTGTCAAGAAAATTTATGGAGTTTGCATAGTGTGATTTATTACGAACGTCACGAATATATTCTGGAATTTCTGTGGAATAATTTGTTTTGTTTTTATGTCATTTTCTCTTGACAATGTTATTTTCTTTCTGACGATGCAGTACATAATTTTGCTGGAGTACGTAATTTTTTGTTTTGTTTTTTCTTATTGTAGACTGAGTGGGTTTTCATTTAATTTTTGAACGGAAGTACTTTAAATTGGAAAAGTTCTCTAATATCAGGTGTGCTCTGGCAAATCGATATCGCAAACGTTTGCACAAACCTTTTACATCGGGTTTCATTTAAAGGAATTTTCAATTAAAATGGATTACATTGACGAAGGAAGATTTGGAATGGAAATCAAAATTCGCACATTAGATGTCATAGAAATTTGTAGACATTCTTCCCCTAATTTTTCTACGTATTATTACATTAATGATATTAGGTTGTCCGAAATGTTTCTTTCGTTTTATAAGGAAATAATAGACGTATAATATTTTATATTAGCACGAACATAATAATAGAAATAGAACGAAATGGATCACACCTAATTCAATGAAATAATATGAAACAGAAATTGTTGTTCATCTATTATCATCTTATGAAACGAAAGAAACTTTTCGGACAACCTAATACAAAAAATATATTACTGTACAATGACTAATCTCAATATAGTAATTTTTAAACTATATTAATTCATTTTAATAACCTTAAGACACGTTAATATCTTTTTGCAGAAAGTATGCGTCGAAATTATTACTAATTATTGAAAGATTATTAAAATATTTAAAAGAATAAAAATACAGGATTCTGCATTAAAAAGGAGAAATTTCCAGTAAACATAAAACGTTGGTCTACCATACTACCCTATGTTTTATTCGTCAATGACATTTATCCCCTGTAACCATAGTTATTAAAACATTTAGTTTCTTCAAAATTGTCCTTGACGATAGCCTGAGACATTTTTGCAAGTTCAAGGTTGATATAAACAGCGTTGACATTGTCCATCATGAATCAGTGGAGGAAATAATTTATCACTTGAGTAGCCTCCAGCGCTTTCCCGTGATGGGATTGAGACGTAGAAAAATGTGTACATTCGGGAAGCAATTCTATCTTGAGAGTAGATTCCAGAGGGAATTCTAGCATCAAGAGAAACCTAAGAAACAAGAAGTTAGAGTAATAAAAAGCAACGATATTTGGGTACTAGAGAAGGAATTCTAGTAATGAAAAAAAGCAGCGCAATAGCACTGTCCAAGGAATTCTAGTAATGAAAAAAAGCAGCGAAATGGCACTGTACAAGGAATTCTGTCAATAGACAGAGTGACGAGAAAAATAAAAGGGGAAAACAAAAGGGGCGATAGAAAAATGTGTAATGGTATTAGGAAAGGAATTCTAGCAGTAAAAAGAGTAACAAAAAAATTAAAAAGTCAACTTGCAGTATCAATAGAATACCAAACAATAGATACCATAAGAATGCTATACCATTAGAATAAAAGGAGAATGCACGAGAGAATAGAAAGAGAAGAAAAAAGCATTGCAGTGGTATGAAGAGAAGAATTCTAGTAAAAAAAAAAAAAAAAAAAGAATGAGTTGTTCCTGTAGAGGAATTCTAAGCTACGTTCACAACGTAGTAGGAATTCACAACAGCATTATATAACAATATTTTATTAAATGTATACATAAGTGTCGCAGAATTGTTTTCAACTTGGAAATTTCGTTACTTATACCTTTTATTCTTTCTCTGGTACATTTGATCATAGATTGCTTAGTACAATTCTCAGGATTTTTTACGATAAGTATAATCAAAACGCGTTACGTATCAGCATGTCAAATTCATAGTTAATAATCAATGGTTATATTTGGATTAGGTCAGAACGTTGACTAGTTAACGTATGAATGATTACACGTGTCTCGTGCCGTCTGTTCGCGATGATATCTCGCTTGAAGCACGACGAATGCATAATTGAATTGCCATAGAAGTGTTGGCTAGTTTGGGG
The DNA here is from genome assembly GCA_014825975.1 of Bombus haemorrhoidalis. Lineage (NCBI taxonomy): Eukaryota > Metazoa > Arthropoda > Insecta > Hymenoptera > Apidae > Bombus > Bombus haemorrhoidalis. The sequence continues at coordinate 8,260,578 of CM026169.1, forward strand.
TACAAGTTCTGATTATATAGGGTGGCCCATTTAACTTGACCATTCCAAATGTTTCCATCGTCGTTCGTGACGGGACGAAATTTCTCAGCGGGCAACTGTTTCAAGGTAAACGGTCTCGTGATCGGTGAAATTTTTACTTGCTGGTAGTAGTATTGTTGATTTCAAGGCTATTCGGCTTCTTTTCAAGCAAAATTCCTTGTTTTTTAAACGAAAGTCATTTTATTACTGAACTGTGCATTTTTATGCAGTTACGGCAGATTTGAAGCTGTAAAAATACACAGAATGCATATGGCAAAATATATGAAATACTTAAAGTATAATATTTAATAAGTAAAACAATTTTTCTGTACAATTATCCTACATTTATTTCACATGTAGAATATATAGTTATTTTATTTTAATCGTTGAATTTATAACAACTTACAATTATATTTATTTTGTCATAGTATTCCTTATCTTTTCCTACATTTTTTATACAAAGAATACCTAACTTTTTATATTAATAATTAGATAAAAATATTGATAAGAATATGAAACCGGTTGTATCGATTTAGATAATAAGATCGATAGAAGAACTCAATGAAACTTTCGTTTAAACTGTATGCCAGGGATGGCTTCTGTCTTGATCATCAATTTTGCTGGCAGCACAAGAAAGGCGAGGTTTAATCATCGAACGCATTGTTACCTCTCGAAAAACATTGGGATTGGTTTAAATCAATCACGTCGTTGGAGCTCGTTGAATTCTCATCGATGTCAGCGTAACGTAATTGGGTTTCCACAGTGATATTCCACAGCAAAATGTACAATTATTGATTTTTCTTTGAAACTTGCTCGAGTTATATTTACGCTGTCATAAAATTCACGTGCAATTGCAATTATGGAAATTGCTAACAGAGAACACGAAATCGGCATATCGAACATTGGTATATGGTATAATACCGTTCGATTTATTGTAATTTTCAGTCGATCGAAATAGTTAATTTATTCATTGCATAAATTTAGTGTTTATTTCTCGGAATTTTTTATATTTCAAGCATGGTTGAGAAAATTTATTAATCAAGCAGAATTCTATGAAATAATTTAAAAGTTTCGGAAACTTCGAAAAAATTCTGGTATATTCCTTTCATTATTTCTTTATTTATTTTTAACGTCCCTATTATATTACGCATTTTTAGTTTGCATTATCCAAACGTTTGAGCGTTTGTCTCAATAAAAATACAAATTCTTTGTATAAATTAAGGATGAACATTTGCTTGCAGTGTACCAACGCCGTTCAACATTTTCGATTTCTGCGTCGTGCAACACAGCAAGAATCAACATGCATGTCGAAAATATTCAGATATAACAGATGTTTCGATCGTTTCGTAAACTTGCTGACACGTGTTGTAGTCTTGACAAGTTATGTTTGGCGGCGATCTTAAAATTCTAACGTGATTCTCCTGTTACCATCGGCGGAACCACGTTGTGTTCTGTCAGCGGGCTCACTCGTCGTTTCTGTATGCTACAACGTTGAAAGCACCCTCCGTGGCCGAGGAAACCTGTCTCGCAATATTCTTGCAATTTATAATTTACGAGTCGCGGCCGAAGAAGCTTAGGGTGGCGTATCACCTTTTCCTCTTCTCCTTTCTGTACGCCGCATTGCGAGCACTATTCTTAGATCACGGGGAAGGTTCTCACAGTAACAAATGTCAGGCCTCTCTCGGCACTTGCGATACGAAATTGAAATATCGTGGTACCGATCTTTTTTATTCTCGTCGACACTGATTATTACGATGTGATAATCTTGGTAGTTGAAAATGCTACTGAGAACTGAGTTTCTGTTGAGATATTTTGTGGCTTGATTCGATCTTGGAGGAGATTCTTGGAACGAAAGTAATATTTGTTAAGAAATAAAAATAAAGGATATGTATTTTTTTGGCTGTATCTGTTCAGTAAACTCACTTATTTATTAATGGGGAAATATTGATTAGACAAGAATGTTTAATTACTGTTGTACGATAATTTTGGTATTTGGAAGTATTTTCTAGCGTATTTTACACGCGACTCGATTTTAGAAGAGATTTTAAAGACAAGATATTTGACGATATAATATTGCAAAACGTGCTTATTTTAAAATTCAAAAAGATACCTCCAACAATGCTTCTCAAAGCTAGAAGAATTCTCTCAATAACCCTATAAGAATTTTATCAAGAATTTGCACAATATTAAAACGTAGATTTCCCTCTAATATTTTCCAAACCGGAGTTATTTCATTTTCAGTACATTCACGATATCAAGATAAATTCTTTGATAATTTTTGTCAAAGGCAAAAGAGATTCCCTTGGGTGAAACAAACCTTCAGGAACAGGTACTTCGTTAAAGTAACAGGGTACGGCTGAAGAACACAATGGCAAGGTTAAACATAATTTTCCTTGGCAATCTGAAATTGACAAGAGAGATTCAACGATATAACAGGTGTACACGGGAAACATCCCAAAGCGAGTGTGGCAGGCATGAAATCCGAAACACAGCGCGAATCGTGTCACGGATCGGCGCTCCTTTGATCCATGAAAATTCAGGCCATGGGTTAGCGTGATCGTGACACACCGTGTCGTTAGCAGAGCCGGTGAAATTCGCTTTGCCGGAAATTAGGTAACGCAACCGCTATCCGGCCCACTAAATACCCTTTACCAGGGCGAAGCTTCTACCCCTTGCGAGAGAATACTCTCGACCCGTTTATCGATGGATCGATGAACGTGGATAATGACGTTTCGTTGGATTTTCCTGAAATGGGATCATTATTCTTGTTTAATGAGCTTGTTTTCATCCTACGACATCAACGTGAGCTTATGAGAACGAACAGTACGTTCAGAAGAAACTCGGATTGGAAAAAAGGATTCAAAGAATAGGAAAATCTGCAGAAGCTTCGTAACGTGTCCTTCTTGAACGTGAATCTTTATTTTTTTCTTTTTTTTTCGTACTATTTCGACTGTTGAGGTGTGTGCAATTTTTATAAATTCGTTACACGCCAAACCGTCGTTACGACGATTGTGAGTTTTCGTGTATCGTGAAGTAAATAGTATCGACGAGCATCTGAAAACATGAAACGTCGATCAAAGTCTGTCATCTTACTATTTGTGTAACTATAATAGTGTTCCAAAATGTAGGTTAAAAAGTTCATTACGAGATTATTACAAGATTTAGGTCTCGCCATCTAGTTCGTTTGGAACCATAGATAATACAAGATTCATATATTGAATATTATAATAAAAATCTCATTAATCATATGCAATAAGATTAAATATTTTTCTACTCTTGTTTGTGTCTATCACGTTTAATTTCTTGATATAATTTCTATTATATTTGCTATTATTTAATAAGAAAGTTAAACGTCTATCGTTATTTATCCATTACAAGAAAAAAAAGAAAAAAAATAGGTGGCAATCGGAGCGGGGAATTAGTTGGAACGAGAATCCGTTGAAAATATTTCCGAAGTAGAGGAAATCGTTAACGGAGGCACACCTGCGTGAACAGAGCGCCATACTAGCTGGACAAATTCCAAAAAACTTACGGCTCGTATACTGTCGGGAATCACCTGACGGTCTGTCTTGTCATGTTGATTTTCGCTTTTGAACTTCAGATTTCGTGACAGATTGCGACCGACCGCGTGACAGACGAGGCACAGTGGAATCACTGTTATCGGAATCCTTCACTGTTCAAACATTCTGTTATCTAAACGTTTTTTCCCCCCTTTCCTTTTCTTTACAACGTCGTCCTTCGTTTTATCCATTTATTTGGAGCGGAAAACGTGAGGTGATCTACGCAGGAATGGCATTATCTTTCGTTTTGTAACACTAATTAATTTTAGACCTAAAAAGGACAGGGACGAATGCAGAGGTAACATTATGCAGAATGAAACGGAATAACGAAGTTGAGTTCGATCGAAGTTCGACTTGGGAATTGAATGGGAGATTTGATTTATTCTTCGTAGTTTAGAATTATAATTTCGATTTGAAAGATCGAACGAGTAGACGCTTGCTTTATAAAATATGTAGTTAATATGTAGATTTAGACCTATTGTATTAACGTTTCTATGCCTTAGAACATGATATGTGTAATGTAGAAAATTATAGTTTACGTTAAATTTCATGTAAGATTGTAATTGCATTGAATTTTGAGGAATTATGTTGAAATTAGGTGACTTTAATTACACTTGCGATAAATTCTCACTTTTTATCTGTTATAATTGTTAATGAGATTTCTGCGTGCTTTGAATAATGTTTCCTCGTAAAGTATACAATTCTTCACGTTCTAATTGGCTTTTAATCGGAACGCGTTTTAACGAACGATGATCACAATCAATTTGCGTCGCAGCTGCAGAGAAATGGTATGTAAATGCGGCAGGTTTAACCGTGACCATCTCAATTAGTCCGGTTAATAGAATCTAATGGCTCTGGGAATGTATTAGCGAATCGGTTCGATGAAATTCCGTTTAGTAGAAAACCGGACGCTGAGCGTAATATTAAGCGTTTCTGATGCGACATATGGTTCCTTTGCATTCGTCGAAAGCATCGTAATAACTTCGTTTGATAAAATCTTCGATATTCCGATAAACCATTATGCGTTTTATTGGATTTTTTCTTATCGTCCTGTAGAATTTATTTCCTTCATTATTATTTATCAAATTACAGTTAGGTTGTAACGTGTACGAATCGTACAAATATATTATTTTATAATTAAGTTATTATACATTGTATATGTCTTTCATAATATTACTTTATATTTTAATAACATTATGAGTCACCAAGTCATAAAATTATAAAGATTTATGGTTAAGCAAAAAAATTATTATTATTATATTTTTCATATTGTTTAACGTAGCTTGTTTTATTTATTTCCACGTATTAAAACAATTATTACAGTAATTACAAGTATCGAACAGTAATGGGTAACATCTGATTTTCTTCAGGTAACGATATAAACTTTCGAAATAAAGAAGAGCGGTTAATTCTCGTCACTTTGAAGCTCAAACTCTTCTAGACGTAGCAATTTCTCTCTTTCCTTAAAGAATCCCTTATTTTTGTACATGTTCTTTCATTTCTATTAAGAATGATTTGATAGTTGACCAAGAAATGTTTGAAAGATACAAGGTAAACCTTAAAAGAATGAAAAAGAAATGGCAAAGCTTGTGCTTTTAATATAAAAGTATAATAGGGGAGCATTTCTTTGACAGCTTGAAATTGATCGAGCAATTCAGACGATTTCTCTCATTAAACCTTGAACTGCTCTGTTCCAGTGATGGCCGACTGGTAGAGGGAGATCAGATATTGGCGATAGATGGACAACCACTAGACTCGAACATCTCTCATGAACAGGCAATCTCGATTCTTCAGAAGGCACGTGGTCTGGTTGAGTTGGTCGTAGCAAGAAGCACCCAAGGTAATTTGAGTTCGATTTTTTATTCCGTACGGTGCGTCAGTCTCATCCCTCGATCTAATTTTTTCATCGTTAAATCTACGGTATATCTGGCCCATTTTTCCCCAGAGCAGTGCAAATTCCATCTGAGGAAAAATTGCTGTCGAGTTTCTAATTTCCTAATTTCCATTCTTGAAAGAAGGATTTTTTAAGTTTTTTTTTTAAGGTATAAAATAAGATCTTATCATGCAGATTTATAATTTTCATAAGAAGATTTTGTACGAGAAATTGCCATCAAACCTACGTAAAATTTGATCGTATGATTTTGTAATTTTTAGAGACAAATCATTTTTCTACCATCAGCAAACATTGAAATCCAGAAATAAAGTGTTGTCGTGCAAATTTCTTTTTTTTTTTTTCTTTCAAGTAGAAGGTCATAATTTTCTATCTGGAATTGTAAATACGTTGAAAAACAATATTTACGGCGTACGTATTTTAATTTTTCAGGAAATCAGATAATTTGAATTTACATAGAAGTTTTGAATTAAATGTTAAAGAGAATATTCGCGGTAATGCGTTTTAACATCTACCGACTCTTATCTCAAATATTAATTTCTTGCTAATTAAGAGATTTCACCCACTAATTATATGCACATGTGAAAACATTCATACAACAATCGTAAGAAATGTTTCGTGGTGTGCAATCGAGAAGCATCTGCTATTCGCTTCGTTGTTTTATTGACTAACTGTGAAATTGTTGGGCAAATGACGCAAACAACGGCCTGGTAACTGAATTAGCCGCTTAATTTCGAATATGATACTCGGCGACCAAAGTATCAAGCCAGTATGAACTACGGAGTTTGTAGAAGTTTCGAATAACTCCGCGATGCAGAAATGTCATGTGCACAGGGCACTAAACTAGATTAACTGTGATGTACAGGCAAGCAGATTGCAAAATTCGGGTAAACAACAAAATGGAACAGAACAAAAAGTGGGCCAAATTCCATCAGAGGATTAGTAATTAAAGTTTCCATTTTTGATGCAATTAAATGTATTCTGTCTTTTGAACAGTTTTCTCTCTTCTAACGATTTTGACCGTGAAATATGTAATTTTAAGACCGAGCCGTGCACATTTTTTACGTGTTAATTTCATTTTTGACAGGAAGGAAGATTTTTACTGTTTTAAGAAAAACTTTAGCGTGAATGTGAATTATGTGAAAAATTAAGTTTGTTGACAACGATTCTCTCCTATTTTTTTCGAACATAAAAATTTTGCTGATAACAGGAAAAAACGAAGGAGTTGAAAGTGACACAAAAAATACAGCAAGGTTAAAAATCCCATCGTCCGAAATGTTGTATATCTGAGCTAAACCAAAGGTTTATCGATAGCGATCACTAAATTTTTATGCATGTACGATAAATTTGAAGATAAAAATGCACGCAACATATATAGTATATAAAAATGTATAAAATATCTAAAATGGAATATCGATATGCTCTACAGAAGAGAATGTAGTATACAGAGACGTATAAAACATGCGAAATGGAGTATCGGTAATTTTATATACTTTTGTATTTTTCTTTCTACCGAGTTATTTTTTCCAACTACCCAAGCTATGTTTTCCAAGTGACAAAATATTTATTTGTCTTCATAGAGGTATTAATTATAAATATTTTAAATAACCAAAGAAAGACTTGAAACGAAATTGAAAATTAATGTCAATAAACTTTGCACATGTATTTAGTGGTAATCAAATAAATTGCTGCAGAGATACACAAAATCAAAAGGGAAATAAACCGATGAAACTGATCGATTAATTTTGTAGAATGTCTGAAAGCAAAGAGAATCTCGTAATTTCTAGTTGCGCAGGCTGCCAGTGTGCGTTTAATTAATTAGACTGTTTTATGCCATTTGTTTGCCTTGCTTTCCAGTTTTAGTTTATCCGGCGCTGTTTGAGATTTTCATTCGTTCGGGCATACAGAATTTTACGAAGAAACATGGCCAACTTCCCGACGACTTCGTCCTTTGTTCTTGTAGCTTTTAAAACTTCTTGCAGCATTCTAGTTTCGCGTCTTACAATCAGACTAGGAGAATAAATGAAAGTTGGAGAAAAAGCCAATTCCCGTTATTGTTAACTGATTCTCGATAAAAATAAAGGCTGAATCGAAGTTTAAAAAGAGTATCAGGAAGAACGAATGTTCGTTTGTTTCCTGATCGTGCTTCGATTTGGCCCAACTCGTTTCTGGTTAAGATTCTTTAATTTTATTTCTTTGGATATCTTTTTCTGATCTTCTTTTGTTTTCCCTTTATTTTGCTTATTTTAATAGAAACTCTAAATCAAGATCTTTCCCAGTTTTAGTATAATTTATTAATATTAAGATATAATTAATCTGTATTATTATTTTTTATTTAGAAAAAATGCTACCTTTAATCTGTGAATAAATTTCTAGAATCGTAGAATTCTTTTTTAAGTTACCATAAAAGATTTAATAAGCTTTGATAAAGATATGGTACAACTTATTTGTATAAATAAAATTGAAATGACACGTAAAGAGATGGGGCTTTCTTATAATTAGAATCTTAGAGTTAGAATTTATAAGTTAACTCTGGTTTCTCGGTTAACAGATTAAAATAAATTCTTCCTTGCTATTCTCTCCTTGTTATTCTAATTAATTAATTCCACAATGAAATTGACAATTAAAGTTCCCTTTGCATATAGATAAATTAATTTAGGAAAACGAATAAAAATTTCGTTTTCTAGCAGAAATTGAAGAAGTTTCTTCGAATATTTCTACTGTGCGAGAGATAATTTCAATGGCAATTCTAATTTCAATTTCTATTATTCTTTTGACGTTACGATTTTTCTCTTAATTAGTTATTTAAAGTTTTCAGGTTGGTAAGTTGTGAAATCGTTGCAAAGAAATTTTCCTAGTTCGTTTATTCTCTTTTCTTCGTGGAAAAGCTTCAGATCGAAGTTATATCTCCTTTCTTATCACTTATAACAATCTCTCGGGTAATTTTTCGCTGGGAAAGTTAGCTTGCGGGAAAAAAATTACAAAACTCCTCAAACTTTCTCGCTTTTTCTCACATCATCCTACGTAACACCTATTACCTGTTGCCTAAGGATTCTCCCAACATTTATATTACAAAGTCTTATGCTACGAATACATCTTATCGTCTTGTCGACAGAAACTCCATATTTTTTTTACTGCGAAATATCTTACCTTACCTAAAAAGGAAATTAAATTCAGCAATTTCTTTCAAATTGCATTGCATTGCATTTTCACTATACACAATAATAATTTCTTTCGTACATCCTATTCTTCATTTCCCAAGATTTATACTGCTATTTTTAACAACTATATCAATTACTTTACAGAAATATAAAACACACAGTAAACTATATCCAAGACTATTTTATTTGTATCAAATTAAACCTATACTACTTACTTATGCTATAAACGAAAATAAAAAAGAAAAGGTGAGAGACAAATAATATCTGATATTCCATAACGATAATTATTCTTTAAAAATTACTGTACACCATCGCCACTCATTTGCTTCGTTTCTCAACTGCGAAACCTTCCAAAATTTGATTTTTCTATTGTATTAAAAAAAAAAAAAAAGAAATTCTTAAAATTAAATCTGCTTCCGAAAAACAAATTTCGAAGCAATAAATCGTTTCTGTTGGTTGTATGAAAAGACGTTGGGAGCTCTTTGCCGACGGATGAGTTGTCCGGAGCCTCGAGTTCGACAGCGGCCGCGGGAGCAGGTGTGTCCATCATCGGCGGCGTTGTCAGCGGGACAACGAACCAGGTCAGCTCCGACAAGGATCAATCGGTGTCCACGTCGTCCGTCGTTACACCAGCGCCGACCCCCAAGTCCAGCCAGCCGGCGAGCACCGCCTCGGCGGCAACGCCGACATCGACACCGCCGACCTCAACCCCGGTACCTGGAGGCCTCGTTGTCGAAAGGAGCCCCTCCGCCGTCAGCGACGCCTCCAAGAGTGGCTCTGACATGGTGGTAAGTCTCTTCCTTTCGTTCTTTTTTCATTTTACTTTCATTTGTCTTGTTTACATTTTATAGCAGCCTATAGAGTAAGTATATACAGGGTGTTTCATAACTTGTGGAACCTATTTCAGGAGTGGACAGAGAACACAAAAGCAATTCCCATTTGTGGTTCAAAGTTATAGCCACTTCTGTGCTGCAATAATTCGCGATGGCTGAGTTTCGTAGAAGGTGGTCGAAATGATACCCTCGGATTGCACGTAGGAATGACCCAGGTTTTATGAGAAAGAGACGAGCAGAGAACATTTCGAAGTAATACAATAACAAAAAAGAATATTTGAACACAAGTCTGTTTTTCTTACACGCATATCGGAGACTGTTTTCCGTTTTTTTTTTTTTTTTTTTCGTTTTCATCGCGGCATCGGCATCTGAAAAATGCTTTACACCTCTGCCGCGGTTGCAGATCCATTCCTATATATATATGCAAGCTTGCAGTCATCGCATCAGAGAATTTCGCAATCTTTTAAAAATTCCAGGTGTACGTCGAGTAATAAAGACCGATGGGTAGCCTCTGTGAAGGTAGACAGGTGTGGATTATTAAAATACGAAAGTGACCATAACTTTGAAAGTGGGCCCCGCATGTTATGAAACACTGTGTATATGTTTACGTATTTTTCAACTTCACAGCTTGGAAGAGAACTGGGCTGACATATTTCTTGTTGTTTGTTGTACAGCTCTTAGAGCATAAAACATATATTCTCTCTTATATTTAATAGTAAAAATTAAACATATATTTACGTAATGTTAATTATAACTACGACATGCAATCAAATAGACATTGGACTGAATTTATAAAAATTTTATTAAGAAATCGATCTAAATTTTACTTCCGTACCCCTCAAAATAATCTCTTGCTGTATCGATATGGCTGGTCGGGTCGACTCTGTCATGCTCCAAATGATCATCAAAAATCACTTCCCTCAACCGCATTAAACAACGCCTGTTGCGATTCAATTTGTATCTTTTTCACACTGTCGAGACGCTGTCCCTTAAGTTTCAATTTCATTTTTGGAAATAGATAGGAGTCACAAAAGGTTAAATCTAAAAACTAGTTACTCGTACTCGCTAGATTTCACCCCCTACGAGTTCTTTCCATTTCCACGAATGAAATTGAAACTCTGTGCTCTAATTTGTCTCGCAAGCGTTCCTTTCCGAAGAACAGACGCTTGTCGCAGATTGGGAAAATGATTTCCAATGGTACGAAAGTCAAATTTAGATTGAACCATTAATGATATTTATAAAATACTCAATAAATAAATTAATAAATATTTATAAAATCAGTTCAGTTTTTGATAATATCTTGCATATCTATTATATTATATATATCTATTATATATGCTATACTTAACGTAATACTATCACATATCTAGTATCCTTGACTTACAATTAGTTCGGTAGCTATATCCTTATGCTTTTTTCTTTAAAACTCTCCACCAGCTTACCGCCACTTCACTTATCCTACCTTCTACAATATCTTTCTCTTTTAAAATGTAACCTGTAGCAGTCATTTAATGAATGTTTTAAGACGCTTACCTCTGAACTACATAAAATACATTTTCTTTTTTCCTCTTCCAAGCAGCAACGATTTCTCTTCTTCACACTTTAGCATCTTGCGATTAATCTCTGACTATCTGCTATTCCTTTCTTTTTTAGATATTCCGCTTTGCCCACTATTCTTATGTATTTGTACTATTATTGTATTTATATATTTTACTATTATATTTGGCATTTCATATTTTATCATATCGCGCTTCACCTTGCAACTCTTTCCATTAGCCTTTTTCCATCGCAACTTCAATTATATCAACTTCCTGCTGCTTTACTTTTTAACATATTCACCTATTTTTTAATTACGTTTATTACACGATTCGTCGTTGGGTTGAGAATCTTCTTACGAGTGAAATAGCGCGAAGAAAAATATGATATATGTATTTAGTAGAAGATAGTGAAGAATTAGGACTTTTAAAACGAATTAGTAGTTACGTAGATAGGAATCTCTTCAATGGAATTTAACATTCCTAGATAGATAATGTCATTTTATGACATAGCGGTGTGTAAAATGTTTGAAAATCCTGTTATTTTATGGACTATATTTGTTTTATGAATTAATGTACATACGCTATTGTAGGCACAGGCACGATACTGAAGATGTTTTTTCTTTTTTTTTTGTTTTTTTTCTTTTCTTTTCTAGTAGCCAAGCTATGTTCAAAAGTTAAACATGGAAATTTTTATGAGAGGAAACGTTTTATTTGAATGCGTGTAATACAGTTGTTATAAGCGGAAGTTTTATGAACGAACTCCGAATACATGTTACGGACGAAACTTTTTAACGCAATAACTGAGATATCTATAATCGCTTTATAGGAAAATTGGTAAATGGTGAGCAATCAGGTTGCAGGCTAGTTTGTTTTCATGTTGGCAGACGGTTAGTAGTTTTAACTAACTATTCGTGGTATACAGAGTTTAACTTTGTTTGTAATTTCACTATAAACGTTATGCGAATAAGCTAAAATTTATGGTAGAAATGATGTACAGAGAGTACTATAATTTATGGCAAACCTGAAATAAGGAATTCTCGAAAATTGCTTCCTTTTTAATCCTCTGTTCTTCTTCATAAATAAACACAAACGTTGGAATCAACCTTCTTTTAATCACGACTGATTTTTACCAAATTAAATGCTTCAAAATTTCACTAGAAAGTTTCGACATTCTACATCAATATACCTAAGAATTATCTCATTATCATTTTAAGATAATCGTTTTAATATATTAAGAAATAAGTATGTTATTATACTAGGTGATAACGTACACGCTTTACCCAAATATAAATGGCTGTTCCCTTCTACTCTTAAAGATACGATCCAAAAATAATTTTGCGTTCACCATAAAATCTTGCTTGAAATTTTCCTTCAAACAACAAATACTCTCACATCGAAAGATTACAATGGATCAACCTGTGCATACAAAGTTACCACAGATTTCAAGATATACATAGAATTCATGAGATTGGAAATGCAATGGAGGAGAAATGGCCTTGACCGACCAATACGTTTGATCTGCACTTTGGTCCTCGTTTCTGCTGCTATTATCACCATATTCCTGTTATCGATATTTCCACTAACGTTCCACTCACTACTACCATCGCTCTTCCTGCTTCTACTTCAATCCCTCTGCTATTACTATCACTCTAACCCCAAGCGTGTATCAACGAAAGGGTTTATCGCGGTCATGGTATCAGTTAATCCTCGCACTATCACGCCGGAAGATTTAGTCGATCATTAAAGCTCACGAGTAACTCGCAACCGGTTAGGTGAAACGAGCTGTAATGGAGAAAACGACATATCTTCCACATAGACCTTGCACATAGAAGGTCTTATTATTAATACCTTGCGTACGCTTCTAAATTTTTTGAATTCACGTACACGCTAAGGATAACCGGTTGTCTGCTATTAAAGTCGTCCGTTTTAAATACTTGCGCTTTGCGTTGTTTAAACTCTTTTTTCCGTATAACTATTTTATCGATAGACAACCGTGGAAATTTTATTGGATGCCTGTTACGTATCTGATATGATGAAAAGACAGGATTTTAAACTAGAGGACTATCAAATTTGAAATTGTAGGTTTTAATGTTCTTCTTTCTTGGACGATCAAGAACGTATATTTTGGTAAAATTGATATGGACTTTTAGTAATAGAGCGTAGATTTTTATGCAAATTGATATTTTTATGGACGAAATTAATGAATAGGGACTTGTTTTATCTGTTTGAAATTATAACGACCACTCCTTTGGATATGTTGTATTTCTTCTGTATTATGTGCATTATATGCGTTTCTATTTTACACGAGATAATAGTACGTTGATGGAATTAACCGATACCGCGAAGATGATTAATCACGGGACTAATGTCGCGTAGTCAGTAAAAAGGATCATTCAGAAAGAACAATCTCGATGTTAGGGATAATGGTACATTGATCGTACTAAAACGACAGTCTATATAAAGTGTCTTGCTCAAAAGCGACTTTTATGAAGCGGGAAAAAATTGAAAATTGAGAAATGAAATCTCGTAGTTCGTGTGAAACAGAGATGAGACTGTCTGACAAATTTTTATATTTTTTTAAATATTTACATAAAATTTTCGCGTTAGCTGGTGTAAATGTGTTTCTTTGAAATGACCATTTAGTGGTTTCGCATAGAAACACCCTCATTTAAAAATTGACACCGAGTAAGTGGCCAATATCGGAGAGATCGAATTATCCCGAGCAGGATTATGAGGGATAAAGAAAGTTGGTTGCAGTTAAAGAATTGGAATAATAAATGCGATGCATGCGTTAGAAACAGAGATTTTCCACGCAAATAAATATTGTAAATTGATGGCTTTTAGGATTTATATGTTTAAAAAACTAAATAAATTTTTCCCTTCGTGCATCGTTTAATATTTAATCTGCGGAATTGGCAAAATGAAATAAAAACTAGGTTTTTAAAACTAAGTAACTAAGTAAGAGTTTATTGACTATATTTAATATTAAATTTACATCCTTCAAAAAGTGAGATAATTTTACTTTTCAACTCACGCTGTTTACGATTTAAAAACTCTACAATTAACTAAAAAAAAGAAAAAGAATGAAAGTAAAAAAAGGATATTTATTCTATTGCACAAGATTTATCATCGTGTTCTACATAAGATTTATATTCTTTGAAAAAGATACCATTTACTATTAAAATTCTATGATCAAAGCTCACGTGGCTCGTATGCAGCAAATTAGGAGAACTTTGTACCTAAGAGCATAGAGGAGTACTTCCAAATTAAGTATTTATTTTACGCATTCGTCCATCGTCCATTTCACCCGTATACCAAGAGAGAATGATCAAAAGTTCTTAAAGAACTTGAGAATATGAGTAATTTTAACGCTGGAAAAGTGACGCGAAGGCTTAATGACGTGGAAATCCCTGCCGTATGGACGGCAACAAGCGTTATTACAACCAAATTACGATGGATCGATATTTCTTTCTACGCGCGACAGGATTCATTTGTTAGGATATCGATGAATTAATGTAAATTACATCGAGATTGCGGGCGGCTCGTTACATCGATTCTCGTTTACCGGAAGCGGTACACCGGTGCACGTAAGTGGGGTGTTCCAGTTAATTGCGTCGTTCGGGTTGTTTTTAGAAAAAAAAAAGCAAAATTACTTCTTCCCCTTATGTTGATAATTTTATGGGATCGATATTTTTGTTTACGGAAAAGACATACTATAATAGCATCTCATAATGGAGATATATTTTGCATTGTTTAAGACTTCGATTGATACAAGTTTTTCCAGAGAATTATAATTTAGATGCATGAAAATAAATATATTATGAAGATAGGAATCCTTTGGAAGCATATTAATTTCAAATTGAAGTACAACTATGTATAACTACGTATATGAACTTCTTAGAAGAAAATGAAAAAGTCCAGCAAGTTTCTGTAAATTTCTTCCAACTCGGCAGAGTTACGTGTTTTTTGTATAAATTTATTTATCGCATTTAATATGACACAAATAATCGTACGTTGCAAGGAAATTCTTAAAAAATAATATTCGTGAAATTATCGTTTTCTGTTTACATTTCAATTTATGGAGTTCGTTAATATGGTTCTTGAGTAGGTCGCACGTATACGTATAAAACAGAGTTAGATCTGCATAATCTGTAATAAAATATACGATTTTGACTATGCACCTACAATCACTGAAAAGTGTAGCAAAAAAGTATAATGTATATGCCATTCTGCGAGAAGATATTCGTTTCGAAGAAATCCGAAAGAAATAACTGTGGGAAAATATTTTTCTTCTGCGATATTTTTCCTCGGAAATCATTCAAGTCGTTCGGGAAACATTTTTCAATATTTTTACCAAACATTCGGTAATTTAATATTCATTCATGTCATTAAATATAATATACGTATAAAACCCAGCAATTTGCTAATTTTGAAAATGTATAAAGGATAAAGGGAATTTTGTGTACACACGTTATCTTCTATGCTGATATCTTTGTATTCTCAGGACACCAGTGGGCTGTATAGCGACTGAAACAGACGTGCTTTGATTAGCATTGGCAGATATCTGATAATCTCTTAATAGCATTACGATTAAACTGCTTTCGAGTATGTTTATCATGTATCGATATAATCACGTTGTTCTCGCGTACCTGGTAACCGAACGACAAACGTTTCCACGAAGCACGGTTAGCTCACTAGGGATAAAAGGCTTGATTGTTCATGAGGAACCATAATTGTAATCGATTTCCAGTTTCTTCCTATTTTGATCCAGGAAATTATCTAACGAGATCAATAATTATAATATATATTCCTTTGCATCTGTCTATTGTTTAGAATTCCATTGTAAAAAAGATCTGAAACGATCGTTATGTCCATCGATCGTGTTAGAACTTCCATAAATTTCCGCGATCTTTCTCCTCTAAAAGAAACCAAATTGAGAAGGATGATCACGCTTAACATAAAGCATACCATAAATCATATTAGCATGAAGAACAATGTCGGTCGTTAAAGTAAGTTTCGTTAATAACGCAAAACTATGAATATTTCTCCTAATAACGATAAATTGAATGTAAACGTAGGTAAAAGAAAATAAAGGAGTCATTGTAATTTGGAAAAAGCGAGAGATACTACTGCAAGTAGACGCGAGAAGTACGATAATGTATATTCCAAAATGATGGAAGACATTCGTCCAGAGCGGCTGCACGTTATTTTGCTACGCTTTTTACCTTCGTATCTCCCTCGAACAGATCTATCTTCCTGGGGAGTCAGTTTCGCAAGAGCTTTCTATTTTCTCCTCTTTCTACCAGCGCTGTTTTTTTTATCTCGCAAACGACATCCCGACCTTCTACCAGTTATGGCGTGAATCAATTAAAACGATTAAAATCGTTTTAGCATGACAAATAGAATATTCAATAATTTGACATTTCATTTATAGGCAAAAATAATGCGATGTAGCTATGAATAAAGACTTCTTTGAATTATGACAGTAGGATTTATTAGTTTGTTATCTTGCATAGTAGTTTTCTCACTAATAAGATATTTAAATCGATAAGTTATACTAATTGTAGATTATATAGATTTCTTTTTTACAATTTTATAAATTTTCACGAAATTGGATAATCAGATATAACGTGTAATTTGTAAAATTTCATTTGTTTTATTATCAACTTGTCTTTGCTATACAAGAGAGTTTCTTATTACTATCGTTCGTATTGTCTTGTATAATAACTTGTGATTTGTAGCATTTTAGAAATAATATTAGATAGATAATATAGGCAAAAATATAATCAAATATATGCAATCTGTTAAATTTTATTCAGTATACGATTAATTAACTTTTCCATCAATTTTATATCTGAAATTTATTTCTAATGGAACTGATTGCGTTGTACATTGAGAAAATTGGTAGATAATTTTAAGTAACGAGAAAATATCGATATCGATGTATCATCGATAGTATAAGGTAACAGAGGCTGAATAGAATCGAGTTATTTTTCTTCCAATTTCCTTGATTAGTGGTGTCATTTCTTTCGCGAAGGAAGTTTTATTTATTCACTGGCTGGTTGTTGCCGTTTCATACTTGCTAATGAGAGAAATTTGTCGTTGTAAATGTACTCGGTTTAATAAAACAGAGAAAGTTCTTGCTGTTGCGTAAGTAAACAGCAGATATAAACTGCTTGTAATTTTTCCTTCCTTCCCTTGCTCTCCTTATGTTTCTCTGCATCTATTTTTACGTTTTATTCGTGTTCGTTCATTATATAATGTTTAGCATACCTTGAAGTTAAAATCTATACAGGTAAGTTTATTATTATCGCAATATTCTTGCGGTATTAGCAGTATCTTATTTTTATTCGTATCTTTCTTATTCCATGAAAAACAGACTCTTCGTTACTATTATTTTGTTATCATTCATTAAATCGTTATGTAGAATCTAATTTTTACTCACAACTTCGTCGTGTTCTCGAAAATACAGAAATCATCTACATTACCGCTATTATTTATAATCTCTCCACACGAAACGTATTTCTCGGGTTTTATCGATTTCCTCGAAAATACAAAAGAATACATCTCCTCTTTATCACAGTTATCCCGTACAGAACATAGTTTCTACTTCAGTTTCCCTGCCATTCACTAACACTGAGAGATACTCAATGGTAGCAATCAAAAGTAACGACCCACGAACCAGAAAACTTGGATCCGATGCAATAAAAAAATTTTCCAATTGAAACTACCAGATCCAAACGTGCAATATTTCACAAAACAGCCGATTCAAATGAGAAAATCAACGAAAAAGTACTCGTCATGTTTGAAGACTCTTATAACTCCCACACTAATGATATTTGGACCCATTTTTATTCAGATCTCTTTTGCTCCTTTCGATGTGTACTACATCGACTGGCAAAAATATTTGAACACTTATCATAGAAAACTTTGGCGTCCATATCGTGCGTGTGGTTTTTAAACACCAATGTGTGCAATTTCAATGAAATTTCACGAGCACTTTAACGAAATACGATTGTCATGATTATGTTGGTCAAATTAAAAATCAAACTGAGTACACATATAGAAGTCACAAGATGTGTACTGCGAGTATATGTTTAGTCAAAAATTAGTATATCTATACTGTATGAATAGCCAGCTGAAGCATATAATAAGTATTAAAAATATGATATCGAGTTATCGAGCTTTCTCACTGTACTTATTGATAGCAGATCCTCGTGAAAGATTCAACCCCATTTTCAACCCCTCAGGGGTTAACGATATCCTCGTTGTCAATGGTATCATCCACGCGAACACCGGTTTGGCAAACACCGGCTGCGTGTAATGCCTGTGTCTGGCTCGAGTTTCGTCGTCGAAAGTTCAGCTCTCGACTTCGAGAAGGTCGGCGTCTTCTTCCTTGTGCTCCTTTGTGTCTCTCCCTCGAACGACGAAGGCCACGCGAAAGATGCCTCGCGTCGTGATAAAAACCCTTTCGATCGATCGCCCGTGTAATTGCTCTCGTTTGGATATATCTTTAGCGCTTCTGATTTTCTTCCGTAAGTTAGCTCTTTTCTTTTTCTTTTTTTTTTTTTTTTTTCTCCACTCGTTTCTTCTCGCTCGAGTCGTTTCACGGTGAGACCGATAAGACGATTGGAATGGAAATGAAGTTATCGTCGAGGTGTTCCAGCCATTTCGATGGAAATGGTCTCGTGATGACCGGCCTCCAGGGAATTCGTCGAACTTTCTCCGGTATTCGCGCTGATTGATGAAGTTTGATGAAGCTGAACTCTAAAGAACCGCGTGATTTTTCTTGGCGAGATGAAAGGGCTTCTGGGGAAGTTCTGGCTGGATTTTCTGGAGACATCTTTCGATTATGAGCTTTCGATTGTTACAGACTCTGGTTTCTTCAGGATTCTTATCTGTTGTTCGAAATTAGTCTTCTTTATGGGATCAAGGTATATCTATTGAATTATAGTCGCATATCTAGGAATTTACAAGTTTCGGGATTTCGAATTCGTAAGTTTAGGGATGTAAGAGTTTTCCTATGAGAGATATTACGAGATAGTTTATCAATGTCGTACTGGTTTCCTCTACCAAGTGAAATAATTATTCTGTACCAATAGAAGAAGCATTCCGATGTTTTTGAAATATTCAAAGTTCAATTATTTGTAAAGTTTATAAATAGTTTGTATATTTAGGGGAAGAGGTTGCTTTAGCACGTTAAATATTTCTATCTTTAATTTCATCAAATTAATAACGAAATTGTTTAATAACAACAAAGATTAAACGAATATCGATATCAAATTGTAAAAACAATTGTCCCACAAAATATACATTTTATTTTTCTTCGATCAATTTATCTTTCCAATTTTTTTGGCGAATTGACGGATTATTAATAAGCCGAGCTTATAAATTATTTACAATTTTACATCGAATGAAACAATCACCCGGCTTACAATTTCTAAAATTGTTAAACTTTGTGATAAACTTGTGCAACTCCTCTTGTTTAATTATTAGTAATTCAACTTTACGTTGCTAGTTTTGCTTGCTTTACAAAAATGTTTAATGTTATTTATTTATTGAAACGAAGGATCATTGATACGGAGTAATCTGTAATTTTTTAATTTCTAAATTTTACTAATATTAATCCAATCATAAGCCAGAGGATTTTGATATTTTATTTTATTTCAGCGAAGGATCATTGACAAATAATAGTCCGTAAATAAAATTTTTTTTAGTTTTATTGATAATGTTAATCCAATTATACACAATAGAACCCTCGTATTTTATTTTATAATACTGTCTGACGAACGTGAAATGTATGTCAAAGAAAATTGTACAAATTCTCCGATAACTGGGATAAGAGTAATTTGCCGGAGATGTGAGTGGTACTTAAACCGGAAGTAATTGGTCGAGGATCAATAAAGTCAGTTCTTCAGACTATTCTTCCAGCTGGTTATGGTTCGTTTTTCTCATGAAATTAAACCGAAAACTAGAATTCAGTTTAATAGAGTGCAAATAGTAAGACTGTCGGAGTAACACGTGATTTTCTGCTCTGGTAACGCGCATGACTCGCGTTTTTGCTCTACGAACACGAGGAAGATGGTCACTAATTACGATAGATCGTCTCATTACACGTCTTATTACGTCGTAGCTTTGTTTGCAGTGTAATTGGCTCTCCTCTGGAATTTTAAATATTAAATGTGACGAAGAATTCGTTCTCAACGAACCGAATGGTTCAATTAATTGAAGCAACAATTAGCGAAAGAAGCGTGTAGTTCAATTTCAAGTTGTTTCTTTTGTGCATGTGATTCTTCCAAATTTTAGAAATAATACATTTACAGATATTTACGTATTTTTCTATTTATTCGGGAAAAGAAGAGGTATCTGGCTGTATTTATTATTGTATTGTACAGTAAGTTACGAGCGTTAATGAATTTACGAGTTAGAAGTTGTGACTCGAACAATTCTATACAAATAATTTTTACAATTTTATAAATTACGATTTACGTGCTACCAAATCGTAGAAAAATAATTTAAAAAATTTATCACCCTTTCTGTAGCTTTTTTCTTACACGTAATTAAAAAAAGAAATAGGAAAGAGATTTTTCTTCGAGAAGAAGAGTTCAGATTTGTCTAAATTGCAATGTCTAAAAAATCACACAACCTGAAGATTTTTCAAGTTTTCCACACCACAAGATACTTACTTCCCGTAAGTTTCGACAATTACCAATGTCAATTCAAATCAATTCAAAATTGAATCATACTGTGTTTTAAAAAATAAATTTTTCCATACAAACTAATGTTTTATCAAGCATATATCAATCACAAAGAACTAAAATTCTGACATCATCCATAATTTTATTAAATTGCATCCTACCTGAAGCAAATAAGTATCCAATATTTTATATTATATTTTATTAAATATTTTTGAGTGACAACGTTAATGTACGAGTCTTGTCAAAGAACAACTCTATGCATTTAAAGACTAAATTGAACGAAGAAAAGTATTCACCCAGCTCGTTTATTTTCTCAAATATTAAAACGCTCGTGACAGAACAAGGTGTCGAAGCATTTTCTAAGACGCTTCAGTTCTACTTTACACTTTCGATCGCATTTTCGACGGTTCAGTTGTTTGAAATCCTATAGACGAAACCCTTCTTTCTTTCGTGCTAAGTCGTCTTGAGCAGAACTTACGACACAAAAGAGTATAAAGTTCCTTTCGTCGAAGCCGTATCAGCAATTCTCGTTTCAGAATCACCTTCAATTATGATTCGTGATACACGAAGGACACAGCGAGAAAAGAGGAATCGACCGATGGAAGTTTGCTTGGGAAAAGAGAAAGAGAAAGATGGAAATGAAACGGAGCTCCGTACTTTGGTTGATAAGGTACCTTTAGGCGATAGAAAATCGAGCAAACTCGACGGAAAGTTGCTTTTCCAACCGATAGCTTCGGATTCAATTACCCCTGCCAGGCAAAATCGCGACGAATTTCCAAGCTGCTTACCCGTTGCTAATTCGTAATTGAAAAAAAACGAGCGAGATCGAACTTGCTTTAATCCTTGGCGCTCGTTTTGTCGATAACATGGTCGTACGGTTTCGTTTACGTTTGGAAAAGTGTACAGGATGATTCATCTAATCCGATTACCTCAAAGGAATCTGCATCTGAGAAAAGTTGGAAGGAGCATTTCACTTTTACCCTGTAGTGTAAAATCTCTTTGAATTATTTCCGATGCTCTTGTATTTTTTCATTACTTTAGCAAATACTTTATAACTTTAGCAAAATCCACGTTGGAGGTTAAAGAAAAGAAGAGACTTTTCTGTCTTGTCGATTCTGAAGATACAAATCTTTTCCGTATCGTTTGGTATAATTTCGTATTTTTCAATTTGATTGCGTTAAAAAAGTTGAAAGTTAAAAGAAGAAGCCATTTTTTTGTTTTGTCAATTAGAAGAACGTGGACCTTTTTACATCAGTTGGTATAATTTTCTATCATTTCTTATTCCACAAAGAGAATTTATGATGGAAAAATTAATATTTATCAGTCGTTGATATAATTTGTTCGATTCTCTAACAATCACGCCAAAAGAATGTACAATTAAAAAGATTGAAAAAAATATTAATCTCGATTATCGTGCCAATTTCAAATGTATAAATCTTCCTGAACAATCTGCTATAATTTTGTTTGATTGCTTGCTCTGAGTATCTTAACATATTTTATAACCAAAATATGAAATACAATTACTTTATTTTTATTCATTGTAAAAATATAAACTTTCGTAAATAGTTGAATATAGATATCATAATTTTATTAGCCTGTCAGCATTAAAAATGTTTTTATGTTATACTCATATAACATTTCCATCGATCCATTTGTAAACTTTTCCTCGTTCCACTTAATTCATTAAAGTCGCTTGAAAATTTTCGATCGCGAAGTAACAGCGCAATGACGAGAAAAGTTTATGTCAAACTATTCAACGGAATGAAGTTGTTGAAACTATTTGGAATTCGTTTGGATTCGATGTATTTTTATGTAAAAATTTCCAGTATAACTCCTGCGTGGAAGAATATTGATTTTGTAAATATTCTGATTGCGGAAGCCGAGCGAAAACATTTTTTCCTCGATAGTTCAATAAAATAAATCGATTAACAAATGAAGCACTTCCTCTTTTTGCAAAATGTCTCTCTTATAAAGTCACACTTTTCGTCAATCGTGTTTCATCGTATTTCCTTATTAAACGTGCCCTATTTTTAAATCCAGAATATGAAATTTTCTTGTAATATAAAAAAAATTAATTCGATCAAATTATTTATAGATTGCTCTCAGAAATTGATGAATATATTAAACAAAGAAATTTAGGAAATAACCCTCCTTCGAGGTCGCGTATATATAAATTATTCATCAGCTTCTGTACACTTTTGTATTCATAATTTAATATTCGAAATTTTTACTCATCACTCGATGTTTGAACTTTTTCAACTGAACCGCTGAAATTTCAGTCGGGAATAATTAAACAATGTTAGCGGTGTTTTTTTTTGTGATCTTAGGTCGTGAAAGAACGAGTGCAGGAAAATCGAACGATTCCAGAAAGTAGGACGCTCTATGATTGTTTTTTGAATAAAGATAGGAACATGAAAGAAAGAAAATTCTGACTTCGCGCACTGTTTCCCCCCCCCCCCAAACTAGGTCAACATATACAGAAAATAGTAATACCACTCCTTTGTTCCGTAGCAACTAAAGTACATTGTTTTTTACGTAAGAAATTATTTATCAAAAAATGTAAATCACGATAACACGAAAAAGTTGGAAGTACAAATTCTCGTATTTCAAAATTGTATAATAACGCGTAATTAGATCGCGGATGATTATGTATTTATGGATAATTTAAATACGCAACAACGTACGGAATATACGTGCTACGGAAAAATGTATTAGGTCGTCCGAAAAGTTTCTTTCGTTTTATAAGGAAATAGTGAATGCACATTTTTCGTTTTATATTATTTTATCGAATTACGTATGATCCATTTTATTCTATCAAGATAAAGGTCACTACGTTTGATAGATTAGGTTTCATGTTTGTATAAAGATGCATCGTTGTAAAAGACGTGTCTGGAAAAGAAAGACACTTTCCGAACAAGAGAAAACGCGCAAGCTAAAAAACGTTATGATATAAAGTTTTCCTAATTTCTCGTAAATTTTATACCTTTCTTAATTCATTAACACGTTTACCGCAACCACGGTGAAATAGTACCTGATGGCGGTACAGAAGCCACCGGTGACCAACGTCTCGTCGCCAGAATTAACTATTAAGTTACCGCGTATGAAATGTTTCCTCTGAAATGAAATATTAAATACACGTAGTTTCCTCCTGACGCTTGTATAATTTTCTGTAATTACTCTACATTACTTCGAATCTATAAAAATCGAAAATTTGACGATTTACTTTCTTATCAATTCTGAAGATAGTGATTTTCATGAATCAATCGCGTGTACTCTATCTATATAGTGTTCAAATCCGATATGCGATACTTTTGCTTCTTTTTATTTATTCGATTTCACTGAAACACGACGGTAATTAACCATATTAAAACAATCTTGTTAAGAAAGCATAAAAATCGAATTATTTTTCCAACAAGCAACACGGCAAATTGTCCATCGAAATCGTAATTGTTCAAATTTCGTCGTAAAGATCGAATCCTCGGGAAAGGCAACAAAAAATCGATTTCCCGTGAATTCCTTGGTTTTACCTATGGTATAAAGGGAAAAGCAATAAGCCAGTGGCTCGTAAAATGTTTTTTCCCTCGATAATGAGAACTGGGACTGGTGGTGGCAGCCGTATAAGAAACGGAATCGTCGATATGAAACAGCAATTTCTCCGCCTTGAGGGGATGATTTGTGTTTATTTCCAAGTAGTCAAATTGAGAATGATCCATAACTGTAGTATTTGCTATCTGCTTCGATGGGTATTAAATAATTCAGTAAATATTATTGATAGAATATATCGCAGTACAGTAGCTTCCCTTATTCGAATACCCTAATTCTATTATCCGAACGTAGTATTTCCCAGTAACGGATGCCTTTTTTCATCCAAGACTTTTCCATATACAATGTATTCTTTCCTTGATTCGATCGACTAGGGAAATTATAATATTCTGATATTATAATATTATAACAAATATAATTAAAATATAATATGGTATTCTATAACTATCGAAATAAAACAGGACGTAATTAAAAATGTCGAAAGTGATGTAAGTGCAAGCGTCGTAAAAGGCATAATTACAGGCACGAAAACACAAAAAGATAATATTGAAAATTATCCTAAACACGATTCCTGTGACACCAGCCACAGCAGAAAAAAGCTCAATTATCTTGACGTAACGAAACAGTTTTATTGCGATAAAGACGATAATAATATCGATAATAACGATTTACTTAGGTTGGAAGAATTAAGTGATTTAACAGTAAAACAGATACTAAATCCGTAAATATTTAAAGAAATCATTAATCTCAATTTGTATTTGAACAAATGAAATTTAATATCAAATAAATGATTGTTCCAGTACTTGAAAACTCCATTAACAGCTTCGTCTGCCTATTAATTCGGATAACGAAAGCCCTACAGTATAATATTAAATCGCATCGTTCGTGACGGAAATACGATTTATGGTATAAAATATGAAAATTTTTAATGAAAGTTTAACTCATTCTCAGCGCATACTGTTACTCTCGAAGCGGTCAAAATAGACGAGACACATTCGCTTCCCTTGGGCCAGCCACCGCATTAGACACCGTTTCCATAGATAGAGTCGATTTCTATGCATCGACGCATAGATATTCGATCAGGTCTTTCTAAGGTCTTACAAATTCCATTAATTTATTTATTTTGAATTTCTTCCGTGTGAATTCTTTAATCTTACCACGGACAAGCAATAAGCTCCAGTGGCAAAGAGTAGGAATATACGACAAGAAGCGACACTCCGGGCGATACCTTTGATGTTACTCGATGCCTGGCCTCTTTGAATTGGTTGTACAGACAAACCGGATATTTGAAATGACTAAACTCATCTCTTTACCTTATCTTAATCTCTAACGATTAACAATATACCTGTGTTATCACTGTCTATGTATTAGAGATAATGCTTTTTCGAGTATGTATTTATATCAACCTTATACAATGAAATAGTTAGGAAATAAGGAATATGATATAACGATAGCTTTTCAAGCAATATATCGCAAGTACATTACAAAAGTATATGTTTTAAATAAAATACAGAAATATTTATTACGAACAAATACAGTGTAAGTAAATTACAAACATACATACATTTGTTATAAATATTGTCAAGTCTAGACAATTTCACAACCATTGGTTCGGCATTGTCAATTACCAGATCTCGCTGCGACCAAGTTATCGCGAGTGAAAATCCGTGCATTCTGTTTCACAAACATATGTAATAGAAATCGATTAGGTTAAAGTGTCTTTCTTTTCCAGACACGTCTTTTACAACAACGCATCTTTATACAACCATGAAAGCTAATCCATCGAACGTTGTGATTTTTAATTTGATAAAACAAAATAGATTATACGTAATTTGATAAAATAATATCAAACGGGAAATGTGCATCCATTATTTCTTTATATAACGAAAAAAACTTTTCGGACGACCTAATATTCACAGCAAATGTTATAAGTATCAATGTAGTACAATCACAAAATTCATCGTAATACAGAGTTTCCTAGCTCTTTCAGTATAATATGCTTTACTATAATTTCAAAAAATAATAAATTCCAAAACGAATGAATAACTTCAACAAATATCGTATGGACATAGGGCTCTCGCTATTGTTCGGATTATGGGTCCTCGAATTTCAGTACCCGGATGTCCACTCAGTTGAGATCCGAGTGTCCGGATAAGCGTTTTTCTTCCAGGAATTCACTTAACAAGGTTCAGCTATATTAATAAATTTAACGTATAAGGAAAGCTTCATACGCAATGTTTATACGTGTTTGAGTAATCGCGGGGAAAAAATCAAATCCAAATAGTCGAATACCGAGATTCAAATTCGGATACTCGGGTACTTAGGCTCGTATCCGGTTCTTGAACCGGAGTTCGTGTAATAATGGGTGGCCCAAGTACTCGGATATCCGGTCTAAATTGGTTGTACCGTTTCGCCTGCATCTAGAAGTGGTTCCTTTGTCAAAGTGTCGCCTCTTGCTGTTCCCCGCCCTTCGCCAGTCACTCGTGAAACGTCTTTTTTCCCTCGATAATGAGAACTGGCACTCTGGCGATGGTAGCCGCATAGGAAACGGAATCGTCGATGTGAAAGAGTAATTCCATCCGATTCGTGTTCGTTTCGAAGTAGTTCGCTCGATCGACGAAATACCACGACTATTATAATTTCACCAACGATTCGAACGACGCAACGTTTTGAATATTAACCTAACCAACGTTCTCTCGCCGACGAAACATTGCCAATTTCACGAATGTACGTTCAATCACGCGTATGCACGTTTGAAAATCGTTTCGTCGTTTGCTTGTCGGTCAGGGTACCATCGCGTATTTCTATTTTCTCCTATCGTTTTCGAACCGTGAGTCACGCGTTGCTCTATTACGCCAGCTGAATACGTATCGTTAATGGAACTGGCTTGTATCGTTTCAATGATAGAATGGTTTTTGGCTAAACGCCGACAGATTTTACCGTCTGCGTAGCGGTAAGGGGTTGATAAATTACGAGGGTGGAGTTCGCAGGTTAATTGACGTGGAAATTTACGATATGTTTGAACTTTCGTAGATTTATGAGGAACTTTCGATCGAGTTATTGGAAGATTTCTTTCTTGTTGCTATTTTTTTCTTTCTTTTTTTTTTGGTCTTTCAGGGTGAAAACATCCCTTGAAGATTAACGCCCTCTTCTTTATTTATCTACGATATTATGTAGAAATTGTTGGCTTCTTCGTTCTCTGTAAAATGGTATAACGAAATTGTTAGAATAATTGTTCATTAAATGGACGTTTTATTATTTTATTTAATTTGAAAAATAAAGTGGATACCATATAAAAATTATCTATTCTTTTATATTCTGCAAGATTATACAACGAAATGGTGAATATAGTTGGTTCTTTAAATAAGACAAAGATCATTTACTTTCCTTTTTCTATCGTATTCTTCGTTTAATAGACAATTTTTATTTTTTAAATTTCATATCAAGACAAATATTTTCGATTCGAGTATTTTTGTACGAGTACAAGAGATATTAATGAATCAATCATAGTTATGATCAGTTTTACAGTTCTTTACGAATATTGTTTGTTTAGAATGAACAATAATCACTCGTTGCAATGCAAAAGTTATATTGCTCGTTATCATCGCACTAGTAATTGCTCAAATGTTTTGACCGTTAACAATTAGACTGACACAGCTAATTAATGATATTCATAATTAAATTCCTTTAACATTTTCCATTTATACATTTTGTCCATAATGTAGAAAATTATTGTTGATCAATTTAGCAAAGTAATTACTGTACCATTCAACGATTATATATAATTTTCAGCAATTATCGAACACAATCTAGTTAGCAAATATTGCAAATATATAGAAAGATATTTGTTGTGTGCGATTAACAGCGTGACAACTTTATGAAATTAATTAAATTATCGGTTTAAATTGAACCTCGCTTGACTCGCCACAAGTTATTGGTTTCTTTCGAGCAACTTCATTATCGGTGTCAGAAGTAATTAACGCCTGAATTCGGCGTGAATTAATCGTTCGTTATTGGTTTTTCATACACTGGCATAATTTCTTGTACGGTATTCTTGCAAAAAGAAGAAGAAGAAGAAACGAAGATGATCGTATTGACGAAAAATCTTCAAAATAATCATTTTATTGATTTTTAAGGTTGAAAGAATTTATTATTAAATATGTGAAAGGCTCAAGACTTGAAATTTGAGATTTGGAAATATCAACGTTCAAATTCTGAAAGTTGAAGATTGAAACTTCGCATTCGAAGTTTGAAAGGTGCAACTTGAGATTTAAATCCTAAAACTTGAAAGCATAAAAATGTCAGCTTTCAGGCTCAAAATGAGAAACTTCAAATTTGAGAATTGGAAATGGTAAGTGGAAATTTGAAAGTGTTCTCAGAGTTGCAGATTTCATGTCGAAATTTGAAACTTGAAACGTGAAGCTTGAAAGTCGATAGACGTATGTTAAAAGGTTGAAATTTGATACTCGTGAAAGTTAAAAGTTGCATATTGCAACTTGAAACTTGCAACGTGAATTTTGGAAGTTGAGAAGTGAATGTTAAAAGATTGAAACGTGAAACTTTCGAGACCGTAAATTGAAAATCTGCAAGTTGATGTTTGCATGTTCAAATTTCAAACTTGAGATTTCGAATAAAATATGTTGCGTTCTAAAGCTGATAAGTGAAGAAATCTTCACAATTCCAAAACATCAAATTTTTTCATAAAATCTTCACTCTCACGAATATCTCAAATAATCTCCCTATAAATTTCAATGATCTTTATCGATACTTCGCTATTGATTTCTCCACTTGAAAGTTTCGCGATAAAGAAAAATACATCGTTCCGAGAGGAATTTTATTATCAGTACAGTTCGCTACTTGGTCTGCAGCTATATTACTTGGTGTTTAACTCACTTTGATAAAGTCGATCGCCAGAGGATACATCCATAAAGCAAAAGAGGACAAAGAAAAAAAGAGAAGGGAAGATGCTTGTTCGAGGGGAAGCAATCCATCGAAACTTTAAGGGCGTACCCGTAACAAGATTTCAAGTTATAATTGTTGTCTTGATAACATCTTCGATTTGTCAATCTTTGACTAAAGAGACTTTATACTTTTCCTATTTAATTTATCCCAAATTGATGAGATATTATTTCTTCGTTAGAATAAAAGAAGCAACAATAATAGAATGTCTAATTTTTACTGATTTACTATTTAAATCGTTCGAAATTATGTTGAAATATAATTTGTTCATTGCGATAAGAAAACCAATAATGAAAGCTTTACTTTTGTTATTTTAATCTCGTTAAATTGTTGAAATGATTTATTCATTAGGATATATGTAATAAGAAACCTATCTAATATCATTTCTTTATTAAAATATTATATCATTTGTATAGGAAAGATCATTTGTGTATTAGGATAAGAATAATAAAAGGTCTATCGT
This sequence comes from Bombus haemorrhoidalis, assembly GCA_014825975.1. NCBI lineage: Eukaryota > Metazoa > Arthropoda > Insecta > Hymenoptera > Apidae > Bombus > Bombus haemorrhoidalis. The sequence goes on from CM026169.1 coordinate 8,290,242, forward strand.
TTTACCATGATAATTAATTTATTTATTAGTCAAATTATCCTATATTATAGTGAAATATACAATAATTTTTTTCAGTAGAATAAAGGAATCAATAACAAGATGTATATTTTTGCTATTTTTATCTTCCTAAATTGGTGAAATATAATTTGGGACAAGAGAACGAAGAATAACAAGAGCTCTTCTACTTTTGCCATTTAAATCTTCCTAAATTGATGAAATGTCATTTGTTCATTAGAATAAGGGAACCAAGAGTAATAAGATAATAAAATGGAAGCAAATAACGAAATATAAGATTCTTCGTAATTGCTTTGCCTCGGCGAAATACTGCTGGTAAAATAGGATAAAATAACTCTGCCTTCTTTGAATTGATTAATAGAGGTTGCTACATACCTTCCTGAAAGCTAAACGAAAATAAGGTGCTTGTACTTCCAGTAATATCTCTGTCGTAGGTTTTCTTGCTTAATGAAAATACAGGAACGACGAAAAATGTCTTGTAATCTAACAATTTATTATGTTAATGGGCTAGTTGAAAAACTGAGATCGTTCTTTAAGTTCATCTTTATAAATAATCTAAGAGAAATAATATTTTCTCAAACTTGTTTTTATTTAAACGCCAAACCGAGAAATATTGTGAACAACCAAACGAATGTATTTAAATTTTTTTAAAAGAAACATTTTTTTAACGATATACACAGTGCTCAAATTGGGAACGATCCATATCACACGGCGTAAGAATTTGTCATCTGCTTCAATAAATGTCAAATATTTTAGTAAATGTTGTATCGACTAATTTATTTATCTTTACTTATTTCTCCTTTGTCATTTAATATTTTACTGAAAAACACCAACTTTCTTACCTAAACGAAACAACAAGAAAGAAACAATGCGAATTTTTGAAGACTTCGTTCCTCCATTCTCTTGTACTTCCTTTCCGTATATTTTTTCGTTATAACGAGAACTATTGACCCATATCTCACGTTCTTGTGATCTTCTTTACCTCGTTGCTAGCTCGAGCGATAATTAGAAAACTTCATCACGTTAATTGTGATATTTACACGATTTCGTTAGAGAAATTAAAATTTTGTTTGTCCGAAACGGGAATTACAGGATACGCGTGAAACGAAATACCAACGATTTTGAGATGAATTTATTGAGAGTAGGAAAGAACAATTATTTGTTTATTTTTTTGGAAGGCAAAATTTGAAGAATATAGTTATATAATTGTGAGTTGTAACTTTGTTACATTTTTCTCACTTAGAAATGTTTTCTTAACTTAAAGACATAGATGACATTTATTTTTCTTTACAATTTTCGACGTTCGGCTGCTAGAACTTTCGCATCGCAAATTTCTATCTGTAAGCTTGAAATTCCAAATTCTTAGTTTGAAATATCGTCAAACTTTGAACTTCGGAACTTTTAATCCCGAATTTCAACTTTAAGATTTCGATAGATTGAAGTTCCGACAAGTAAGCAATGGGCTGACTTACACATCACTTTGATACTCAGCCGTAGCCAGAATCCAGATGTGTGTCAGCATCCCTAAGGAGGCTAAGCAGAGCTTACAGTGAGGAAATAAATAAACATAGAAACAAAGGAAGAAAAATCTGAGATAAAACACAGAATCCATCCGTATAGAAATGTTTTGTTTGTTGGAAATATTTTTCGCAATTTCGAAAATTTATCTCTTTTTCTTATCTTCGTCCTTAAAACGTTAAACTTATTAACCAGAGGATATTAAACAAATCTATAAATTTAGAATGTAACGAGAAAAGGAAATTTCGGAGAATAAAGAATCCGCTTTTTATTAGTTTTTTATACGGAAATTAAAATTTTTATTTTTCTCGAAGAATTTGTGATAACATTTTACGATATTACAACAATGGACTGCTCTCTTTTTTGCTAAAGTATTTCGTGTACGTGTAATAAATGAGTGTAGGTGTCGTGGATCAATGAATGGTTTCAGGATGGCCTGCAGCGACGAATTTCCTCGCCACTGCATCAACTTTCTTTTTGCATTTTTCTTTGCAACTTTAACGTATCTTGTTATCTGTCGAGAGAGGACACACCTCAGGCAATAAAATTGAAAGAGCGAAAAGGAAAAATAGCATTTCTTTATAAAATCTCACGAGTTTAATTTTACTTCTTGCAACATCTGTAGTACAATAATTTCTTAAATGAAATAGAATTGTTTAACTACAACAATTAGAGTTTTATCCTCTTTTGAGTGTAATATTTGTAACAAAATTTAGAATAACTCCAATACAATTTTCAGTATACATTGAGACTCAAAATGCAAGATTTTGGAGCATGAAGAAATTCATTCATTCTTTAATATCCATACATTACTTAGTACTTTTGTAATGATTTTCTCCTTTAGGATAAAAGAATAATAATTTCATTAAAAGTGCAATTGTTTGTAACTGGGCCGAATAATGTACATATAACAAAACCTCCCGATTTCTTCTTAATATTATTTTTTAACGATTCTATTCCTTAGAACAACGTCATACAATTTCATATAGAATTTCCATAAAAGAATACAGGGTACAAATAAAAATTCCAATTTCAAATACAAATTCAAATTAAATATTATTTATTCATCGTGAAGTATACAATCGAGTTCCCCGAATGTTCTTCGAATCTATTTTAATAATATTTTGATAATTCTTACAACGTGTCTGATATTAAAATTTGTCTTTGTCGTCACAAGACTCAAACGTATCGGGCGTCGCCTGGGATCGTTTCAAAATCGGTTTCGCAATGGAAAATCTGGATAGAGGATACGTTCTGTGCAAAGAGCTGGTCTTTATCTTATTTGAGGGTATGAACAGCTACGCCCAGATCAGGGCATGGTCTTTGTAAAATTATACGGCCTTTAGAAACGGTGCCTTTAACTCGATTCGTTTCAAAACCACGAATAAACGTGATGAGATCGTCGGTAGAACGACGCAAATGATTTTAATACGATAACGCATTAAATGTTCGTTTATGAAAGAGCATTATTGCATTTTATCCCATAGCGGTGACAAGGGAGAAGGTAGGAACGCGAGTATTGCAATCGCAATACTGATATCATTGGTTGTTATCTCAAATACCATGAAAGAGGGATGAGATTAAACGAAATTAAAATTCAGAGTAGAAGATGGAAGCTGGGCATTTTGCAGTTTTTAATTTCGACCCTTCAATTTCGAAATTCTTAGTTTGCAGTTTACATTTGATACGCCAAGTTATACATTTTAAATTCCACATTCGTTAAATTGTAAGTTCCAAATTCCAGACTTTTTAATTCGAAGTTTCAAGTTCTTAGATCCTGGTCTGTAAATTTTTGTGGAAATTTCGAATTTTCCAGTGTCGAACTTCTTGAGCTACTTGCGAGCTATAGATTCTAAAATTTTTAATTCTAAATTTCGAGTTTTCTATTTTCTTAATCCTATAGCATGCCCAGCGAATCGAGACAGTTAATGTAAACAAAACGTGATTGCTGCAGCTGCGGTTATTGGCTGCGACAGGCTGTCACAGAATGACAGAATGTCACTAGTTGGCAGTCAATAGTTGCAGCCGCGGTTTTGTTTACGTTTATTGCCTTTTCTCGTCGGACAGACAATAAATTAAAAATTTCACGCCTTGAATTGCAAATTGCAAATTGCAAATTTCCAATTTCCAGTCTTTAATCTTAAATTGCAAATTTCCAATCCCTGATATGTAGCTTCCTACATCCCATTTCACGTGCTGTGTTCTAAATTTCAAGGACCTCACCTTCTATCGTTAATTCCTGAACAGTAAATAACAATATAAATTCTACTATTTCAATTTTCAACTCAAAATTCCCATTTCTACCTTGCAATCTTCAAACTAAATACGTAATTTCCGTGCTTTTATTTTTCCATATTTTACATAAATATATCGTTTTCATCTTTATCCTTGTTAATACAGGATCAGATAAACCTGTGATGAATGGCGGATCAGAATCAAACAGGAACGTCAAATGGAATTTATGTGTTTGTTCTGTTGTAGCTAAACACGGAATGGGCACAAGTTGAAGTTATAAATCTGATCAATGATGGCAGCGGTCTTGGATTCGGAATCGTCGGTGGACGAAGCACCGGTGTTGTCGTTAAAACGATCCTTCCTGGAGGTGTCGCCGATCGGGTAAGTTTATTGCAAACATTTTTTCTTATTCAAACAATTATTAAAAATTTCACAGTCATTAAAAATCGTTCAATTTTATGCACCAAATCTCAATGGATATTCTGGAATTGTATACGTACATAGATTTTATAAAATATTTTTCATCGATGATTCTATTTTATCTTATTTTATTTCATTTTCTCTAACAATCCTTTTGTGATAATTAAATCCTGTTGAAAGCACGGAGGCATTCTAAATTTTTAAAGTCTTTCGAACTTCTTTACTTACAAGTAATTTTAGCACGACAGTTAACGAATAAAAATGAAGGCAAAACTGTACAGAAGATAGATTTTAATTAATCATTTGTTTCAAAGATAAACTTATTCGGTTCACAATTTATTTATCTTAAGATTTAAAGAGATTTTTCTTTTAACTTTTTTTCCCAACTGTCCTTAAGTAACTCCAGATTGGACGAAAAGAATGTATAATTTTTCATTCGTTAAATGATTTGAAGTTTTTCCATTTGACAGTACATCCATAAATAGCGATTCATAGACTCCATAACATTCGATTGCCCTATATTCTTCCTCTAGCAGCCTCAACCACATTTTACCATCAATAAAATTGCAAATCAAATCAGGCTGTGGTTACCGTGGATGCGTATTCGAACGAATTGACGTTCTGATGAACTTCATACATCCAAGTAATCAAATACGTATATAGATTTTTATTATGAGTGTGTGCACTTCGATCTATAGGCGTTTCATTCGGCAGTCCGTCCAAATACCTCGGTGGTTGGCATTGATAGCGGCACAACTGAAAAAGTTCCATCATGTAAAAAATAAAAACAATATTTATATTTCCATGAGTTTAGCGTGAGAAGGCAAAATTTTTACTTACCGCCGCTGTCGAACTGCACTTTGCCACAGCAACACCGGCTCATCTTCAGTTGTTTTCTCACGCTGTAAGTGAAGGGATTTACTGCTTTCGCGATATCAAATCAAACGAAAGGAGTGAAAATTTGTTTGATAAAAATCATGTCTCTAGCGTTTTCTTCTTTCTGAAAGACGTGTCGTTGTTTAGAAAAATCTAGTTCGTAAATCTGCTCACGGAGAGACTTGTCGTCGCTAATAAACACAAAATAAGAAATAGCGTTAGAATAATTCACCAGGATCTTTTTTGCCAATTTTAAAACGTTTTTCTCTTTAATACTTTGATGAGCGTATGCTCTGACAAACATATATAGCCTGAATCCCGCGTATTTTTGAAGCGATTGAAAAGATTCAAACGGTCGCTGGGAAAGTTCGTTCCGATTTACATTTATTGAATTTTATAAGTGCCATTTTGTTCCACAACGTTTCTCCATTTTTCACGCAACTTGAATATTCCATCGTTCCGGAAGCTTTTAGATTTTTCAGCGGAAAACTTTTCAATATGATTTTTTATGTCGACAAAAGTGTTAAAAATCGGAACGAACTTCCCGAGCAGCAATTTACGAGTGTAGTAATCTATTGAAAATCAACGAGCACATTTACAGACACCTCTAGCAACGTTTTTTAGCGTGACATGCTTGAGAACAATTTCCCCAAAAGAGAGATACTAAGCAAAATTTATTATTTTAATAAATTTCTTAAAAATCGGAACAAGCTTCCCCAGCAGCATTTAACGAGTGTAATTCTATTTAATTTTTTATTAAAAATCAACGAGCACATTTACAGATACCTGTAGCAACGTTTTTTAGCGTAACATGCTTGAGAACAATTTCCCCAAAAGAGAGATACTAAGCAAAATTTATTATTCTAATAAATTTCTTAAAAATCGGAACAAGCTTTGCGAGCAGCATTTAACGAGTGTAATTCTATTTAATTTTTTATTAAAAATCAACGAGCACATTTACAGATACCTGTAGCAATGTTTCTTAGCGTGACATGCTTGAGAACAATTTTCTCGATGGAGAGATACCAAGCAAAATTTATTATGTTAACAAATTCTTTAAAAATCGGAACTTTCCAAGCAATAAATATTATACCAATATATCGATAGTGACTTTGTATTGCTCACGCAAAAACACTTTGATAACATGTTTAGAGCATCCATAGCTTTTTTTACTGTTTTAATTAGCAATAGCTAACATAGTAGGAAGTATATAAGATGCGAATTCGCGTCTGCAGTCCGTAAAGTGTTAAAATCCACACTTTTTGAGTCGTGCCACTATCGGTGACAAGTAACGACATATCCACTGTAATCACAGCCATAATCAGATACAAAATCTCCTATACAAAAAGCAGAAGTCTTGCAACATAAAGATAGCCGATCAAAAATCTAAAAAAAGAGAGGAAACAATAGAAAATAAACGAAGCAAGAACATTTAACTATGATCGATTCCCGAATTAAAAACGGTCTGTTCGCGGTACGATTTGTAGGATAATCGGCTGCAGAGCGGGGACCATATATTGCAAATCGGCGATGTCAATCTGCGGGGAATGGGAAGTGAACAGGTTGCGGCAGTTCTGCGACAATCCGGCACACACGTGCGCCTCGTTGTCGCGAGACCTGTCGAACCAACGTCACCGGATTATCAGGTATTGTATCCAAATTTTCCATTTTTCGTCTGTTTCCTTTTCTTTTCTTTTCTTTCTTTTTTTTTTTTTTCAATGAACATATTCCGAAAGTTTAAAAATTCGAACGTTTAAGAAGTTGCGCGTTCGAAGGTTGAACGATTGGAATGTTTGAGAATTTGTAGATTCGAAGCTTCGAAAATTTGAACAGTTGAGAATTGGAGAAGTCGATGGTCTCGAATATTTGATAATTAGAAAAATAGAAAATAGAAAAGTAATTTGAAAATTTGGATTTTTCAAGGTTTGGGAATTCGAAAATGTAGGAATTGTAAAGTTGAACATTTGGAAATTGCACGATTTAAAAATTTAAAGACTCGAAGACTGAGAAGTTTGAATATCGCGAAACTTGGAAATGTAGAAGTTACAGAACTTTAAAATTCGATGGGTTAAAAATGATCAATTTTGAAGTTTGAAGATTTAAAAATTTGATAAGAATTAAAAGTTTTCGATTCCGATCAATACCGCGTCTATTTTTCTTCGTTATTTTATTACAAGTGGAAATATTTACATTATTTTCTACTTCTTTATCTTATTATTTCACTAAGTCCTTGGATTTCATAGCATTAGCTTGGAAAGTCTAATGGAATGGTTTGATTGAGAATTTCCTTAATTAAATGGCAGCAGAGCGTTTTCATTAAATCATCTGATCGGACTGTTTGCACAGTAAATACTGCTATAATTGATCGTCTTGTAGTACTGAAAGGAATTATTAAATAAAAAGCACTTAAGTCGTTCGACTTTTCTCGCTTTCGCAGCAGTTACATCTTATATTTGCTTTTTACAATAGAACGTATTTACGATATTACTAAAATAAATTTACTTCACGACAAAAAAATTCCATTATTCAGGCTTTACTTTAACATGCAATTGAAAACTCCTTTATTATTTTAATATATTAATCCAAGAAGCTTAACAAAAAATTGTTGTAATGTATGTATATAAAGAAAAACGTGCGATTTTTATAAAGATGATATCAATTTTTTAATAATTTTTTCTATAAATATTGGAAGTCTGAATAAAATATTTATACTGTAACCAATTCGTACACCTTTTAATTCTTATATTCTTATACGAAATTCTGAGAAGCCAAATTGATTAATTCCACTTTTTTATAGGATCATCAATTTCGCATTATTTAGACACAATTAATATTGAAGAAATTGAAAAACTCAAAAAAGAAATCATAAATTTGGATAATTATAAATTCTGAGGTAAATTAAAAAAATTAGTGCTTGTAACTGTTAATAAAATAGTAATTGCTATTTTTCTATGCAACTCAATTTATGGAATTAATCAGCATGGTCTCTCAGAGTCTCAGGGCATCAGCGCGTCTTCAGACCCCTGATGCAGCTGCTTGCAATGCTGGCAATTCCTCTAGAACACAGCTTTGACCCGAAGACCTGAAGCAAATGTCTGATAAATACAGTTGAAATTTTATTGAAACCATATAATCATTAAGACAAGCAATATTTTAATGTTCTCAACGTAGCAACGCAACGAGAAATATTTTGAAAATTAAGAAGGGGATGAAGACGCATATGTTCAACTTCAAAATTAAATACAAAGACAATTTTGCTAATACGAGGCTGATCTGTACAATATACAGAATCCTAAAATCTATTGGAAGACCATTGTTTTACTTGTACAAAGATGAAAAAGAAAAGAAAAGGAAAGATATAAAATGTGATCTATCGTGTGCTTCCCCTGTAGTCTTTAAATATCATGTCACGTGCAATATAGCAAAAATAAAGATGAAATAAAATGAAGGAATTGTATATCATCGTTGGTCCGAAATTCGAGTCAGAAATTCCAAAGGAACGGCACGTTTCAGGCACTCGGCAGCCACGCTCCGATCGTACCAACGAAGATTCTGGGTGACCCGGACGAGTTGGACCGTCACCTGGTGCACAGCGTGCCGGAGACATACAACATACGCCACGTGCAGCCCGACAACGCGTACGACAACGGCTACATATTCTCTCAGGAATCCGACGTCGAGATGCATGTGAGTAGGCAAAACCTTATGACATTTCATCGTTCCTACCCTTTCATCCTTTCATTTCGTCAACACGTTCCTTCTGTCAACTGTACCATTTTCTGCATAAAAACTTTCATCTTGAGTTATCAAGGTTCTGAATGTGCTGGGAAGAGTATTTAGACGAAACGAGCGGATGATCCTTCTTGTCTCTCTGTAGTAAAATTAAAACGTAATTTTATCCTTTATCGAGCATTCTTTCGCTGAATCGAGAATCGAATATCCAAATGGCCTGAAAATACATTTGTAATTATAACCTTTTCCCCAGACATCGTTATAATTATAGTTTCTTTATTAGATATCACTATAATCTCTTCAAAAGTGTTGTTACCGTTTGGTACGTGCAGGTGGAAGGTTTCATAACGGGAAAGTTTCCTAGAAACATTGTGACATTCAATAACGCAATATCGTTCGTGCGTCACCGTGGATGAAGTACCTGAAAATTTGTAATAATTCTCGTTTATTATATCGTTAGATATAATGTTCTTTAAGTTCATTTGTAAGTTTACTTCGCGATTTAAAAAATAAATTTTCAATATCTGTTTTATCCACGTTTCGAGAATAGTCACAAGCTTTTTTAAACTGAAAATAACAAAATTGATTGAATTGTAGGCTATTTAATTCGGTCTATTGAAAAGATATGCCTTGCTGACTCGTTTCTTGAATATTAATCGTGTACTCAGTGAAATTCAGAAATTGTTGAGGTTGATTGATAAATTTGTAATAGAAAAATACATTGAAATAAGTATAGGTATAACTATAAGTATAAGTACAGGTATAGTGTATAGTGATCCAGATCCTCACTTTTCCAGTGTTACAATACAATAAGAAGAAAGATAGGAAGCACGTTCATATAGTTTTAGCAAAGAACATTAACAAAATGTTAACCTTGGTGTGTAGCTCTAGCTGAAGGCTGCAAGAAATAGCAATAGAAATCTACTTATACCTCTTTTGTTTCTAAATCTTGTAACCCAAAACAAAATTTATATTCAAGGGTACAATAATATGGACCTCTCTTTATTTTGAATTTTATTCATTAAATTCTATTCTCTACAGTCTTCACGGATATGCAAAAGAAAAGGTGTAGAGTTTTTCTTGAGGTAATTACTTCAACAGAAACGAATACTTTTAAGAGACTCATACATGAATGGAAAATTCTTCAGAACCGAACATTAATCCTGTATTTGCGTAGTGAAATTTGGAAATTAATAGGAAATAGAATTAATCAACAAATGTGAAATATCTTATAAAATTTCTTACTTCGTTTGAATCACTGCAACGCTAAAAAAATCCCTTGGTATTGTATTTTGTGCGTTATAATCGTTTTCTTATTCGCTGAATCTTCCAAGAATACGCAACATTTGCATATCATTCAAGGTTATTGTGTCGGTGCTATTATCTGGAAAAGAACGATTGTTCGATAGGCAAGACCAGGTCTCATTGTGGACGTAGTACGCAACCCATTGCCAATTGGAGCGATGCCAGTGATACCACCGGTTCCGGTGCAGATCCCGGAACTTCCGATCCTCACCATGGACACCATCGATGTTAATTCACTGCCAGAAATGGAACGGTTCACCGTCGAGCTTAAGAAGGACATTTACGGCCTCGGGATCACCATCGCTGGATACGTTTGCGAGAAAGGTAATCCTTTGCGCGCCACAAAGAGTTATGGCCCTTGGTTGTTTCGTGTGAATTATTTGTAACGCGTGGAGAATTGGAGGCTTCCAGAGAAATATGCTGTGGTGATCTTTGGAATTTTAGTGACTAGCTGGAAAATTGGATACGCGTCGAGTTACGTTTATAGCTCGTACTTGTATGATATTTCGCGTCTTTAAATTTTAAACGTTTGAAAGCTCGAAAACTTGCAAATTTTGGAGTTTCGAAGTTTAAAGGGTTGAAAGTTTTACAGGTTTCACAAGTTTGAAAGTTTCGAAATTTTGGGGGATCGCAAAGTCTCTCGAAGCTTAGAAATTTGACGAGGTTTACAAATTTGGGAATTTCGGATTTCGAAGATTCTTTCGCAGTTGGGAAATGTGAAAATTCGGAAATTTAAGAATTGCGTAATTCTTTGAACGTTTGAACATTCGGAAAATTCCAAGTTTAGAAATTGGAGAATTTCGAGGCTTAAGCATCCGGTCAAAGGTTGAGAAAGCTGAGATTTCGAAGTACAAAAGTTTGTGAATTTGAAATTTTAGAAGTTTCGAACATTTGGAAGTTCCGACGTTTCTATATTTGATAATTTATAAATTCGCAGTTGCGAAGCTTACGAATCTTGAAACTGCGGAAATATAGAAAAATTCCAAATACGGTATTCAGTACCATAGTTAGAATATAATATTTCTTTTGCTACATAGTAATCTCTTTTACCTCGTTTCGATTACAGAGGAGCTGTCTGGCATCTTCGTGAAGAGCATCAGCGAGGGCAGTGCGGCAGACTTGAGCAACAAGATCCAAATAAACGATAGAATAGTAGAGGTGGATGGCCATTCTTTACAGGGTTATTCAAATCATGAGGCCGTCGAGGTGCTACGGCGCACTGGACAAACGGTAGTTCTATGTCTGGAGAGATATCTACGTGGACCAAAGTACGACCAGCTTCAGCAAGCAATCGCGGCCAGTGAACTGAGACTACCTCAACCGAGCTCTCCATCAATCACCAGTTTGCCAAGCTTCCCGATTAGCGCGGTAAATTCTCTTCCTTCGAGCGTTTTATTCAAAGTCATATCTGATAAATGGATTTCTGAAAAATATGGAATATTATCATTACAACTTTAGCAACACATGAGTCAGAGGACAATGTGAATCGAGAGCGACTCGTGTTGTTGTTTTGCCTTGGGACATTGACACCGTCTTGACATACCAAACGTATCGACAAACAAACTCCGGGCAAAACAATATTGTTGCTACGTGCAACCGTCAATCGAAGTTGAATTTAAACTTTCCTTCTTAAACTTCTCCGACCAGTATAAATAACCGAACACGTTCGTTAAGACAGTAACAGTAAGTCTCTAGCATTCTTATATCAGCGATTAGTACGCAATCATTAACAAATCAGTTATCAATTAGTATCGAGCGACCTACGGTTGACTCTGTGTTTTGTGTTGTATATTTATAAATACATTTGACTACACGAAATATCTACTAGTCTCATCACTATAAACGCCAATACGTTCAATTGTACAATCGTCCTCTATACAACCATTAAATAATTGAATTATCATTGCTGCGATTATATTATTCTAGTGTTATTTTTATCTTTTATTTAAATTAACACGTTCGAGATCAGTGACTTGAAACAAAACTCTTCCGAATTTTTTGAAAACTGTTTTGCCTATGTATACTAAAAATAAGTGAAACTAATCAATGCAGAAATAAAACAGAATATGTTTTAGGTAATTTTTATTTGAAAATGCGTTATGTTGTACACGATATGTCATCGGATACCCAATGATTATACAATTGATGTGAAATAGCGTTTTAGTTAAAATCTCAAAAAGATAAACACGCAAAAGGAAATTTATTTCAAGAATGAAAAAATTATATAACACGTATATAATAGGTATAAGCATTATTTATTCGTTTAATTGTGTGAGACACATGTATTGTTTGTCGGTCATTGCGAGATGCTGTATAGCATGTACGCTGTGTCATCGGTCTGGAATGTGTTAAATATATTTTTATACAAATGTTGTTCGATTCAAACAAATTGAACCAATTATTCACGCAATTATTTATGACCAATATAATTCGATGTAAAATCAGACTCAAGTATAATCTGAGTATTATTCATATGACGTAGTATCTTGAATTATAAAATAACACAATCTGTGTTTAAGTCAAGTAACGAAAAGTTGAAATTAATTGATGTAAATATTCAGAAATCACATGGTATTTAGAAATTAATTTCCAATTTAATTAATGTAGATGAAATAGAAGGTATCTATTAGTAATTGCAGCAACAGTAAAATAAGAAGTAGGAACAGACAGTTCATTAACAGGGAGAAAGAAAAAAAATTGTTTAATTTCATTTGCGAGGATAAAACTATAAAAATATATAAAGCTTCAATGTTTAATACTTATACAACTTTAACAAGGTAGAACTTATTTCTTTTATAGAAACTAACTTTACAAAATTGTATGTTAATATATGAAACACATTTTGTTTGCAGGATGGAGAAAGTGCTACTGAAATAGAACCGGAAGGAGAATCGCACACGACTGTTGACAGCGCAGTTCTACAAGAGGGTGAACGCGAGAGATCCTCGGAGGAATTAGATGACGCGGCAAATGTGGAAGCTCTGTTGAGCGACCCATCCAGCGAGCTTACACCTCAAATTCGTGCCGCCATTAAGGCAAAATGGCAGAAGATTGTAGGCCCAGACACGGAAATTGTGGTATGTAGCTTGTTACACTAATACCTCCTTACTCTGAATAATGTAATATATCCTTCATGTTTTAGGATTGTTGAGAATTTAATTATTTTCCTTATTGTCTTTAGTTACTTAAAATTTTGGATTATCCTTACGTAAATGCTTTTGTTTGCAAGAAAGTACAGCAGAACATTTCTAAGAGGGTTTTGCCAATTAGAAGATGAATTAGAGATTCATTTTTAAAGGAAGATTCGATAGATTGAGAAAGTAATTTAATTAACCGAAGACTTGGAAATTACATTTTAAAAACTCGAACAATTTAGAAAGCAACGTGGGTAATTGGAAATTTAGAAATTATTTTTTAAAAATTACAAATGTTCGAAACATAATTATTCGAGTTTAAAAATCTTCCTTATTTCTTATAATATTTATATACGAGTGTGTATGTAAATTTTTCATCAACAGAAGACTAAAGAAGAAAATTTGCCTGTCTGTCACCGATAGGTAGCGCAATTGAAGAAATTTGCGGAAGGTAGTGGCCTTGGTATAAGCTTGGAGGGAACGGTGGATGTGGAGAACGGACAGGAAGTTAGACCGCATCATTACATAAGATCGATTCTCCCGGAAGGACCCGTAGGACAAAACGGAACGCTGCGTTCAGGGGATGAATTGCTGGAGGTAAAGCAATAGTTTAGTTACAGAGTTCAAGAAGCTTTCCTCCCTCTTAAATCCAATTACCATAAAGGATTAATACCTCTGGCGAAATGTGTGTGGTTTAGCAATTTGTAGTTTGTCGTCCGTTTACTTTATCAATTTATTAATAATGAATATAATTTCGTTATTCTTATTACATCCTTTAACCAAGTTACTATCAATTATCTCGACAAAATATATTAGAAAGTACAAAATACTAAATTATACTGTATTTTTTAATATTTTTCGTTATATACTATAAGAGAGAATTGTGATTCCTTTTATTTTTAGAAAAAAAGTGATTTTTAAGTTCAATACACTGTCGAGTAATCCTGTAATACCCAAATTCTTTTTTGATTTAGTTTTGAGACAATACAGAAATATAATACTCTTTTTAACTTTGTAAAATTGTTTATCGCTTTTATCTTGGTTTCTTGCATAACAGATATTTTTATTTTCTTACAAATTTCTAGAGCATTGATTGTTGATTATTTTCTGCAACTATGTTAGTTTAACAATTAAGAATCTAAAAGTGTAAATAAGTTTTAATAGTATTTTATTTTTATGAAATAAAATTCCAGCATTCGATATTAGTAGTCAGCAGATTTTGTATGAAAATAAATAATTTTTGATAGAAATTACGTTTTGTGCCATTAGTTCTATTCAGCTACGTTTTGTACGTATAATATTAATTTCGTATATTTGCCGATGCTTGAGAAATGCGCCAGTAAATACAGAATGGACACAGCTTTCTAAGCTGAGAAGCTTGGTATGGGCACAACATAGCGTCCTAGATAATCAACCATCTAGACGCTAACCGTGGCTAATGCTGTTTAACTTTGACAATTAGGCGAGAATCATTGCTTTCTGTGGGAAAAAACCGTGAACCGAATAGTCAGCACGTTCGCTACTAAATTTGCATGTAAAATTGTGACATACATTAAAATTTAATTGAAACTTGGCGAATAGGAACATTCGAAATTAGAATAGGGACATTAGAAATACTATGTGTGTTCTATACATATTTACGTCATTAAAATTTTCCATAAATATATAAAAATCGTTAATCTAATCATCAGCGTTTCTAAAATTCCAAAAATGACAAAGATACCTTAAATATTCAGATAAATAAGTTATTAAATATTCAAAGATTAGCTGTCGTCAGATATCTATAATATAAAATAATAACTCAATATATGCGTATATTAATCTGAAAGCAACGTTATTTGCATTATTATTGCATTTTGCAAAAAAATCATTAATCTGTAGAAACAATATTAATTAATTTCAAAGTAGCTATCATATATAATTTCAATTAAAATTAAATTAAAACACTTCGCGAATTATAACATTCAGTGTGAATCACCTTTCATATCAACC
This sequence comes from Bombus haemorrhoidalis, assembly GCA_014825975.1. NCBI lineage: Eukaryota > Metazoa > Arthropoda > Insecta > Hymenoptera > Apidae > Bombus > Bombus haemorrhoidalis. The sequence continues at coordinate 8,305,469 of CM026169.1, forward strand.
TTCCCCAATCTCCCCATTGAATCAATTAATAACGAATTGATAAATAAAGCTGATCCATTAATATTCAATGATTTTACTGCCAACAGGTGAACGGATATCGATTGCTCGGCATTAATCATATGGAAGTAGTTAGCGTGTTAAAAGAATTACCCATACACGTTCGCATGGTCTGTGGAAGAAACATCGCTTCGCAGGATCCTCTTTGCCCTATCGACACTGCTCAACATCAAGCTGCGTTCCAAACCAGAGTAAGAAATTGAACATTTTCTAATAAATAATAATGCAGTCCGAGTGCGTAATATCGGTATTTCGAGCGTAACCAGGTGAAACGTGTTTTATAGAGCATCCTTGGCGGATCTCTGCAGAATTTATTACCAACGATGGACCGTTTGGTGAAGGCCAAGTCTGATGGCTCGTTAGCATCGACGACGACCACGGCTACGGTGACCGACGCAAGCTTGAATAAAATGAAGTCGCGATCTTTGGAACCGTTGACCGGTCTGGCAATGTGGAGCTCCGAACCGCAGATCATCGAACTGGTAAAGGGAGAACGGGGCCTTGGGTTCTCCATTTTGGATTATCAGGTATGAAGACGTTTCATTGGTTTATCCATGTTTTATTAATTATTTGTATTTTACCAATGTTATTTGTAATTGATTAATTGCAGACGTTTTGTGAAATTGCGTTATATTACGAATTAGTAAAATGCAAATTTATTTGGTTGAAGTCGCTTTCCAAACATTCAAACATAACCCCAAACATGCAAATTATCTTAGTTTGGAATCACATAAATTAATAATTACTTAGTACTTAATATAGTTAATAATTACCATGTAATAAAATAATGATTTCTATATCAAGAATAACGAAATCGTCGTTATTATGGTATGTATATTGTGTTGTTATCGATACTTTAAATTATAATGATATTGATGTTTCAGTATTAAGTAGATTTAGCGTTATCAGTTTGGGACTAATTGGTATAGATGTATAGTAAAGGAATTTGCGGGATTATTGCATTTAGTAAGATTTGGTAGCTGGGTTACGAGGGTTTTAACGTGTTACATAACTGTGGGAGGTTGCGTAATGGAAGAAGCCAGAAAATCGACCCAAGTCAATCGAATTCATGTTCTATTGATTTTCGAACACGCATGATTTATTAAGAGATTTTACAGATTGGATTGGAAACTAGAAATATGCGGAAAAATAAAATATCTCCAAGTTATCTCTTCGATCAATATGTATTCATTTTTCAAAAACTTCCTTTTTATAATAACAATCAAACATCTTCAAAATTCCTTACATTCCTCCTCTTTGCAAGTCCTTCTTCTTTTTCATTTAAAAGTTTCAAATTTTCAATCTTTCCCTAAAATATCACCCCTCCAAATTAATATCAATATAACAATCTCTAATTTAATATACAATCTCTATCATAAATATATTATTATTGTATAAGTTATTATAAAGTCGAGATCTCTCACAGCACCACTTTTAAATTTATCCTTACACTTATTTTAACGTACACCCAAACCCAGTCTAAACACTAGAAACAGCATACTAACAATCTTCCATCTGTCTGTTCTAGGATCCAATGAACCCCAATGAGACTGTGATAGTAATAAGATCACTGGTGCCCGGTGGCGTAGCTCAAGTAGATGGTCAGTTAATACCAGGCGATCGTCTTCTTTTCGTCAATGATATCGCCCTGGAGAATGCCACGCTGGACCAGGCGGTGCAGGCGCTGAAAGGCGCCCCTAAGGGCACTGTGCGCATCGGTGTGGCGAAACCATTGCCCATCCCAGACAGTATTGTCCAGGTGAGCGATCAGGAGGATCGGATCGAACCGACCGTCGATAGGGATAGCGAGACGGCCACGTGCTCGATCATGGATAGCCACAAACAGAGGCGAGAATATTTCAGGGAACGTAAAGTGAACGTGATCGAACCGCCTCATCATATGGATTTGATCGAGGGTTTGAAGCATCAGCACAATCTTGTTAAATCTGAGAGTTTTTAAGAACGATGGATTTAGAATGGATTTAGAATGAATTTAGATTGATACTCTTGAGTAAAATGGGGATCTTCTACTCCTGGATATGGTGCACTGTTTTAAGATGATGCTGGAAACAGAAAGGAAGTTATGTTAGGTTGGTTTTAATTTGGATTCTGTTTTTCCTTAGGTTGATGGTTAGAAAGTAATACAAGTTTAAATTCTGATACAATAGAACTCCGTTTACTGGAAAGAAATTTTAATTGATGCCTGATTAAGTGAACTATTGCTGGTTGACTTCACTTATCTGAATGTGAGCTTCTATTACGTAAACGTAACATGATAAGTAGCGGGGAAAATTAGTGAGCACTTATTATATAAACTGTTTATTCCTCGACAAGTTCCGAACAATGGAACATAATGGAATTTTATCCGAACAAACCGGGAAATCGACTGGTTCTTATAATAGATTCGCTAGCATTCGCTTTTCTTTTTTTGTTAATTCTATTAATAGGAGATTAACTATGAGAATTTCAACTGTTCTTCTTTTGATTCATAAAATCTATGTTGCATACACATAGTGGTTGTGCATATCGATATATTATTCATATTCATTATAAGAATACATAATGTTTGTATGTGTACGATTTGAAATTACGTTCGACCATCAGCTTATTGGGAATTTAATCCTCCAATTCGAGAGATAGAAAATATTATGAGAGGCTCTATCAATGGACATCACTAATTTTTATCAATATCGTCCAATAATGAAGTCTTTCATGCTTCAATCCATTCATCCAACCGTTTTTCTGAATTGCAGTATACGTTTATTGTTAGAGTAACCGCTCAATATTCTAAAGACATATCTATGATAAATCAATATCTCCAACGTCCATGAAGATCAGATGTTATGTACATGACATAAACGTTTGTATGTATATCAAGCGGTTTCTTGTATGTTGTAGATAGGAGTAGAAGAGATCCAAAGCGCTCAACGAGATTTGGTTTCAATAATGTTGGTTTAGGTGTATAGTTTGACCAATGTAACTTTGATAGTTAGATTGTATCATTTCTGCAGTAGACCATCGACAAGAATATAAAGGAATTCGAGTTGCAATAGTGGAACAATCTACAATTGTACACAGATCCACTGAAGTTAGAATCAATACAATCTGTGAACAAACCCTAAGTTTACACGACTACTATCTTAACACTAGAAAGATCAATTGAATCAAGTTAATCCATTAACAAATTAACAATTATTTTCACAAATATAAATATAATTATTAGCGATTGTTTGATCTTAAAAGAAGAATCTTTTTGTGTACTTAAAATAGCGACGAATTCATACTTAGTAATTATTTTATGACAAAAAAAGAAGTAATAACAGGAAACATAAGAAAAGAGTAGGAGTGAAAAGTATTTGAGTTCTACCATTAAATCATCTTTTTTCTTTTGAAATTAGATACTATACTAAGCTATCCTAAATAGTAAAACAATCATCTTCGATCCAATTTTAATATCAGTTCCTCTTTATCGACTCATACAAATGAGTGGCAAAATTATATTGGTCAAACTGTACACGTTATATGACGAATTTAAAAGATTCTATCTGTGCTTGCTCAAGCCAGTTATTATATTCTCAAGACATGTATTCAGCCTCTGTTTCCACGTCTATCGAATGAATTCGCCTCGTGACTCGCGTGTCTTCGAGACGACCGACTTTTCCAGCGAAATTCGCATCGATTAAGCATTTTCGATTTTTTCCTGGATATCTTTTTTTATTGTTTTACTGTTGGCCTCTTGGAACTTATAAATCAGTGACGATGCTTGAAGGTTCTTTCCCAGGGTCGTTCCTACAGGATGGTCGTGGTTTTGCAGCGATTCCCGCGTGTTTTCCGGAATTTTCCGTCCAGTGGCAACCTCAAATACGTTTTACGTCGTGTGATACAGTATTTATCACAAATAGAGTTCGAAAGTTAAATCTATTTACATATATTTAATAACAAAATATAAAAATTGAACAGAAATGGAATTTCATGAAGAAATTGAATTCAGTACAGGCAGCTCTGTTATAGTCTGATTGAGATTAATTGGTACTTCAAGGTCGACTCCCTTACTTCCAACGATGCATCGGATGATCTTTCGAGCAATCTTATCAAGTATTTTTATCGAACCCTGACATTGGCAAAGGAGAATACACGAAGATGATTTAATTTTTACGAATTTGTTTGGAATTGTATATTTGAATAATATACTAGTTGATTAAACGAATTATATGTTTAACTAATTCTCTCGAAATTTGGTAAAATGATTTTATAAAAATTTATGCATTAGGTTATAGAACCTATGAATTGACATGATTTTTATTCCCATGAATCTTTCAATTATCAATGCAAAAATTGATAGTAAATAAACAATAAGTGAATAGCAAATAAATACAAGATATTGTTATTACACAATTTCCATCAATAATTTCGCAAAATTGTGAATGTGTTCTGTGAATCTAGGATTTTTATTAACGTTATTTAATTAAAATTCCAAACGAATAGTAAATCAGATCCATAGTTTACGTGTCGGTGTTGTTAACAGTCATCTTGAGTGAATGACTTCAAACAAACTATATCCATTACTGAAATCAAAATTCCTCTAACAAAGTTTCACACGACGTTCAACGTGGCCAGATACCCGTCTGACGTTTCAAACAGTACTTAATTCAACTCGTTATCAAGGCGTCGATTAACTATTAACCGCACAAGTACTTTCCGACTTGTTAGTAACTATTATATAGTAGTATTCGTGGTTTTGCTGAGAGAATCGAATCCGTTTCACTCGGTTTAACGAAACGAATTTTTGACTAATTGTAAGAGACGAATTGAAGAATTAGAGACCATTTTTTGTTCACAATGCAGTGAAATTATTCCAAAATTATGATACTATCGATAAAATTAGATTTTTTACGAAGCTTCTCTCGTTAACTTCTTTTTCATAATTTCGACAGGTTTTATCGATTTCTTTTCTTTTCTTTTCTTTTTTTTTTTCTTTTTTGGTTCATTTTACCGTAGCTATGAAATTTTATTTACTATTTACGGCACGAATTAATCATTTTTCTTCTTTGTTTTAGAAAAGTATATAAGACTGTTAATTGACCAGAGTAATGTTATTACGTGGATTTAATCGTCTTTGATAGATAGATTTTTCCAAATATGATGTTTTAGCGATGTAGATTAATATGACGATTATTTTTGTCGAATGAAGAACATGGAAAAATGAATGGTACGAGGAGAATATTCCTTTGAATTTTGAATAAAGATTTTACAGCACGTGTATCAGTTATAGATAATAAATAGGGTGCCGTACAGGTTGTTTTTATTTTTGTTTAATATTGTCCATCCGAACCTTTTCCCATCCCTGTTTATTTTTTGTTGTTGTTAAATATTTATTTATTTCTCACACTTTTATTTCTTTAATTGTTTTCCGTTATGACCGACCACATTTTGTTATGTTAAAAACATTTTTGTTTCATTACACTTTCTTTTAATTAAAATATAGAATGTATCAGGAAAAATATATCTCATGTTTAGTAAAGAAGATAAAATTTTGAAATAATAATAATTTAATATAAAATTTTATTTTAAATTTGTTAACAACCAAATTATTATAAATACAGGATTCGTATTTACAATAATTTCTCATTTTCTCCATGATTTCTCTAATTTTTCATATTCTTCTTGAAACTATCTGACACATTAAGCCATCAAATTTGAAAGCAGAGGGATTCTTCAGATTCTTTTGACGAACTGTTCAAATTATCTGTTCAATCAAACGTAATAAACAATTCCAGTGAATTTGATTCAGTTTTGTAGGTCGTTCTATTTTTTTTTTTCTTTTTTTCAACGAAGAAACATCTGTACCTTATGTTCAGCCGGAATCAGTTTGCGCTAATGGATTTCCTTTCGAATTCTTAATTTAGAAAGCGAGTATAGTAGTCTTCAGAGACTTTGTTTCGGAAAAGAAGAAATATCTAAAGTGGATTTAAAATTGCGCAGTAATCTGCTTGCAGTGTTCTTAAATTAATACATTTCCTTTAGATTTATCCTTCTATCGATAAAACAGCTTTTCATTGTGATTTTTATCTCTAACACGATTTAAATCTGAATTTCTACGTTTTGTCTCAATCTGAATTCTGAAAAGAATTACCAACGCTAATGTAACGTTCGGAAATATAAAAAATCACAGTGTGAAAATTACAAATCTAAAGATTTGGTTAATAGAAAGAAATTAAAGTGATATAAATGCTGTATAATTGTGACAGGATTAACAATTATCGTTTCAATGTTATTTAAAATAGACAATTTTCTAGTTTCATTTTCGCGGAAATTGGAAATCGCCCCGGAGATTTTCGCTTCGCTACGGCGAGATAAATGGTAGGATTCACTCGTTTTATACGTGACTGATTCCGGCACGTTTAGATATTTTTAAATTCAACCTCGCATTTTCGCGTAATATTTTGCTTAAAAATGTAGAGAATCGAAAAATATGAAAATAGATAATACGATGGAATTAGTTGGTGCAAGCGATACGTCCGCATTTCGATCCTGTTTTTTTAAACAATTTTGAAATCCAGTTGAACAGAGTCAATTACACGCGATGCATAATTTCGCAATAATTGCATTCGCATTTTCGATTAAGTGTCAAAAAGATATTGAAGTTAAAATGCTCTAAAAAATGTCTTCTTAAAATTCGAACGATTATTTTCTACGCTGTATTTCAGGCGAAACACTCTACGTATTAAAAGTTCATGAAATTGTAGCTGAACGCGTTCTACAAATAATTCACAAATAAAACACGTAATAGCATGTTAAGGAGCATAACGTGGCGATAAATTTCATAGGAAAATTATTTATTAATCCATAATATAACATAGTATGTATCATTAATAACGAAGTTGAACTTGAAGTGAAAATTTTGAAAATTATCGCTTTGAAAAATGAAAATGGAAGAAGAGGAATATCGTCAAAGGAATAACGTTTTGTTGCGCTAGAATTAAAATTAGAATTAAAATGTGTTGCGGCATATCGCTTTGTTTAACTCTCGTGTCGTTTCTTAATATCTCTCAATTATCACAATTTACAATTATGTACATTGTCACGTTAACTTGTTTGGCGATGACCTGAATTGATACGTCTTCCATTGATTTATTAACACAACACTTTGCTACAATTTACTGTTAATACGGACAATTAATTTATTACTCGAGAGTATTCTTAGAAAATAGAAGATATTAATTATTGGTATTACAGATACAAATTTGGAGATGCTAAAGAAACTGCATTATAATTCCTGAATTACTTGTTTCAGATTATTCGATATCGTTTGAATTGTTCATACTCCATCAATACGCATATTGCAACGTAATTGATTTTTAACGTAAGATACTAATTGGCAACACTTCTATCATTCAAGACTTAAAACATCATCAACGCTAGTAATGATATTTATCACGAAATAGAAGTAAACTGTTCTTATAATTATCTATCTCGATACAAGTTCAGGGTTAACAATTTCGAAGAGAAACATAGCAATAAATTGCTAATGGATAGAAACAGGACTATTCTTACGTTATAACGAAATATATCTGTCAGCATAAAGAAAGAACAGGATCGAAATTGCCAATAAATCGCTTAGACGAAGCAGTTCGTGTATCGGAATCAGAACGAATTTCACTGAAACGACGAGCAATAAACGACGAACTCGTGGAAGGAAAGGAGCGTGTTGCTCGTGTCGCGGCTGCTTGGGCCATTGTGGTCCCAGCTATCGATCGCGCAAATCAAGACTCTTAGTCTACGGCTGAGCTCGGATAACCAAGTTATCGGGGCGCAGTAAATCGTTGCCAAGAAGATAAAAAGAAAAGTAAAACGAAAGAAAAATACGACCGCTAGAAGAAGTCGCCGCGACGAGTGTGCAAATTGCTTAGTGTCGTCAAACGAACAACTCTATACGAATAAAATAATGTCAAAGGGAGTAAAAGAAAAGAATCAAATAATAACACGTGTATGTGAAGAGAAATGGGGTCGCGCGAGAAAGAAAGGGTGAGAACGAATGAGAAACGACGTTTGTTATTCAGTATAGTTGTGGCAATTACCGCCGATGGGTTTATAGAATGACCAACCATCGAGAACTGCTGAGTAAGTACTGAACAAAACGATTGTAATAGTGAATGAAAGTTGCCTGGTAGAGTAGCTGAACAGAACGAACGAATAATTTATTCATTTCTTTTGCATTCGACTGACTCTTCACTGTCCTTCGAGCTCACGCTCATCTGGTACACACGTGCACACGAGACACGCCATTCACACCACCCACGTGTATACACGAACAGGACCTTACTATAATAGCGATCTTTGGTTTTTCATTTTTCCTCTTAGAGAACCGTTTCGTTCCTCTTTTCAATTTTCTTTTCCTCCTACTTTTTTCTTTAAACCTTCTATCGGAGATTTTTATTTCGCGTTATTATAGTTACGTTACATTTGCCGTTTGTCTGTTTGTATAATTCGACGAAGTAGGATAGAAGGGACGAAGAGGGAAGAGGGAGAAACGGTGGATGAGAAACAGGAAGAGATAGTTAATTATCTCTCTATTAATTGAAAGGATTTTAGAACGTGGTTCGTCAGGGTATACGGCTGAGAAATGGAATATTCAGGTGCGGAGATAATGGTCGTTTAAACGCTGTCGAAATTTCAATGTTCTTGAACAGTTTCGTTATTATCAGAACTTTTGTTAGAAGAACTTTATGAATAGCTTTGTAATTAAGCCTTATTTCGGAGAAGCGATTGTCAAAGATCAATGAATGATTTTAACGACTAACTGTCATTGCAGCATAATATTCTCTTTTTTAAATATATTTTTGTGATACTCAAAAATGAATTAATATTTTTATAAGTAATAATGCAAGAAAACAAAATTTGAAGGTTTTATCCTGTTAAATGTGTTTCTATAAATTGAATAATAATAATTTTTAGTTAAATAATGGTTATATCGTTATGTTAAAAGTTAAGAAGAAGCATCGGCCAAGCAGATTAAAAATTCTCAAACAAGTACACAGAGGTTACATATTAAAATTAATTGCACACAGAAATTTACATTAAATTCCAAATAACATCTTAAAAGTTCGTTACAGTTAAACTCGTAACCGTGAAATGATTTGTTCAAAATAATTTCATTCGTCCAAAGATTCATTCACCCTCTGCCGAGGAATAAACGAGAGTCCATTATCTCTGCACCAAGCTAACGCGTTAACCAGATCAGGGGAGACGGTCGTAACGAAAAGTCAAAGCACCAGAGAGAAACAGAGAAAGAGGAAAAGAGAAACTCGTGCGAGCTCATCGAGAGGCCTTCGGAAGGCTTCTCGACACAAAAAAGAAAGGGGCGAAAGACCACACTATAATGGAATTAAACTGCAAAAAGGCAAAGGCATTAGCCGACGAGAATACCAACCACCGTGGAAAAGTAAAGAACCCTCCTGTCACCTACCCCAATCTCTTAACTTTTAAATTATCGATCACTAAAGTTTAAACTTCGCATAAGAAAAAAAAACAAATTAAATGAAAGATATATAAAACAAACTTTTATCCATATATTTTTTACATAGAATAGACTATTTAAATTCTTAAAAGTATAGTTAATTATATATAGTTACTACGAGCGATATTCGTGAAATCAAAAGTTACAAGGTATTAATGTTAATAAATTCTCTTGTAGAATAATAATTAAACAAGATGTTTAGTACGATCTATAATTTGCAACTTGTTAATTTGCTAATATTACAAATTGTATCGTGATTGTTTTCCTCTTTCTTTCCACGCACATACAAGGAGAGCTTTTATGGTGTTACCCTCCCTTCTCAGGGAATCCCTGTTGGTTTCTAGAGATGGTAGAGTATTAACAGTAAATGGCATTTCCGGCTAAGGGTAGGTAGAATTAATGATCAAATGAAAATTAATGACATCCCTTTATGGAAGGCATACAGAGATTTCGTGAAATATTAACGATGAGCGCAACTATCGTTTTGGGAATAAGCAAGAACATTAATGGCAGACAGTGTTCCCTTTTGGAGGTAAATAAAATTACTGTCGTAACAATAATAATATTAAACTCATACGAAATGTTGGTAATAGAATATGTGAAACATACATAATTCGTGAAAAATATTAATAAATAACATCGCTTTCTTAAGGTAAAAATTAACAAAATACAAGTATTAATAATATACCATAATACTTTATTTCAAGTGCTATATTTAACTCATGTAACATTAATAATAACTATAATCTCCTTTATCAGAATCACGCAAAGTTCATAGAAAATGAATCATTACTAGCAAAATAGACAGCAAATATCAACAACAGATAATAACTTCTATTAACCACGAAGAAGTCAACAATTTCCAAAACAATACCAATCACAAGTTACTACGTAACAAAGAAAGGAAGGCAAAAATAAAAAAAAAAAAGACAAAATTACAAGGTAACACTATAAATTCTCCCCATGAAAAATCGCCTCCACCCCTTCTCAGTTCGATCCTCGAGCGTACGATCGATCATCGCTGGTATGCAAGAATTCCTGTTCTCACCTATTCTCTCTTTTTTTTCCATAGAAATCTATTAGAGCATTCCACTACTGTCTAACTACTCACTGGCACCTTTCTTCACTATTATCAGCAGACTGTCCTCGTTGTCCGGGGATCGACACGTGTTATCATTCGACACAGGGGACACAGTTCTCCTGGACGTATTACACTCTTCTCGACTAACCTAATATATCGAGCCAAATATAGCAAATTTGAATCATAGTACGCGACATACTAAGCCTTTTTTTCCTTCGATGTTTGATATCTGTCCATAAATCTCACGTGATACGCTGTATACGATTGTATCGAGTTACTCCTCGCAGGCTCCCTTATACTTGTTCTTATCCTTTGTTTTTTTTTTCTTTTTCTAGTTTCCACTATTTTCTCCTTTTTTCTCTCTTTATTTTTCTTTTTTTTTTTTTGTTCTTCCTGTTACTTGGATCGCTTCGAAGTATGCACGTGTACGTACGATGTATACGTGTGTACACGCGGGCATCGTACAACGAATTGAGTCTCGAAGGCACGCGATAGTCATTCGTTGGTACTTAATCATCTGTGTTACCATCGTCATTGTCATTTTCATTTGACAATTAACCCCGCTACTATCTTTGGATTTTTATGTCACGACTGTTTTCTTGCTGCAACAAACGTTTTAAGTATAAAACGGCACAAATGGCGGTAGCCCCTTTGCCTTATAACATCGAGCTACACTCACGATAGGACTTAAGAAGATAACCAGAGACAAGAACTATTTTGTCTTAAATTTTATTTTAAATGTAATTTCAATCTATGACACTTATAAAATAATTAGAGTTAAGATATCGTACAGATACGACACTTCGATGATCTTTGTATCTATCGATTAGGATATATTGAAAGTATATCATCATAGAACATGTTATAAGGTAAGAGGTTAAACAAAGTTTTTAAGTAAAATCGAGACTGCGTAAACATAGCAGATATTGTGTACGTTAATAACAGAATTTTTAACGATAAGAAGACACGACTGAGTTTTAAATAATTCCAAATATGTAGCAGGGTTAATCAAGGCCTACACACAGTGAAACGACGCACGCATCTTCATAGTTATCCTCATAATCTTGCGTAGAAATTTCCCAACAAAGAATAAAGAAAAATTCTCACGTTGAAAGTTGCACCATGATCGATGAACCAGGATGGTATACTAATGTTTGAACTGCGTATTTTTATGTATTTATAAATACATCTTATCAATTAATAAATTCATTGCCAAAACGCATATAATATACAAAAAGAAACTATGCAAAGTAGAATATATAATTATAAAGAGAAATAATTAAGAATAAATTAAAGAAGTGTAACATTTGGAAAATGAAGCAAATCTCTACTTAGCTTCCATTTCTTTAATTCTGTCTGCCAAAATGCGTATTTCCATAAATATCTGCAATCTACCGAGGATAATATGCTATGCATATAGTGCACACATTGTTAGCTGCATCATGTAGGTCAGGATGCTTTTGCATTATAAAATATTTCAGTGTGTGTAGGCCGCATTATCATGTGGTCGTGTCAGTGCGGTAGTTTCGATTGGCTCGCGTTGGGAATATCAAGCAAAACGAGGGAACGTGGGATCATTTCATGATGGTTACTGGTCTTTGATGAACTCAGCCCTTTGCGGCCTGTTTTTGGACGAGAGTAGTAGAGCTAGATTGATTAAAAGTGGTAATATTGCAGGTGAAAATATGATGTTAGATGTCGGTAGAGATTTAGCGAGATTTGTAGAAAAATAATTTACCATCGGGTAAAGAATAAATAAAGGAATTTATGAAAACTCCCTCAAGATATATATTTAATTTACGTATATCAAATAAGAATTGCTTTAAAAAAAAAAAAAAATCAGAAATATATTAATAGCTCGTAATAATTATTTTAGTTCTACTTGAAAAGTCTGTGTGTACCCAAAATGTTTCTCTTTTATATTTATCTATGATTTTCTCGAATTTCAAAAATTATTTCAGTATAATTAATTATTTAAGTTTAAGAGCAAAATTCCATTCGATTTCATAACATATTTTCTCAAAATAATTTCGCGATAGTAGTATCAACTTTCGAACGCATTTCAACGATTCGTTAAAACACTAGACCAGTATCATCGTCGTAATTGTTACTATTACTACGAACACATGATCCTTCTCTCTGTTCGTACATATTTAAAAACAAGAAATTATCCAGCTTTATCATTTACATCCCTGCATCGACACGATCAACGATATATTTAAAGGAAAAGATAGAAACGGAATAGGAGAATAAGAAGAAGAGAACGAACGAAAGGGGAACATAAAAATTCAAGTTAAATGTGGCATAGACAGAACGAAGGAAGTTTCGAAGTTTCGCAATCTCCAGGAATTCGTTTATTTTTTTCGTTCGTGGCCATCGAATCGCTTCTCTTGAATTTAAAACTTCCTTAGATCAATGAAATTCATCAGGAACCGTTTCTTCGTCGTTGAAGGTACCTAGAATACGACGTTTAAATGATAGAAGTGCATTTCAACAATCGATTCGATACTTGTTGAGAAACTTTCGAAACTTTCCCTTCGCCAATCCGATCCTCGATCTTACACAAGGCAAAATTTCCATGAAAATCGATCCGAATTGCAATTGCACGATTCTTTCGAGCTTACTTTTTATGTTGTTAACGTCGATTCTACGATGGAAAATTAAAAGAAAGAAAGATTTGCCTTGTCGAGATACGTACATCCTCTCTGTGCTCTTGCTGCAGCATCTGTTATACTTACACAAGCATGAATCGTTTACTATAGTGGAAGAATATAACACTGTAGCTGTTTAGAAATTTTCTTTTCGTTTTTTTTTTTCTTCAATTATTTTAGATGAATTAGAAGTTAGAATTTAAATAGACGGGCGAATTCTCACTTTTTGACGATTTTCAACCCTTAACTGGAGAAACGGGGTGACATCAGATATTTTATAGTTTCCAAGGATTAAATTAGACCTGGAAATTGTTCATTGGAGTTGTTAAAATTGTTTGGAATCTTCGTGTGCATTTTTAGATCTTCATAGTCGTGATATTTATCGCATATTAAAGTAGCTTTTGTCGAAGAGGTCAGTCTCAGTTACTTTACCCTGGACAATAATTATTATATCATTCGTTTATCTTATTAATGACTTTTTAATTCTAATTTATTCGTAATTTAATAACATGATGGATAATCGATACAGAATGTTTTGAATGTTTATTAATAATGAATACTAAAATAATTCGTTCTGTCTGAAACAGTACGAATGTATGTTTAAAATATTTATCATTTATAAATTCTTCCCTCAGATACACATGTGGATATTTCGTTCTATATTTGTATATATCAAAGTGTTACTTTCTTCTTTTCGTTAATATGTTAATATCGTCAGAGTATTGCGTCCGATGTTTCCACTTCAGAGTTGAACTTCGTCAAAATTTGCATCAAATGCTGTTCTTCTTCCGTTTAAATAGATCTATTCGCCGTTTCCGCTACCTAAATTGCGTTAAAAATGTTCATACAGGGTGATTTTTAAAAGCTTCCCAGGTGAATAATTAGTTATAATTCTGTATTTTATTGGTCAAAAAATATTCTTCACTGGATACACGTAATGACATAAAAGTTTGCATGCAAACTAAATAATATTATGTTATCGTTATTTCACGATAAATCCTAAATATTCGGAATTCATTTTCACAAGATTAAACGAAAACACATCATTACGTGTCGTATTCAATTTAAATTCCAATTATATCAAAGTAGCCGAATTTAAATTTAAATTGAATTATGTAAATCAAATTTAAATCGTATTTAATTTAATATGTGCCAGATTAAATGTGCCCTCTGTTACATAAGCACCAATCTTCTAACGTTGTTCTTTATTCCCATTTCGTAGCTCGCCAAATAGAATCTAATAAACGTACTCGTTAAAATCTACCATTCATATCTGTTTTTTCCTAAAAACTGACTTTTATCGTTGGTAAAATTATTCCTATTCTCGATGAAAAAGAAAAAACAACAGAAAGTAACAATTCTTTCGTGTATCCATCTAGAAAAGAACTGTTGTACATCTATAAATCACCCTGTAATATTTCTATACGTCGAGTCGCTTATTGCTCTGTTCGAAATTAAAAGGAATGCTCGTGTGGAATGGCGTACAGGATCGATCCGCGACGCAGCTACATCCATCATATCCTTTTACTACCTTCTCTTTCTTTTTTTTTTTTTTCTCATATTTTGAATAACTGTTTTCGCGCGCAACTGGCACGCGTTCCCGCTACTAATTCGGCTATTTCATTTTTCATTTTCAGGACAATGCTTAAACGTCCAGACCGGAACCGTTTACGAAGTTGCGAAGTTCGATCAAATTGCCGCAAGTTAACCTGACCAAAGAACGAACGAAACTGAAATTAAAGAAAAAACGAAATAAAAAAGAAAGACAGAAAAAAAGATTAATTAATGACATACTATATATAGTATTTATATATAGTATCTAATTATTATTATTATTATTATTATTATTATATATATATATATATATATACAATGTGCTCGTCTAATGATCGTTTTAATAATAACAATGATATTCATATCGGAGAGCAATGACCAATCACGATGTAACATTATACATGGCTGTTTTTTCCCTTTGCTTTTACGTTGTTCTTCGTGCAAACCCTTCAAGTTCCTTCCTCCTCCGCGATCGATGGTCTTTGTTATATCTCCGTCACGTTCGTAATTTTTGTTCTGTTCTGTCTTTTTTTTATTTTATTTTTTTTTTATTGTTGGGGCGCGTTCGGTGTCGAATTGTTCGAGTTTTTCAATAAAATGTTTCTCGTCGACATTTCAGTGAGCAGAAATTTGGTGATATTTAAAATTCTCTCGTGTTTGATTCTTCGTGGATTGACGCGTTCGCAAGTTTGAATTCGAAATACTGGGGATTTTGTAGCGAACGTTGTTTCTGTTTTTTTAAGGATAGGCGTTTCAAACTTTTCCGTAATTTTGTATTTGTTAAAATATATCAGCATTTTCCTGCCGCTTCAGTTTATCTGGAAAACGCCGCAGTATTATGTTTTGTTAGTAAAAACGTGGCGAAATATAAACGACATTTCGACATTCGCAGAAACGATAGAACTTCGACATTTTATACAATTAATTCCTTTGGAACTGTGCAATTTTTTAATTTATGTATTCGGTCAATTCTAGAAATTGTTCGAATTGCAAGTGCATATATATGTCCTATTTTTGTTTCTTGTTCAAGATACGAATAGGCAATGTTTTATACGCGACTGTCAATTATTTCTTTCCTTTTTTTATTTTGAAAAATCGAACGACGTGTTTCGAAAAACAGCATGAATTTTATCATCTATTTGTTTTCATATAGAATATCTCGTTTAAAATTCAATTATTTCATGAAATAATTAATCATAATATTTTTCATATCGAAGGCCATGTTTTAAACGTAGATAAGTTTTTTATGCTCTAACCGAAACGAAAACGAAGAAACTTCAATAAAAAATAAAGCAAAATTACCAAACGAAGTACTTTTATCGATTCCCTTAATTCTACCTTCGATTTAGATTTTTAAGCTCGTTTTACATTTTTATGGCGCTCCAAACGAGGTGCAGCCTTTGGTTTCCCCGTGAAAATTTATAAGATCGTCCGCGTGCGTTGGTTCGGAACTTTATTTTATAATTTACAATTACATAAAATAAATATGTAGGAAATGGTATAGTGCTAGTATGTTTGGTAACGGTATGATTGTTACGATATCGTTCGATGCTCCGTCAATCTATGTTTACACAGTCACTACTCATCGCTAATTACTCTCATTACAATGGTTCTCTTTTAAATACGCTGACAACACTTCTTGACAACGCTGACAACACTCCTTGACAACGCTGACAACACACACCTGATATCTCCCAGGCAATCTGTCCACGATACTACACTATACTACAATATATAAGACAAATTATGTAAAAAAATTATAGAAAATAATTCGTGGAATCTCGTAAATTAAGCGATATAGGAAGCACACAAATAAAAAGGTGAGGAACATAAACGAACGAGTTACCAGTTCACGTATAATCCTTTGTCTTAAAATATTCGTATTATGTTCGCGATAGACTATAGTGGAAAATAAATATTCCTTTCAATTTCTAATTTCTCTGCAACTTTCAAACTGAAATAATCGTTAGATCGTACCTTCCTACGGTATCTTCACGATTTTCGTATTTAAACGAGTTGTAAGACAAGGGATTAATAAAGAGAAACTTTATTTTGTCTTCCCTAATGAAATGGCGACTTCCACGAAGACAAAACGCCACGAACAAATTGTTATCGAGAGATACAGTGCCATTTAAGTAGGCAACACACCTTTGAACCTGCTCTCTTCTCACTGAAAACCTTTTCAATCGTTTGTTCAACCCTTTGTTTCATTCTGATCAATGTTACATTGAATTTTAATATATCACTTTTGAAGCGAATAACGAAATTTACTTGCTCATTTCTATTCCTAATTCGCAAAACACGTTCCGATTTAAGAAACATTCACCGATTGAAATAGGTAGATAAGCTTTGTAAAAAGTTAATAATTGATCTTACGAGGATGTTTAATCTTATGCCTATTCGTAGGAAATTGGAAGATGTAAAAGTTCACACGCAGAATTCACACGATATGTAAAAGATACAGAAAATTTCGTTGTGTTTCGTGGATCAATTTTCTATCTATATTCCATTTTCTCAATTCCACTCGTAAAAATATGAATTCGCATAAATATTTCCGATCTACTTATGGAAGTTAATATTTCTAAAAGACTCATGAAGCTAGCAGAAATATGTATTTGATCTCGAAACCAGATAAAAGACAATGCGCTTTCGCTTGTCATGTTTGTACGATATATTATTATTCAATTTTACAAAGGGTTGAAAACGAAGGGTACTTCGATTCGAAGTATATTGTACAGTTTGTACATAAAATGTCGTGCCGCTTTCAACATTTTCTATCTCCTTTCTTAAGTAATCGTGCCCCAAAGTGTTTGTTCTCTTTGATCAACAGTCGTACTTGATCGAGAGAGAATTTTCTTCTTACATGGACAAATATTGGTCGAAGATTCGATCAATCTCAAAGTGGTAGTATTAACCGGTATCCTTTGGGGAAAAAACATTCGTTTTGCCAGTGTTGCAGCTCTAGTTTCACGGAGATTCAAAAAATTTATTTTACACCAATGCGGACCTTGAAGTGGTCGCGTGGAAACACGACTTTTTCTTCTATTTCATGAACATATTTTATAATATTTCTTTTAAATATCTTCCTTACGCTAGCTGTAACGTCGGCCAGACGCTTGAACATTTTTTCCCAAACGGTAAAAGAAAAAAGAAAAAACTCGATTATTCGAACTAATGATTAATTGAATTGGAAAACAAAATGAGTAAATTAATTGGGAAACGCGCTTTTCGTTTCCATTGAATATATCCACTTATGGCACTTCAATTTACTATTTCAACTTTGCTATTGTACTATACATTAAGTTTATTATTTCAACTTCCCGATTATTTAGGCGTTTCCCATTTAATTATTCTGCAGTTGTTGAATAAAAGAGGGGATCAAAGAATTATTCAAAGTTTCCCAGGAAACGTAAATTTGCATTCGGTTATCTTATACTTTACCGTATCGAGTAATCGGATTTTCTGTTAATCAGTGCTTGAATAATCGAGATGTTGTATTAATTGACCATCGTTGAAGGAACAAGCACTGATAGAAGCGTGTACCATATTTGTTAATTTCAGCACGCTGTCAGTATATATACGCTAGTTATCAAGTATTAGGTACTACATAATAACATTTGCAGCATATATTGTGAACGCCAGCACCGATAATGTAGCGTTGCCTATCTATCACGTATTATTACGCGATCAAAGAATATTCTTTCCTTTTTTTTCTCATACGAAATAGTGAAATTTCAGAAATGTATATTCGAGCTTTGGAAAAATTATTTCCCATTAAAAAATCTTTTTTTTTTTAATACTTTGCATATTTTTTGAAGGAATTTTAAGTATTTCTGAAACTACGCAATGATAACAGAACAACGTGGTGCGTCGAATAGTTAGGCATTTTTAACAAACTATTTGAATAGTGAGCTTATTTTATTAAATTTGAAATATTCTTTTTTCCAACGAGATTATTTATTGCCTTGTAAATTTCGAGAAAGATATTTCTGGAGTAATTCTGGCATATTATTTGTGAGCATTGTTTCCTTGAAACCATAAAGAAGTTGTTTGATTAAAAAAGTAAGAAATAATAAATCATTTTGATTGCTTAACTAAATTTTGAAAAAATGTGGGGGGTGAAGAAATAGCGTAGTGAAAATAGTAATGTAAATAGTAGTTAGAAATTTTTCCATAAATGTTTTCAAATTGCGCTTTGTTCTGACTCTCTTCACACTGCGTAAATATCCAAGACTGTCTGTATAATAACTTCCAGATCTACTGCTCCACTGACTTCGTATTCTCTGCTTTCGACTTCGAATGCTGCCAATGATCGTATATTAATTTCCAATAGCGTATAACATCATCGTAAGATAATAAATTAAACAATCAATTGATCAAAAGATGCTTTCATCGTACTGTGTCTGACCAGAGACGGTCCGCTTCTACTGAATGCTCCGTACACTTTCCTAATTCACTGAATTTTCTGTACTTTCGAATGTTTCTGCGACGAACGTTGACACGTTTTGTTTGTATTTTGCAATGTCAAGAAGCGTGCATACGATAATTATGTAACAAAATAAAAAAAGAAATTGAAGCATATATATAAACGTGTAATTGTAGACAAAGATCAGAACATTCAACAAAACTAGTATACAATTGAGTTAGTTTTACCTTGTATACGATAAATTAAAATTAAAATTACGAGTTAGTAAAATAATTATCCCCATAAAAACTCGATAGTCTGATAAATCAGAAAAATATCAAATATAAAAAATAACGAAATACCAAAGAAAAATCAATCTCACTTAATGAACGATCATTACTTTGATCTTTCCACTTTTTTTACGTGTCATCTTCAAACTTAATCAAATTAATCATTGGCAGCAGCTCTAACTCCAAACTTCTCTCTCGTTTCACCCGCAAAATGACCACGTGTTTCGAGCTAGCTAAACTGTATTTACATTCCATTCTCGAAGTAGCATTTTGTCTGGAACCGCTTCTCTGATCTCCCGCGCGTTTTCTTCCACTGTTTTATATCCGCGAGAATAGAGGACCGTTTGTCGATAGACACTGACGATGGCATTAATTGTCTGATTATTTTCTCGGTTCTTTTGTATGTTCCGATGGCCGATCCTACGGCAGAGGGTGCCACCGATTTGCCCCGTAAGACGCAGCAAAAGCTTCCCCAACGAAAGCGAAACGACAAATCACGCAGCCGAGCTCGAGGACTTCCTCTCCTCCAGATCAGGTATTCTTCATGTCGATCGACTTTTTCTTCTTTTTCTTTTTCTTCTTTTTTTTCTGAGGAATTTTTCATATTTTTGGAAATACGCAATGACGAAGAACGATCAACTGTTAAATAAAAGTTCTTAAGGTTTCCATTTTATTGTGTGTGTGTCAATATTGTGTACAGAATCTCTTGGCGCGTGAAAGCGAGTCAAGTGTAAATATCTTATCTAGTTTTTGTTTGGTTAGATGCATTATACGTGTCAATGGTAAAGATCTCTGATAGCAGTTGCGCAGTACTAGTTCAAATCAGTCAGTTTTGGTTCACTGAGTTTCGAGAAACAAGTTGGATGATCTGAAGAATACGTTCGCGATAATAGTCGGCAGTAAGTTACGAGTACAGCTCATAACATAATTAAAAAGATTATCGTGCTCATTGACACTCGTACGTGATAATATCAACAATTACTAATGGCAGAATAGAAATATTTGTATTTCACAAAGAAAGGAAACTAATATTTCTATGCAAACTGTTCAACCTTATTGCTGTTAATTTCGCAGTTTGTTAAAAAACAGCAAAATATTTCATCTAAATTGTCATAAAACTGAAGCACAACTACCAAGGAGTCTCTTCAAAAAAAAAAAAAATTCTCATTCGCTTGGAACAGAATATTTCACATTTTAATTTGTTAGAACAAACTATTACATATAGAAATAACTTTCGCAACTTTAACTCCCATGAAGATCGAGCACAACCAGCAAAGAATGTTTACAAAATTCTCACTTACATTTTGCCTGAAAAATCACTGAAAATTTTACTGAAAAGAATAAAAGATTTCCATTTTATTTATATGAGCTTTTACAATTTAACTCTTTTCCAAGAACTAAACGTAACGAGGAGTCTTCAAAAAAATCCCCAAACACCGTTTCATCGCAAAAGAAATCACTGTAATCGTTATTATTTTCACACTGCAGGAGTAACAGAACTGTCAATGGACAAACCGGAATCCGAAGAAGAAGATCACTGGAAGGACGCATCGCCCATCACACCTACCTGCAGTCCAACGAAACATCCTCCGAAACCTGGCCAGCTAGACAAACCCCTAAAAACCATCGAAGTCGACGTGCACGATTTCAAACCAACGAGTCCGTTAGACGAAAAAGACGTGATCATCATTGACAGCAGCGCCACGCCACTCAGCAAGAAGACAGCCATAAAGTACAATCAGGAAATAACGACCGGCGTGGAGAAGGCAACACCGAAAGTAAAGTTAAAACGAGAGCCAGTGATAGAACTGGAAGAACCGTGTCAAAAAGTGCCTGAAAGCGCAGCTCAGCCATCGACCTCCACAGAAAGACGTGCAGACGCTGAAAGAAGAAGGACCTTGAGACGAATGGACTCGCAAGAACGACTTTCCACGACCAGAGACACATTAAGCAAAACAGACGTAGCTGAAAGAGGCGCGAAGAAGAAAGTTTTCAAGAGGAAAGAACAAGATCGAAGATCTTCCAGAAGAAAAATAGACGAAGTGGAGGAACCTGCTTCGGAAGTTTCTAGAACCGAAATAGATGAGCCTAGAAAGCGAAAAGACGTGGAAAGAGCGGTGATCAGATCAAGAGAAGAAAGGAAAAGTCTCAGAGAGCAAGAATGTATAGAACGAGTGACAGAATTTTTAACGAAGCACAGTGTGCTCACTTACCCGGAGGTGATCCCAGTCAGCGAACCTGAGACCGACGTCCAGATACCTGGTGATTACAAAGAACAACGAATCACGCGTCCATCCAGTATTATAGAGGCCCAGGAAGTTCTACCTGAAACCTCGAAAGACGAGCTATTAATAAGAACGAAGAGTATAAGAAGACCCGAAGAGCAAGTAAAGACTCCATCCTCTATCGAATCGGAGAAACAGGTGTCCGCGTCGATTAAAGTGACAGTGGCGACACCTGAGAAACCAGCAGCAGGTGTCGAAGAGATTAAACCATCCGTGACGAGTCCTGAGGCAGAGGTACCAGCCACTAAACGTCGAAGTTCGATGAGAAAGAGACCCAGAGCTTTTTCCAGGGAATCTTCCAGGGAATCTCTGTTGGACGACACGAAGAAAGAGGTTAGGATACAGGAAAACGTTGAGGAGATATTTTTCGAGGATACCAGTGAACAGATAGATGGAATTCTTCCGGAGGTTCAGTTGGTCAAGGCTAGAATAATCACTGCTGAGGAAGCAGCCGCGAGCAGAGCGGACGAAGCGATGAAAATTGAAATACATTCGCCGCCGGAAGTGGCTGTGGTCTCTGACTCGGTGAGAGTGAGGACGGGAAGGGTTCCATCGCCGGAAACTGTGAACACGTCGCATCTGCAGCTGATCAGTTTGGCCAAGTCCACGTCTGAGAACGCTTTGGCCGAGAGCAGCGAGGAGAATAAAATTTCTGAGAGGAACATCAAGACGGAAATTTTGCTGGACCTGTCGAAAGTGTCTGAAGTTGGGGATGAAGAGGAAATGGTGGATGGACAGAAGATGGACAGAAGATTGAACAGGACAAGGAGCGAAGGTTCGAAAAGACCGGGATTCAAAGTGACAAAGTTGAAAGAACGTGATGGATTTATGATTGGTACATTGGCACAACCGGATCAACCCGAACTGACGATTTTGTTGGAGAATGCGGCTATCGAGAGGAGAAGGAACGTGGATGATGATCGAGATAGTTTGGTGGATTTTGGCGTGGAGAAGATAATTAGGAGGTAAGTGAAAAAGAAATTGAGAGTTTCTTCCTCTTTTTTTTTTTTTAATTATGGACAAATTTTTTGATCTTGAGAGATTTTTTATATTTCAAGGTGTATAAGTAGCGAATATTCGAGGATGCAAAACTGAGAAAGTGTTGAGGATTTGTGGGACATAAGCTGTCTTATTCGTGTTAATATTAATTTTCTACTAAACATAATGTTTGCAATAAATATATTTCTCCGGATGGATGTCAAATTTTACTAATATATCAGTCTCATCGCATATGTGCTAATATAAATTTTAACGTTTCATATAACACGCGTAGTATATCCATAAAAATTTCTAATGATAAGTGTGCAAATACTTTTACGATCCGTTTTATGAGCTTAAATCCTGAAATCCTAAAATCAATACCAGATCTAGTTAGTTATAATTACAGTCGTCAAACTACTTTTATCAAATTCTTAAAAGCTTTCGTACAAGCTTTCCATTAATAGAATTAACCAGTTAATGCTGGAAATAATCAATTGCATAATACACGACTGATTTCTATTCATATATTGATTTCTAATTGGCGAATATCTACTCCTTTGGGAATACACTTCATCAGTTTATTTTTCCAAGTCGTCTATCCGTTTCTGGTGGAAAGAGATAATAAATGATTGGACGAAGCTAATTACCGGCGGTGATCTCGCCAACCGAAAGTTCTTTCCATGATTCGTGGCATCCTGAAAAAGGCTTCGAACGTCGATTAATGTATACAATGTTATTTTCCGTGCAGCCAGTCGAATGGATTACGCGAGTGACCGTAGGAATCCCGCGAAATGCGCACAATTGGTTGAAAATCTAGGTCGTGTAGAATACCACACAGTGTTTCGCGACCCGAAAATTCTATAGCCGCCACCCCTTCCCATTTTTTTTTTTTTTTTTTCGTTTGTTCCTGTTTTCCTTTGCCAATCGATCGTGAGCGATTAAAACAGGCCTGCGAATTAATTATTTTCGTTAACTACGTTCGATATCTTACGATAGCTATCTCGTTTATTTTTCAAATTGTTCTGTGATATTTTCTAATTTCTTGATTATAATTTATTTCACTACAATACAAATTCATTGAGGAATTAAAAAATCCTGAGAGCAAAATGCATATACGTATATGACTGAAAAACGTCAGAACAGTTGAAATACAACTAACAAAGTTTGTTTTAAGACAGTTAACGAAATATTATCAAAGAGAATGGCAAAACGGATGAAATATCAACGAATTTCGAAACAGAAAACCCAATTAAGAAATCCCGAAACGGATGAAATACAATTTTTGAAAATCCGTGCAGGCATAACATTTAATTACAGAAACCTTTGAAACAATTAACGTCGTCGAACAAACCAAGCTACCTCGCGACTATTAATACTTCAAACCTGCGATTTCCAATTTAATCGCGACACGCCCCTTTCCACCCTTTTGCCATATGAAAGATTCAACAAACCAAAAACGAAACGTCAGAAAGAAGTGGCAAATGCCAGGGTAGCGGAAAAAGCAGTGAGAAAAGGCAGGAAAGTGGGTTAAAGGAACAGACCAGAGTCGGTTGCAGCAACCGAACGCAAATATAAATGTAAAAAGATGGCGCTGAAGAGGGGGCAAATCGTAAGGAGGAACGAAACGGCACAAAACCAGACGATAAAAGATAAGAACGAGTGAATAGGAATAATAACGCGAAAGGAAGAAGCAAGACGCTCGTGGGGACGTCATCAAACGAGAAGACAAAGACAAGAAACAGAGTGATGAAACCTTTCTCTATTTTATCGTATAGCTATTCTCCGTCGAAGTATTTTTATACAGGATATTTGTGAAAGAAGGGTTGAATAATTAAAAAAAAAAAAAAATAGAAAGATGTTCTTTTATATGAATTACGCTGTTCTTAGGTCTGTATGATCCGAAATGAATGTTATGTTTCTCAATGCATCCTTTATATTTTATATTTGTATTATAAATACACTTTTAATATCTTTATTTGCATATACCAAAGTAGATAATTTATTCGAGACATGACATAATTTCAAGGAAAAGTTAGAAACATATTTCGTAAAATATTGTCTCGTAAAAAGTCATTTATAGAAAAATTATAATGGAAATAAATTTTTGGTATAGTAGCATACTCCTTTCGTACATATTTTGTTAAAGGAAATGCGTCGATAAGTATAAGTTCCTTTGCCATGTGAAAATTTTATGTTGAGTTCCTACCATGCTTCACTGATAGCCCAATTAATATCCTTATTCTACGAATTTTTCTTGTTGCTAAAAAGAGATATTATATATTAACAGATTTTTCAATCTTATCTATTACGAAAGAGGCTTGAAAAAATTGCAATTAAATAACATAACAGACATCCGTTTACACGGTAGATTTTCCAAATCATCTTCGAATTAATACGCCTATTACCGCGATAAAATAAATTTATGACAAAATTCACGGACACGAAGATTTGAAAAGAAAATTTGCAACGCATAGTAAAATATTTACTCGTACATAAGTAGAGGTTCTTGAAACTATAGTATTTTCTTATAGGCGCTTTGTAGAGAAACTAAGTCGAAGTATGCCTCTCTGTCTCGTGAAAATTTTATTTTCGTTTCCTGTCGCAGATCACTAACGATCTACGTAACTTGGAACTTGTAAATGTTGTACGAATTCTATTTGCCCTCGAAAAGACTTTTATCTATTATAAATATTATACGAGTCCTACATATCCTGAATATTATCATTTGCTTTTAGTATATTGCATGCCGCATGAAAATTCAGAAAACCAACAGACGGTTGATTTCCTTTAGAATGTATCTTTCTTTGAAAGTAAGTCAGAAACTTATAACGAAATACTTATTTGTCAATGGTAAAAAAAATAACGATATACTCAACATTTTGGTATTTTGAAAAATACGTCGGAAAATAAAACCGCGAGTGTCTACTTCTTATGTTAATCCTAGCCGACATCTCTTCGTAATTAAACTAAAGCGAATTAAAAGAAACCCACTCTCTTAATAGACGGCAAAGAGAAAAGGATGAGACGAAATTAAGCTCTGCGTTCTCGATGTCTAAAATAAATTCTTCAAACCGCACGTTGAAATTGCATAAAAATCCGCGGTCTGCTGATCAATAGACTGCGGACTTTTAAGCATTCGTAGGAAATTTAAAATCGCAAGAATCCATAAACTGTACATATTACGCAAAAATAACCAAAATACCCAGAGTGTAGTATTTGTTATAATATTCGGTAGAGGAAATATATTTCTTCTGAGATTTTATTTTTTTTATTAGGTTCACAGAAATTTGCATAAAAATCAATCCCTGCAGAACCGAATCTTGCTTCAATAACAGCGAAGTATTCTATTTGTAACAATTCTTAATAACAAAGACACGTTCCTTCTGATATTTAAAAAAAAAATCACACCACATACGAAAACTTAAGGTCAAAATAATTTCAGCAAAAATTAAAGGCATCTAGTACTCAATAACTTGACAATCAATTAAACTATGATATTATTCAGACACAAGATTGCACTTGAAATGTCTAACATTCCCTAAGAAAAACATTCTCGAGAATTTCTTCCAATTCATCCTGTATATAATATAATAAATGTAATAATATAATATTCGGTAGAGGAAATACATTTTCAGATTTTATTTCCTTAACTAGGTTTACAAAAATACGAATTTGCATAAAAATCAACCCTGCAGAACCGAATCTTGCTTCAATAACAGCGAAGTATTCTACTTGTAACAGTTCTTAATAACAAAAACACGTTCCTTCTGATATTTAAAAGAAATCACACCACATACGAAAACTTAAGGTCAAAATAATTTCAGCAAAAATTAAAGGCATCTAGTACTCAATAACTTGACAATCAATTAAACTATGATATTATTCAAACGCAAGATTGCACATGAAATGTCTAACATTCCCTAAGAAAAACATCCTCGAGAATTTCTTCCAATTCATCCCGTATATAATACACTAAAAGTAACCTTCAAATAGCTTTACCAAAACCCAAGAAATCTACTATTTACCGACTCTGCAAACAGTGTTATCTGTTATTTAATTACTCCACGACGATACTACATAGACACGTAATAGCGCGTAAAAGAGTTAACATCCCTTAGGAAAAACATGCCCAGAAGCTTCTTCCTATCCACCCTATTGACTGTAGACGCAACTACGCGTTAAAGAGAAACGCGGAAGAGGCAGAATCTAGGAAAAAGAGACGGGAAACTGTGCGGCAGCGAAGCTCGTCGTTATTTCCTCCCACGCGATCGCAAAACCTTCGTAACTCGCGTGGACTCGCGCGTCCGCACTTACACACCGACGCGCCTATATGTATACACAAGGCAGACATATAACAGTAACGAGTCTGCGTGTGCATGCACTCGCAGGAGAACGCTCCTGGAGGTGGTTGCTCGCGATTAGTCGCGATTCTGACCGCCTCGACTCTGCTCTCCGCAGTCTCGTGTAGTCTCTCGACTTGTACGAAACAAAAAAGCGCAGTTTTCAGAAAAAAAAGAAACTACTAAAAATTCTGACGTACGTGCCCGCGTGAACTTAATTCGTGTAAGTGTTAGGTATATGTACGTGCGTGTGTGTATGTGTGCGTGTGTGTGTGCGCGCGCGTGTGTGCGTGTGTGTGTGTGTAAATGTATGTGAGAAGAGTATGTGACGTTGTTTGGAGAGCGTCAGACGCGCGCGTGTAACGCCACGTTTCTCGAGCGTAGTACACGCGGAGAGGAGTGCGTTGTTTATTAGATCAGAGTAAGCCAGTTTGCAGTGACGCAGCGGGCGCGACAGTGAACACCTTGGCATCGCGGACGAACGTGAGAGGTAGCTCGTTTCTTTTTGTTTCGTTTCGCGCACTCTTTTTTCAAATAATTGATTTCCTCTTCCCGTATTTTGTTCATCTTTTTATTTTTGCATTGGGTCGTCTAGGGGAGAGAAGATCAATTTGGAGGATGACTTGTGCCGGTGTTTGGAAAGGTCGATCGGTCGATCGTGATGTTCTTTTCCTCTTGTGAATGTTTGGGCATTTGGAAATTTTACAACTTTTGATTTATCTTAGGATCAAGTGAATGGAATATTGGTTTTCTTTTTATTTTCATGCCGAGTTGTTTAGGACAGAGAAAATTAATTTGGTGTTTCATTCGTATTGGATTTTGAAAAGTTTGGTCGCTAATTATGGCTTCCTTTACAAATTTAATTTTTCAGCAATTAAGAATTTTAATTAAGTCTAGCAGAAACTAGTTGG
Organism: Bombus haemorrhoidalis; assembly: GCA_014825975.1. NCBI lineage: Eukaryota > Metazoa > Arthropoda > Insecta > Hymenoptera > Apidae > Bombus > Bombus haemorrhoidalis. The sequence goes on from CM026169.1 coordinate 8,333,541, forward strand.
CGAGATATTAGCGTTACCGTTTTACTTTTTATTTCTGCATCAAGTTGTTTAGGAGCGAGAAGATTAATTTGGAGTTTTATTTGGGCTGGGTTTTATCGAACAGAGTTTTGAAAAGATTGCTTCTAATTTTTTATAAATTTCGGCGCATTTAGGAATTTTAATTTGCGATTTACTTTATCGGCATATAATTGGATTGAACATTAGTGTTGCTTGTAATAGTAGTGTTCAAGAAATGTAATCTTATTTTGTATTGCCAATCTTAATTTATATTGGGACTTTTTGATGTATTTTGAAAAATACATATTTATAGTAACCTGATATGATTAGAATTGAAGAGATATTTTTTGCAGAAGAGTAGCTTACAAGGATAGTGAGCGATTTATTGATTTTACTATGTTGACAAAATCGTATCCTTTACTCATATATTATCAGGAATATTGTTAATATTGTTTTATTTTTCCACTTTTATGTAGAATGTTTTTTTTTCTTCCCTTTTCTATTCACTTGTTATTAACATATCATCACAGTAGAATGATTCATTGATAAATGAATGAATAATAATCACAACGAACAAACCTACTGCTGAAATCTATTTCAAACATTTTATAAATTACGATATTCCGTTAAAACAGAGAAGTCTTGGAATTAAGTTTTACGAACAGAAGTGGAATTAGTACGAAAGTGTAATCGATGAAAGTGCAATCAGCAGGAAATTTAATACAACGAACAATAAAACGAATAAGTGTTTCAAGTTTTCGATATGTTTGAAACGGTTCTGTGTTTCTTACTTTATTTCAATTGTTTTATCCTAAAGAAATGGCCGGAGAAATTTTCAGATACGTGACGAATTGAAATTGTGAGCGTGGCAAGGGGTTTGTGAGAGTGGAATTGATTCTTGGAATTGTTTAATGGAGAAAATATTTACGAACTCGTAAGGTGGTGGCTTCAAATTAGCAACTTGGAAGTTTTCAAAAAATTCGAATATCTTGGGACTATGAATGTTTACAAATGGAATATTTTCTTTCCATTTAGGAAATCTTTTCGTTTAAAAATGAAGAAAAATACCAGATTTATTACGTACGTGGAAACAGAATTTTTCTTTCGTTTACTTCAATTCTGATTCTTATTCAAGTTCAAATATCTTCAAGATTCTTGAAACATTCGAAACACGAAGACTTGGACATTTTCTGCGACCTCGAAAAAAATTTACGATATTTAAAGAGTGTCAAGGTCTCTAAAATTATAAATATTCAGGAATTTTTGATGAAAATTTCTTTTGCTAAATTTTACCGTGTAAAATTCAAACGGTTTATTATATAATATTTTAATCGTTTTATATATTTCTAAATTGCAACTCTTCTTTGCAATATGTGATTTTAATTTCTTCGCTAAAAATCGAAAATTTCCTGTTGCAAAAAATTGCTACAGCCCAATATATTGTCAAATCATTAAAGACCCTTCAACAATGTTCCCAAAATCTCCGAAACATTTCCAAAAATTTCTATACTTCTGGATAGCTTTTTAAAATAAAAAACGCTATTAACTTTCAAGAATTTCTAAAATGTCTAAAATATCGTAACATTTGTACGAATTTTAATGTTTTCATTTGTATTTTTCCAATTATTCGACGCAGTTGAATTTGGAATTATTCCAAGTTCCTGGAACCTCGATGCTTTCAATAGAATTTATAGGAGAATGTATCGAGGTTCCGTTATTAGCTGGAATAATGATTGGATAAGAGGAAAGCCACGAGAATACTTTTGTAAGAGTTCCTCTTGTGCGTTGCCTCTTCCGCGTTCTGCCTGACAAGCTTTGGTTCGATATTCAAATCACGTTTGCACAATTTTACGTTGTTTTGGAAGGGGTTGCAAAAGAAAAAAGTAATGATTTTTGTACTCTGATTAGTGAGGGTGGAAGGCACGTGACTTGACTAAAGGAAAGAACGATCGAAGGTTGTTATTTATTGTATTTTCTTGGGAGAGTTGACGAATCAATATTAGAGTTTATTTGACGAAACCTTCAGAAATTCATTAATATCGTTTTGAGAAAAGATTTTAGTAAATTAATTTGGGCAATTTTTACACAAGTATCATAAAAATGGTAATTTTTCTAGAAATGCTTTATTATACGATGCCCATAACTTTATTTTATTTATTTTGTTCCCTTTTTTATAATAATTCTCTTAATTTTGTAAAAGAGATCATTTAGGCTAATAATTCTAATATTTATTCTTGCAACTTTTAACATTTATAATCCATATTATAATTTATGACAAACTATATCGATTATGTTATTTAAAAATATGTTTATTTTTCTGTTTATTCGTATTTGCAAATTTCAATATAATTCGATTTATCGTTATGCTATTGTTCACGTTCCCTACAAATTTGATTATTACCTATTTGTATGAATTATTCAATCTTATGCTTCCAATAGTTCGTACATAGTTTTTCCCTTTTGTATTTTTATCTTTGTGATAGCAACCAAATGCGAGAAAACACATTCAACGATATAAAAATAATCACACCTCGTGGGTGATGTAATTTTCCCCGGTATGAAAAATCGATCATGATATTTTCTTACTCTGACTAAGCATCGTCGATAAATCGATCATTGTCAGATCCGGACTTCGAAGATGCTTTTAATTTCTTCGAAAATGAATCGTTCGTTTGCTACTCGAGTTAATGCACAATAGTTATATACATAATTATTTCCAAAACTCTTAATACCTATACTATTAAATAGTTTATTAAATTTATGAAAACGAAACATGTTTCTAATTTTAAATTTTGCTTATGAATTCTTGCAATAGCTCTTACAGTAAAACAATAGTTCTGCGGTAAATAAGAATCATTAAAAAAAGAATAACTAGTAGTTAATCGGAATGGAAGAATGCTTTATTACGTCTAAAATTTATCCAACGTAAACTTTATAACCCTTCGCTATAAATAAAGTACTTGTACTAGGTATAAACTTCAAGCGTAAAATATGATGTGTTCAGGACCTAAACAAGTTAACTTCGTACATTCAAACGTAAGATGATTTTCTGAAGCATGTGTGCAATAGCAAGGAAATGTAATTCATCCAATTATGTAATTTCTTAATAATTCAGATATATAATTTACTAATAATACGTTTATTCGAGAAACTGTAATTAAACATAATTAAAGAATATAATGTAACTTGGATAAAGGAATATCTATTTTATCTATTAAATATTACACAATTGTTTTATACATTACAATATGATAAATATTAAGAAGGCTACTATATTTTCGATATTCACGTATTTTCTCATATTATGCACACTGTCTTTTTGTGTACACGCTGTGTACATTGTATTTTTACGTGTTATGCGCATTGTATTCTTACAATGTTGTTGCATATATTGCATTTCTGCGTATTATGTACACTGCAATTTTACACGTTACGTACGTTGTATTTTTGCATATTATGTACGTTGTATTTTTGCATATTATTTACATTGCATTCTTGCATCTTCAAGTTTTCCATAAATGCATAAAAGACCGTAGTGTAATCATAATATATGCAAGTTACGCGCGATAATAGTGACTTGACCTAAACAGCGTTCATTTTTCATGCAAACTATCAAGTCAATATAGACGAAACGCCATCGCCTTTTCTCTTCCTCGCCTCATTCATCATCGATTATACCAAGAAAGCAGTTTCTTCTTCCGGAAGTTGCAAGATTTCTGGCAATATATCGATGAAATCGACCTGATAAAGAATTCATACGACGGTCTAATGTTATTGTTAGACCGTGTCCATCGTATTCAGACGCCATTATATAAGAATTATATGCGGTGCAAACGTGACCGATACACATTCGCGACCATATTAAGCGGTCTTATTCGTGTGAATCGACTGTTCGAAGTCGTAGGAAGACATCGTAAGGAGGAATTATACGATCGACTACAATTCCGTTATATTTAATGAGGCGACTGGTTGAAATATTTTATAAATTTTGAACGTTCCACCCTTTCAATTCTCGATATTCCACGCGATGAAAAAATCTGCTTGTTCAGCTTCAGTTTTATGCGTCTTGCGATAGCACGCAAGATCGAGGTGCTCTTTATTTTTACAGTTTTTTAACGAGTTTATGGCGTGGATGTATGTAATTTTTGGAACAACCCTTTTGTATAGAGTACAGTAAAGTAAAACGTAATATGATTTTGGTTTTGAATATCAGATGTAGAGAAGAAACCTGTGCATTTAGTTTCGTGTATTGCACATTCTGACAGTATGTAAGATTTAGATGTTTCGAACTTTTCATAACGAGTTTATAACATCGATATGTAATTTTTGTAACAAGTCTTTGGGTTTCTGATCACTGTTACATAAATAATAAATTTTATGTGCGACGTAATAAACATTTAATAATAAATATTTGTAATAAATATTTAGACATTTGTGACGGATGATAGAATGCAGATTTTATGCGCTTCAGGATTTATAGTTTCGCAACAGGATTTTTGAGGTTGAACGTTATAGCGCTTTGTAGCATGTTCGGAAAATGGATGTTTATTTTTTAAAACATCATGTCATTTATGTGTGTTTTATAATTAGCAGAATGAGTGACAGCTGACAAAGCACGTATTTAATATTGGAGTCTCTGTTCTAAAAATAAAATTTATGTCGAAGTATTGCGTAAAGTTATTTTTCATGTCAGTATCAAAACACGCTGCAAAAATATACAAAATAGTATCAAATACAAGGGATATTTTCAGCTGTAAGAACAGACACGTGTCTCTGTGTCTATAAACAAATGACATTCTATAAATTCTGATTACGATTTATTCCAGATTAAACATTAATACGAGAAAAATTGATATTGAAAATTGTTGTCATAAAGAAACGTTAGGAAAAATTGAATAAGCTACTTTTGAAATTATTTCGTACTACTGAATTTCGATTTAAAGAGAAGACAAGCATATTCAAAACTTTCAACAAAAACTACAATACATAGGATTTTACATTTTATTGGTTTTCATATTTTAATCAATTTAACAAAAGAAGAAGAATGAAAGATATTTCTAGACAGGTCGTGATTAACTTGAAAAATGTGGAGGATTGAAACTTCTCAAGATTTATGCTTTGCTCTTGGGTATTCTTATTATTACGTTTCAAACTTTTCTCTTCAAGCAGAGATATTTCGCGCGAAAACTTGTCGAGAATTAGTTTAATTAAAAAAGTGTATAGTAATAATTACTTATTATTGTTAGAAAAATCTTGAAACTTTTGGAAAGCACTGTGAAAGCAACTGTTATAGTGGATTTAGATATGCATAAGGGGAAGGAAAACTGGCTAGCTAGCGAAACTTTTTAATTTAACCTGGAACGAGCGTATTCCCTCGATATAAAACTGTGCCTTTTTTTTATTAATCCATAAATTTCGTTATATGGGATTTCTCTTTAGAGAGCTTTATCGTCCATTTGCATATAAACTTTATAACATTTGAGAGTGATAAAGTTTCATAAGCAATATCGAGGAACAGTTCGCATTGTTTCATTGTTTCAGCGCGAAATGATTACAAAGTATAATAAATTGCTAGATCTTTGCTTTGTATGTATTTACTTTAAAGACGTATACGAATGAATAATTGAATAATTTCATAAAATAATAAGAAAACTTTACATTTGTTTATTTTATTCTTAAGTAACAATACGAATAGTTTAATTAAGATGTTAATGAATATAATTCTTTTCTTTTGTTGCAATCTACTGATTAGATAAAAAATGACTGAAAGAACGTAACCATGATTATTCCCATAATAAATGCATAAACACCCTCTAATTGTTCCACCCATTTGAAACCACCACCCAAACTCATTAACTTCACACACTTTAGATCAATTAATTTATGCAAACAATCGCCTTAATTAATGGGTCACCACGGAAGATCCTTGTATTCATCGTTTGCGGGAAATTCCTCCAGTTTCTTCACCCGTCTGGCAAGAAGAAGCCGCTCGCTCATTAAGCGGCTAAAACCATCCGCTTCATTAGTCCTCCCCACCATTCGACTCTTTTCCCTCGTTACGCTGCCTCTTTTTCTCACTCACGTTTCCTCTGTTAAGGTCGATAGAGTCAGAATCCGAGGACGATTCGAGGCTAACAGCGGACCAGGAAGTCGAGCTTCCTTCAACGAAGCTTCTCGAAGGTGAGAATCAGGAAGACCTCGCGAATCTTCAGTACGAGGACCAAGCTGACCGACGAGAATTCGACTGGAGACCAGAAACCAGAGATTATGACAGAACACTCTGGCAGCAGAGACGTCCGCTGCTGGAGGAAACGGTCTCCTTCAGGCAGGAAGACGACAGCAGCCTAATCAGCAAGGAACATTCCCTGGAATACCAGAGTCAAACTTTGGAAAGCCAGTCCGAGCATCTATTACTCTCTGCGTCTTTGGAGAGCCTTCTGAGATCAGCGCCAGACAGTTGGCCGAGTCAGCAGTTCGACAGAAGCATCGAGGAATCGGAGCATAACTTCAAGGAGACCCAGTATTCGCTGAAAGAGAAACGCGACGCCGAGACTCAAACAGAGCAGGAGACAAAGAGCACCCAGTGCAGTCCGGAACAGAGTATCGTCAGTCCCTCGGAAGTGTCCAAGGAGATTCCTTTCCATTTGATTAGAAAATACTATCAGAGTCCTAGAAGAGAAGTTCAGACCCAGACCCAAGGGGAGAGCAAAAGTGTTCAGTGTTGTTTGGACGAATTAGGCAGCCTGTACAGAGTATTAGACTCCATCGATAGTCCCTCTAGATCTGAGAAGAGCTACGTAAAAGAGTCTAAGAGTATTCAGTGTATTCCTGAGGACATTTCATCGAGTCTTGATAAGTCAACAGAGAGCCTAGCTCTGCTCTACGACCAGGGCAGGTCTTTGAGGAGTTCACGAAAGGAAGTCGAGGTTCAGACCTATCAGGAATCGAAGGCGATTCAGTGTAGCGATGACGAGCTTCTAGAGGTGGTCGGTGAATCGCCAGATAATAAGGAAGGCGTGAAGAAGACAGAGAGTTCTGGATCGTCCAGCTGCGGCTCACCCTGCAAGCTTCGGATTCCTACTCTAGTGTTCGTTGAGGAACCAGCGGATATGACGGTCACGCATCGAGATCACGAGGGGAACGTGAGCTGGTCGAAGCATTGGGGACCCGAGAGGCTCGTCGAGATCTACAGGGAGCCAAAAACTAGTCTGGGATTGAGCATCGTCGGTGGAAAGGTGCGTAACGCGGACACGTTCCGCTGGTTAAAAATAAAAGTTCTTAGTAGAGGGTTTGCTCGTGCGTGCTTGTTGTCAGTGACTGGGACGGGGAAAAGCTTGTGCAATTGGAAATGTGGTTATATGTGTGTAGGCTTGGGTGAATGGTTTCTGTGAGGCTCTGGAAGATGGTTTATATGTGGATTCCCTCTTTTTGGTTCTATTGCTGGATAGTTTAAAAGTAAGTAGGTTAATGCGAAGGAGTTTTGGGAAGTTTTGGGAAGCTGATTTTTGCATTAAGATTTCAACTGTAGAAGTTTATATGCAGTGGATATAATCTTCCTTACTATTTCACGATGTTTAATGTGTGCGTTTACCTTTTCTCTAATTAGATTAGCTTAGAGTTTGAATTTTTAAAGGTATAACTAATGTGTTAATCGTGCAAATAATAGATCATTTTATCATTTTTCGACGATTAATGTGCGAGTTTCCTTTTTCCTTTGTTTTCTTAATCGATTTAAAAATAGCTTAGTATGAATCATTTTAGTGTGAAATGAAAGTGTTGATCGTGTTTCTATGTCGTAACAGATGATTTTTCCATGGCCTTGACACCGTTTGTAGTTTCTGCTGCACGGTGTTCCTTTTAATTTATTTTTCTTTTAGAACGACTTAAAGTGCGAGTTTTTACAATGTGATATATGCGTGGTAACTACATTTTAGTAACGCGCCGTAATAATTTCGTAGGTTTTGTAGATAAAAGGCTCATCTAATCTTGCTTACAAATACTCAACTGAAAGCGTTAAGTAAAGTTTCCGCGTTTTTATTTTAACCATATCAAGTTAAAGATACTTAAGCTCGTGATAAATCAAGAATATCGGAAAATGTCTTCCCCTTAAAGTATGAAATTTCATGAATTGTTTTGCAGAAATGAAGAATTCTCCCTCGTACTTATTTTTATTACTTGTTTTATAACGAATAAAAATAGGTTTAAACCAGCTTTTAACAGCTCATTCAGATCTTTGCCTTTGATTGCAAAGTAACTTTAAAATAAACCGAGCTGTCAAGTTCACAGCTCGGACAGAACTTTTATTTCCCACTTAAATTTTATTTTTAGCTTAGATTTCATAGCTTTCTTATTATCTCCATAGTCGACATCCTTAATTATTTACACACGCTATTAATTACTACTTAACCCTTATATAAATAAAAACAGCTATTGCAGTTTTATTTAAAAATTTATTTCTTCGTTCGAATTAATTATATTACGTATAAACATAATTCTTCGATAATTCCTTAATTCTAAAAAATTAACAAATCATTTGTATAAGCTATAAAAAAAGACTATAAAAATCAACTGTAACTTTACTTAAAAATTGATTCTTTCCTTTCTTCTAATTATGTATATTAAATACAGCCTTCTTTCTCAATTTCTATTCGACGGAAAAATTCATTTAAAAATGATTTCTTAGTTTTCATCGTATTGAACGCAGCTTTTTTCCCAATCTTCCTTCCATATTCTATTATTTCTGTCTTACGATATTGCTTGACATAGAACCTTTGCCCATTATGAACGTAATTCTTCCGCCTGTATTAATTGCTCAGTTAACGATGTCGTGGATCGAATTAATGGTACCATGTCGGCGGCATTGCTTGATAATTTCAATCGAGTGCCATAAGCTCTATACTATGCATATAGTCGTACTACTGTATGTCCATTAGTGTACCGTATGGCTTGGAGATATCAAACCGTGTCTGGGCAAGGTAATCGAATAGCTGCTTTCAATTTATTCTAAGCGTCACTTTCCAAGAGTGAATTTTAAGGTGCATACGTTGTGACTCGATAAAAAATAATTCACTTTCAAACGGATTTCAAACGAATGAATTTTATTTGAAAAGATCTATTTGCTTAGAATTGCGGGTAAGTTAATGTTTAAAGAAACGTTCGATTCGCTTGAAAGCGAGCTTACGTTTTGCCAAATTTATATTGTAATAATCTTGAGGAGGATATTTTATTCTACGAAACGTATGTATATCATACGATGGCAAGTTTCTAGAGAATTTTGCAGAACGAATTCTGTGGGCTGTTGGCCTGGAGAATTTGTTTTCTTTCGCGCTAGGACGTCAGAGAACTCGATTTCAGGGAGATAGTTGCTCCCATGTGCATATGACAAAGCACAGACTTCTTGTACCATGGCCAAAGGCCAAAGGCCAGCTGTTCAAGACCATTTCTTCAACGGATACTGCATCAAATGTAACCTTTCGTTCGCATTACATGCTACTCTTGTTCTAATATCATTTTTACCTATCTATGTTTTATTATTTCTTTTTTTTTTTTAATAAACGTGTACTTTAAACTAGCATTGAATTTAATTGTCTAAATTTAATTTAATTTATTAGTTATTAATTAATTAATTTGTTTACTAATTATTCGATTTCTTATTCACTCAGGTAGGTCAAATCACACATCGGGCTACGTCACATTGAGAAATTCAATCATATTTATTAATTATTTCTTACTATTAGAAATTTTATGTGGAGTTTTGCAAAACTTCTATAAAATTTTACAAAAACCATGAAATTTTATGAACTACGCAATAAAAGCTTCTAAGAAAGTAAAATCTGAAATGGCATTAATAAAATTACAGGATTGTTCTGTTTCTCCGCTAGCGAGATCAGAGAAAGTAATAAGAGAATTAGAAAATATAACAAAATCGATTACTTTTTTCCTTAATTATCATTCCCAGAAGAATAATAATTTTCTTGCAAGATAATCCTACCAACTATTGTCTGATTTTGTATCACATTTACTCTTTTACTAATTTATTTATTTACTGTTATCAATCAATCGTTCTTTAAAACTATCGTTACATTAATTTCTATCGGCGAGTCAATTTTTTCAATCTTAAAATAACTTCCCTTACAGGTTGATCTACACAATGGCAGCTCTAGTAAGTCACAGAACATATCCGGGATATTCATAAAGAATGTTTTGCCGAACAGTCCGGCCGGAAGAACCGGCGAGTTGAAGGTAACGTATGCGACATGAATTCTATTTGTACGCGTGTATTACGTTCGATGAGAGAAGAAAGGAGGAAATAATTCGGTATTCTGTTCAGGTCACTAGAATACAAACTCGAAGATTCAATGGACTTGACCGCGAATCTGTTTCAACTTTTATGCTGCATAATTATTCATTTTCTCTTTAATTATATCCTTAAGAAATTTCGATTTAAAAAATTTATTTGAAAAAATTCTTTAATTTTTAATATTATAATAATAAATTCATGCATTTATTTCCAAAATATAATTCGAGTCGTTCTACTGTCGTAAATTAATTCTAATTTGAATAAAAATAGTGGAAACTTTTGTTTAAATACATGAATCTCTGATAATGAGTCTTTCATTTAATCGAAGAACACACAAATGAGACGCTATTTAAAAATCAGTTTATGCGACTTCAAAATCATTGACATTGAATTCGTCCATTATTTGTTTTGAAAATATACAGACGAATGGCTATTAAAAAACAAATTTATGTGACTTTAGGAAACAATATGTGAATAGAGGCTGAAAAAACAAAGCTCCGTTCAAGATTAAGATCGAAAACATTGAATGATGTTTCTTCTAATTCGCGTCACGAGCGAAGAAAACTTTCTCTGGCAACCCAATAATGGAACCGCGAAACTGGTTGAACCATAAACCTTCATTCTTTGTTATCTTATATGGAACTTAATATCACGCTCCAGTTATCTCTATTTTAATATTCAACACACCTTTTTCATATATACAACATTTTACAGGAAATATATTTCTAGATAAAATACAACAGGAAAATAATAATAAGAACAATTTGCAATTAAGAAGCTATCGTTTTCTTTTTTTTTTTTATTACACCATTTTCTTTTTCTCGAGTCTTCTTTATCAAAAGAACTTCTGCTAGATTCTTTCTCAAACAGTTTTCCTTCTTCCCTTCGTAAATGTAAGTTCTCATAAATTAAACAAACAGAGATAATAATAACAATTTAAAATTCAAAAGGTCTGGTTCTTTATCTTACTATTTTGTTTCGCTCGAGCTTTCTCTCACAAGCACCTTCCACTGAATTATTCCTACAAAAAAGAAGAAGCTTCCTCTCTCGTCTTATAAATTAAACCTCTTCAAACAAACTAAATTATCTTTAAATATTGTTATAACAGCCTGTATGTTCCATATACTTCGTCTATATTCTTAAAATATTACTTTTCATTGTTTCATCAATGTCCACATTGATTCATTACCAAACAATTCATTTGTAATAAATAATTTTGTTATTCGCAAGAGAAGATTCAGTTACGTATAGATTATGACCGTTGATCGATCGAAATATGAAAAATCGCAGAAGATAGACGTAAAAAAGGGATTTAATGTGCGCTTCTTCTTTTTCTCGTTTATTTTCAGATCGGAGATCGAATAATCGAGGTCGATGGCGTGGACCTACGACATAGTACTCATGAACGAGCAGTGGAGGTCATCCAAGCCGCCGGAAATCCTGTCTGCCTTCTCGTCCAGTCTCTGGTGCACCTGGTGAGACCTCGTCACGACCAGGAATATCGATGTACACCCTTTCCTTTCCACCCTCATTTGCTCCGCATTTTCTCACATTGCATATCCATTATCGTTGATTATTTAACAATTTGATTTTCCTATAGAATCGTAGACGAGTATAATTGGCAATTTGAATTTTTTAATTTAATTTTACAATATAGTTATGTTATTCGTTATCGCTATGGTAGTTCTGTCTCGGCTGTAGTCGTAGATATAGTATATCGAAAATTGTCTTCTTTCGTAGAGTTTCTTCATGAAATATGAAAAATACGACAGAAATATTTCAGCTGAAAATCTTAAGCGGAATACTTTGTACGATGTATTTCGTAATTACGCTTGATATGCATAAACAAACGATGTAAATTAATTCTTTATTTCCTTCTTTTTCATATTCTCGAGAATTGAAAAAGAAATTCATTGCAGAGATGACCACACATCAACCGTATATCATTCTTCTTTTTTTTTTATTGTGAATTAATCAATGTTCGATACAGTACTCGTGGAATATCGATACGTATACTTCATTTTTGTAAATTTTTTAATATTCTCTACATGCTTGTTCCTCGTTATTTTTACTGGTTTTTCCGATAAAAATCACCTTTGACATGGCTATTATATTTTATAATATATTTTAGATTATATTCAACAAGAATGTTCTTCATTTTAGATGAACCGATTTTTCGAAAACAGACGGAATTCGTAATAGTCGATCAATTTTTCTAGCATTCGACCAACCCTTTGATTCTAACATTTTATTCGTTATCGCCTCGTTTATCGACAGATTCTCTGTGCACCGCTGCTTTTTAACGCATCTTTTATTTCATTGTTTCCACCATAGCACGCTTGTTACGTGTTTTAAACGCGAAAGTAGCTTGTTTGCTTGTCACGTTTCGAGTGCCATTGAAGTTCGATGGCGCTTGCGAGCGAGAAAACTCGTAGAAGAATAAATTGCATCCGCGATGTTATTGCACGCTCGTTGTAAATTTGGTCAACGCCTCCAGGTAGCCGACACGTGTATGCAAATGTAAGAATCGTGGCCGCGTGCTCGATTTAAAACGGAACTTTGTTCTCGGCGTTTAATGACTTTCTCCGTTTCTCATTTGCAGAAACGTATGAGACGCAGACAAAATTGAATGTCGCTTGCAACGGGAAAACACGCGAAATTAGCTTTTTCGATAATTCTTCGTCACGCGTAAATTTACGCGTATTCGAATCTCGACTATTTAAGTACGAATCTTCGAATTTGAGTATTTTTAAGTTTGAACAGCGAGCACGAATAATTTTAATTATTTAATTTTCAACTCGAATAGTTGGCATTTGAATGTCGACTTTGAGTATTTGAATTCGCATCTTTGAATTTATTAATATTAAAGCTTTTGCGTCTAAAGCTATACGTTCAGACATACAGATTTAAATATTTAGATTTGAAATTGTTGATTCCAATATTTGAATTTCAATATTTGGAATTGAATTTAAATACCTGAATACGAGAAATAAAATGTGCAGTGTATTCGGTGTGTCGATATCGTAGACAAAAGTCTGATGAAGCAACATTTCTGAAACACGCATACTAGAACTCTATATATATTTGCAATGAAATTTCGTGTTTGAAATTAGATTGTTTATAAAATTTCCGCTCGCTCTCTCGATGCTAGTTAGAAATTCAAAATTTTTCACGCGATGAAATTGCGAAATTTATTTTAACAATATTTCAAACAAAATTGTAGCTAGGTACAACGAGTTGCAATCAATTTTGTGCCATGTTTTCGCTTGTAATCTGCCGGATTGCTTCGACACACAGGTCGAAATATGTATGTATGTGAAATGAACAATTCGCTGTTAATTCCTGTTGTTTCGAAAAGAGAGGAAAACAGTTGGAACAAACATAGTACGATATTTAGGAAAAATATGTACGACGACAATTTTCGATAATCTTTTCCCGATGACTTCTTAAATGACAATATATTTTTATTTGAAATATTATTATTTGAACATGGGAAAAATTGTTTTTTAAACTGTCACGTTTGGTTTATGATGAGAAATATAACGACACAAAGTGTAGTGACAATACAAAGTTATTAAATGAGAATTGTTGTAGTTCCCACAAAACGGGCTAATGGCAATTTACAGAATGCACGTTGCAAATTGCATGTATTGATTGCACATAAAATAAATATCAGTCGAAATTAAAATTCAAACAGACAATTATCAACGAATCGAAAAAGGAGTTAAATTAATAGCAATACATCATTAAGATAATTTATAACGTTTTAAGAATTGTTTTTATAAATATAAATTTAAAACAGCTAGCACATATTTCAGGATATTTTTAACGACAAATATATTCTTAGAAAATCTTGGAATGTATTAAAAAAAAAGAGAGAGAAAAGTGATTCGTCAATGACTTGGATAATTAAAGAAAAAAACACAGCGATCAAATGAATATTTTCAAACTCTATGACTTATGAAAATGAGATCGCTGTTGTCTCTGACATTTCATCTACGAGATTTATTTCGACCTGCGGATTTGATGGGCGATCACAGGCACCATAGAATTTTTCATCGAGCTAATCAAACCGTAAATGACATACAAAAGAGAAAAAGAAATCACCAATCCTTCGAACAACTCAATTAACTCCGATCGTTTGATTGTTTGTTTATACGTTTCTTTTCTCTCTGAAGTATTCGCATCGTCCACTCTTTTGTTATAGTCTAAATTGAACAAACGGGAAACATTACGAAGTTTGAAAAATTTTTATATTTTAAAAATAAAATATTTCTAAAATTTCTGCAGATTTTGTTAATATTATACATCGAAGCAATCGAAATACCGTAAATAAGTTAAAAAATAAAAAATAGATACTGTGTCGATACAATAGCACAGCTATAATAATCTAATTTATATAATCATAACAAATATTAATACCTAAATAATTAAAGTCGATTAAAAGAGTTAGACGAGAAAAAAGAAATACTTTCTGTTACGGTATTAGAGAGATAAAAGTTAAAATTATAATAATTATCGGAAATAAACATTACATTAACTCAATTATTATCTTATTCTGTCACTTTGGAATCATGCTAAATAGCAAACCTCGATAGTGATATTTCCATCGAATGGCAACCCCAGAAGGCAGACATTTCGAAATGTCAGATAAACTAGAACATATCGTCCTTGAATCTTTGTCTCTCGTCCCTTCATTCCTTCTGCAGTAATCTATTATCCTCTGGCGACCTTGGAACCTTGGAAGCCTAATTCAAATCGATTCAACGATCGGTATACAGAATTGTCTAACGACTAAATATTATTTGGAAAATAAATTTCGTTGGAAATAAAATCAAATTTGATTATAGTCTTCTTTATGGATGTAATTAGCAATTTTGATGAATTACAAAGATACAAAATACAATATAAAATAATTAAAATAAATATGAAAAATCGTGAAACATTAAAAGTGTAGAATATTTGAATTACGAATTATATAAGCCGCGAAATCTTTTCATTAAACTAAAATTACTTATTACAATATCTATTTCCAATTATTTAATTACTGAAATATTTATTTCCAAATATTTTAAATTATTTGAAATTTATTTCTAAAGATTGAAATTGTTTGCGGAGTGTTGAAACCGCAGGATATTTAAATAACAAAATTAACCGAGTATTCCAGGTATAAAATATTGAAATTATGGAGCATTTAAATTGAGCAGTATTTAAATTAGAGAATATTTAAATTACAAAACTATAGAATATTCCAGGTATAAAATATTTAAACGATTGAAAGTTTAAACTGTGCAATATCTAAATTACAAAATATCTAAGTTGTACGAAAATACAGAAAAATGCGTAACTTCGGTATCACTGGATATTTGAATGATGGATTACTATAATTACAGGATACTCGAGTCATAGATTATTTCAATTACAAAGTAGTCTAATCTCTCTCACAGAAGACTTCAACTATAAAATATATTTCAATAATGCTACATGTTTCCACTATCCAACTTACAATAAAATATATTTGAAAAATTCTTTTATTTCATAGCCTATTTAGCAAAATATCACAAATTGCCTCGGAATATTAAATTACAAAATTTCGAATGTTCTAAAATACTTCGATAAATGAAACGATCAAATCCCAACGAAACGCAACTCGCGAAACAATAAAACTCGGAAACCCAAATTCCCATACTTCGTGAACAATTTTCCATTTCACTCTTCCAAAGAACATTCCCCACATCTGTATACCTACACACATCGTCGTCATATGTTTCAACTTCGATCCACTTGGTTCACAGAAATTCACTTCGAGCCTGTATGAAATTAAAGCGACTAAACGACATTGAACCGATCAGGCTAGAGATAGAGAAACACGGAACAGCCAGATACGGCGAAAGAGCGAGATGGATAGAGGATGCATCGAAGATAAAAAAAAAAAAAATCGAAAGAGGAATAGAGTAGTGTAGGCAGAGCCATTATAGAGAATCCCTTGTAGATGTACGGTGCATCGAGGTCGAACTTTCCAATAAACCATCTGACGAGGGGGTGACAGGGGGGTGAAATGGTGCGAAAGGCGGGAACAGAACGAGAATCATGCAAATCAGAGCGAACGGTGTCGAAGATAGGCTGGTACCAGGAACAGGGGATCGAAGGAAAGGCTTTTGTTTTGACAAGTTTGCACGGAGAATGTTCTCGCTCGAAAGATTGCGTGCAAATTGCACGAATCTATCTGTTCTTCTATTTCCCTGTGTGAGGTAATGAGCAGAAAATCTGGTTAGGGATAACGATCGAACGTTCGAGCAATTTTTTGGTTTCGATTTCTTTGATTAGGGCATTTGAAGTTTGAAAGATTTGCTTTTGATTATTTCTATTCGAAATTTTGTTTGTGCGAATTGACAGAGATGCGGGGAACTCGTGTATGCAGCTCTGTTGTTTTATCTACCTTTGTGAGGACACCAGCGGAAAATCTGGTTAAAAATGAGAATCGAACATTCGAAGATTTTTTTTAGTTTAGATCGCATCGTATCTTTATAACGAGAATTTCTCCCCTTTCAAAATCGTAGATTTCATTATCGAATATTGTTAAATATGCAATCTCACGAAATTCTCAGCAACGGTACCTAACACTTCCCTTGGAAATTCGAAATACCTTGTCGCACGCATTTCCGGCCCACGAAAACTCCAAAAGAAACAAAGTTTCCACCTCCGAAAGAAAAAAATCCGGAAGCCCTCTCTCGAGAAACGCAGTCGACGTTTCTGTAACTTCAACGTTCAACTTGGAAAAGCTCGCCGAAGCTTTGCAAACAGCAGAAACAACAAAATAAAAGGAAAAAAAAAATCGAATGGCAGAAAGCGTGGATCCCGTCAGAGCATTTCACATTCCGAGCGGATCCTTTAACAAACATGAATCCTGACACGGCATAAAACAATTCAGGAAGGGCAAAACTAACGCGAAACAACCCCAGGGACTAATAAAGAGGGGGAACACGCGAAACAAAAGTTAGAAAGAGAAGGCAGATAGTGTACACGGTGGGAGGGGTGATTGGCAATGAGTCAGGGACGATCCGTGTGAGAAAGTGTGGATTACGTGGTTGCAACGAACCGTCCATCATCGACACACCATGGACCATTGGCACCCCTTCCAGCTGCGGCAGTAACCCCCCTCTGATCACGTCGAACCATCTCTCTCTCGGTAGCGATATATCGACGACCCGGCAGTTTCATGCACGAAACCGGCTGGTAGACGTTGCCTCCGACGGAACAGCGTCGCGATGCACCGCCTCTTCGGACGCAAACGCGTCTCGTTCGGTGTACGTTCCAACGAATACACGCACATGTGACGCCTGCTATTCGTTGTTGAGGATAGTAGTCCCTTTGAGCATAGATTTCACGGATCAGAGTTGGACCGCGTCGAACGTAATTTGGCAACGGTGATATGGTTCCTGGTTTTGCTTCTTTTTCTCCGTCGTACCTGTTTCGTTTGGGATTTCTTGTATTTGTGACTGTTGGCATACGGTTGGTGATACGGTTTTCGGTCTTGGTTCTTTTTTGTTCACTTTCCTTTGAATATTTTTATATTTACGACGTTTGAGGTCGGTGACATAATCCTTGGTTCTCCTTCTTTCTTCCTTTTCTTTCTTCGTTCGAGATTTTTCTATGTTTGTGATTTTTTGGTTCGATCGTGTAATCCTCGGATTTTGCTGCTTTTCTTCTTCTCCTTTTCTCGTTTGAGATTGTTTTATATTTTTGTGACTTTTGGTATCGGTGACACGGTTCCTGGTTTTGATTCCTTTTTCTTTTTCTTTTCCTTTTGTATGTTTCTTCAGCTTAGAATTTGTAATCTGTGAGTTTCGATATTTTGATATTTTCATTCCTTCTTACTTCGAGGTATTTTATATTCGTGGTTTTTAAGATTGATAATATGCTTCTTCCTTTCCTTTCTTTTCTCTTTTTCTCTTCCTTTGGAAATTTCTGCGTCGGTGTGAGTATTCATTTCCTATTGCGTAGTCTTATATAGATACATATGGTGTGTTTACGAGTATTTGGATATTTCGGGGCAATTATAAGAGTCTTTAGAAATTATTATTTCATTTGGTAAAAGTGTGGAGTTGCTAAAGTTACTTTAACTTGTAATTTCGAGTGAGAACAGTTTAGAAGAACGTGCTGTAATTATTAGAAAAATATATTCCTGCAGTCGTTGCAGTAAATATAAATGTGTTAGCTTCATACGGTGTATTCTAAGTCAGTTTAACAGTACTTGTTATTTCCGATAAAAACTAAATACCAGTTTTATCGTTGATTTTTTGATGATTAATTTAAATTTTGGATAATTATTGTTCTTTAAAAATGTAGGATTTTCTCAAAAGTCATTTGAGACTTTTAAGTCAAAACACATAAGGAAAAATTATTTTCTTCCATAGATTTTATGTTTCTTTTTTACTTGTTACATTTATCTTTTTTATTCAACAATGACGGTGATTAATTCAAAAAATTATAAAATTTTGATATTTTTTTCAGCATACATTTATTTTAAATCTAGCGTAGGTGAAAGTCGATTGTTTTATCTACCTGATCGTTCGCAAACTCAGGTTGTCCCATCAAACAAGAGCTTCGAAATGTAAATGCTATCGATCAGTTCCTTTAAAAATAGAACATGATCACCAAACATATTTCCCAATCACGGTAAAAGTGCGTCCAATAACGATCTTAATTCATCAAACCACCCATAGTACCGTCAATAACGAACGAAAGAATACATTATTAATTTTATATAATATTATCATGATAATAATGCAAAGTAATCGATTCAATTATAATATTTCTCTGAAGTGAAAAAAAATATATTTTTTTTTGCATGCAGTTATTTCTCCGGTTTCAGACAGGAAGACGAAAAGATTAAAAAATTGTTGAAAATAAATAACTTGGGGTAAACAATTTTAAATAATTCCCACAAACCCATAGGCGAACTATCCACAAAATATTGCTTTGTAAATCATCGAACCTGTTTTAATGTAACATTAAACGTAACATAAAAAATCCACGATTAACCGTAGATGAAACCTGCATTGGCATCATTGGATTATAGAGTGGCACACAAGACTTTGAATTAAATATTACATATAAAATGTTACAACAGTTTTTATCTTAATTTCTATCCTGGTTTTTACATAACAAATATCATTATAACAATAAAAGTTAAATAATATTTGACTGCAACTCTAATTTAAACTATTGTGATCACCTACGGTTCGATGATATCAATTAAGGATTAAAGTCTATTACTTACGTCTCTATTCACATAAGTAGATCATCCAAGGCGTATTACATATTGTGTAAACCGTTGAATCCACTCAACGTAACAAAGAACGTAACACACAGTAACATCCACAAGCGAATGGAAACCTCGAACATTTATAACACATTTGGCACATTTTGGAAACAATTGATTTTGAAATTTCACTGTTCCATAAGCGTAGAACACTTAAACGCGCTTCTAGCGTTCGACGTTACATCGCCTTCTAACGAACTACCTGCAACCTGCGCGTCAACTATCGACGAAGACTGTAGAAGTATCGATCTTACACATCGTTAAATCAACTTTGACGAAAATATGCTACGGACACTTACTCGATGTTTCCATTGAATTGTTAACGTAACGACAGTGTGATATCCGTATTGATTTACAACGAAACAAACGAACTCACAAACCCATATGTAGATCAGTCGGTTAATTGTTATTTCGCGGATCCTTGAGCCCAGTCAGTGGAATGTGCTGCAAGTCTCGTGCGAGGCCAAAATCTAATAACACGCATTAATCACATTCCGAGGTAGCGGCGTAACGTATGGGGCTCGCTGTTATCGATGATCGCGATTGAACACGCTTGTACATCTTTAAATCACTGCGTTTCTCTTCTGGCAACAATTCAAGAAACCGTCACGCCGAATATTTCACCGGTTGCCACGAGTAATTCAGTCCGGAAGCATCGTACTGCGCCAACCGAAATAGTACCTAGCAACTTCCATCCTTTCTCTCTTTTACTGCTTCTTCTTCTTCTTCTTCTACGCTTCCTGTTCCTCTTTTTCTTCTTCCATTTTTATTTCTTACGTTATTTATTCTTTCACATTTTCTCGTTCCTTATTTCCTTGTATCTTTTACTATTTTACTATTCTTTTGTTTGTTTCTCTTCTTTTATCATTTCTGTTCCCCCTTCTCTAATTTCTCTTCTGTTTCCACCGCTCTGCTTTCCTTCATCTCTTTATTTTCCTCTTCCATTTCATTTTATTCCATTTATTATCCTTTTTTCTCTGTTTTTTTCTTCTTACATCAATTATTCCTTCTCTATTCCTATTTCTTCTTGCTCTTTATATTGCTCTACTTTTCTTCTCCTCTTTTTCCCCTGCTATTGTTGCTATTCTTTTCTCTCCTCTTTTTCTGTTTCAATTGCTCCGCTTCCCTTATTTCTCTTCTTCCGTTTATTCCGCTTCAGTTTCTTCTGTCTCTACTCGTTCCCTTTCTTCCTCCTTCTATTGTTGTTCTTCCCCTTCAAAGATCTGAGGCTTTTATACGGCTTGGTGTCACAGGATTATTCAAATCGAGGCTTTCAAGCGTAAACCGCATCCTTTTGGTATGCATTTCTTTCTACCTTTAGCCTTGCGACTACAGTAGAACTCTATGTATCTGACTCCACTGGGAACAAACGGTACATACGATAGAACTCTGCTAATTCCCGCCACTGGTATAACCGACGTAATCGTGTTTCCTTGACGTTGACAAAATTTTCAAAAGTTTCAACCACGCGTGTAACAAGCCGATAAAAATTTACCATGCCAAATGTTCGAACACTTTTGCGTCTCACAGCGCTGTAATAACCAGCAGAGCCAATCAAATCTATTTCTTCTGTATTTCTTCAGAAGAAGAGGAACTCTTTTCGATAAGTGGAGTTCCATCGCGGTTTCGTTGAAAAAATCGGTCTTGTAGAGACACACTGAGACAATATGTATAAATAATGGCGAATTAACAGCACCAAGAATCAAAAGCCTCGATTTTCTTCTTTCTCTTCTTCTTCTTTGCCTCTTTCTTTCCCTTCTCTCCAATTTGTACTATCAATTCGTGCCATCGCGTATCAGCGAGTCCTGCCACGTCTGAACGTCGTTGCACCGTTACAAATAACGTTTCTTTATCTACTTCTTCCTGATATTTCATGCTTTGGTTTTTCTCTTCTGTGAAATTTGTAGAACAACGAGCACGACGAAGAAGCAGAGGGAAGGAAGCAGAATACGAGGAGTCGACTGCCCGGAACACCCACGACATCCTTTCGTCAAAAGGCTTCGCCAGTCTCGCCAGTCAGGTCCAGCACGCCGGAAGTGACACAGGTGGGTCGTTTTCATTCAGTCTCGTTTTGTGCACGCGCGCCAATTGACACGGTCACACGCTTTGCTATTTCTAACGTCTCGCAACCTGAACTAGATCCAATGTTTCACTGTGCTTGTTTGAAGTTGTTTGTTCGATCGAGAAATTCTCTGTCGTTAAATGTAATCAGTCATGCAACAAACTAGAATAAACAGTAACAGAAAGAAGCGAGAGGAACGAAGTGACTATGTTTCCAGCATCGTTCGTCGAACAACGAAAGATTAGTATTTTTTGGCCTTGAATGAAATTATAAACAAAGAAGTAACATTTCATAGGTTTATTGTTAAAAAGCGAACGAATTTAAATTGCTCGTCTTATAAAAAATTTAAAAAAAGAAATTATACGAAAATGCACCAAGTTGCTGTCTATACAGTAACGTTAGTGCATGTTGAAGAAAATGTTTCAAGTCAGTAGGAATTTTATACTGAAAAATATTCCGTTACGTTTAATATATTTCGTCCTCGTTTTAATTTTTTTATTTCTAGTAGTTGAGATGATATAGCATTCTCCGATATTATTTAGTTTTCGAAGGAAAATTGATCTCCTTAGAATATCAGCGGGGCAATGAAAGAGATTTGTGGTAATGCCAGCCATTTAGTTGAATCCAATATCTGAAACTGTTTGGAATTTTCAAGTGTCCTTTGTTGTTGGGTAGGCAATTAATCTATTCGAGAGGATATTCAACCAAAGAGACCCATTCTCAAACCAATTCGATCTAATTAGATCGACCCTAATAATTAGCTAATGGATCTTCCGATCGTGACAATTGTCACGTATTAACCCTTCCTCGACCGCATAGCTAACCACCACTATATTGCCATTTCAGTGGAAAGGACGTCGCAAGTATACAATTGTGTCTGCTTAGAATTTAAATTCCTACTTGTACAAGGTATTTACCTTATAGTATTGCGCATCTTATTCGTTTCTTATTCAAATTACTTTAAACCATTTAATCAAAGTTTAACAGACAAGGAAACTTCGTTGTTATACATCTGTAACAAATGATTTGTAGCTATGTAGTCAATGAACCTACTGCCTCGTAAATTAAAATGCGAAGAGAAACGACGACTACAAGTATCATTTTTCAAAATTCATCTCGCAATTTGCGATCGTTTATACTATTTTCTCGCGGCAAATAAATTTTGTGCAAATAAGTCGGTTTTTTTCAAATATTGGATAATTAAGTAACGAAGCAAAGAAATTGAGAAATCTATGAACAACGACGTTGTTCAGTTTGTTTTCCGAGAATTTCATACATCGACTGCAAAATTATATAATTAGAAGAAAATTACATAAATTTTCAAATATAAAAATAGTTTGTATATGTTAGCAGGTTGAGGAGAATTCTAAACGGCGAAGTATCCTAAGTTTGTGGAAGCTTGTTTCTAGATGTAAATGACGTTTATAGAGGAAGCCAAGTTTCAGTATTTCTACTGAAGATCAGATACAGAAAGTTACCATAATGGCTATTTGTATGAACAAATTTATTGTAAATAGTTTATTGGAAGTCGACTATTTATACACAGAAACGAGTCTGTACAATATCACTACAATGGTTCTTTCAACGCAGAAGTAAATCTGCACAACATCAGCTTAGCAGTTGTTCGTAAACAGAGTGCCACCACAGCGGTTAGATGGTCGATTTATGAAAATCGATAATTCTAAGATTATAAATTGAGACTTACAGTGATTCAAAAATGTATTTCAACTCTTACCAGAATTAAATATTTTCAATCGCATAAAAAGTACTCCAATAAAATCAAAATACCTTTCATCTTATCAATCTTTTGTAACGTACATTGGAAATAACGTAACTGCAAATTAAGTATACCACAGAGTTTACTGTAATAACTATTCGA
The DNA here is from genome assembly GCA_014825975.1 of Bombus haemorrhoidalis. Lineage (NCBI taxonomy): Eukaryota > Metazoa > Arthropoda > Insecta > Hymenoptera > Apidae > Bombus > Bombus haemorrhoidalis. Next base: position 8,357,104 of record CM026169.1, read on the forward strand.
ATACTTCTCTCAATCACTGCGTAGAAGCAAATTCACCAAGAAAACGCTATAGTAACCTTTCGCATATGCGAAACACTTTTAGCTATACAGTGTTTGCGATTGTGAGCTGCTTGTAGCTAGCAAATGAAGTTGGTCAAAAAGTTTATTATGAAAACTACTCGAATACATCTCCGACTCGCTGTACCTAAATAGAAACAAATTTCTAAAAAAAAAAAAAAAAAAAAAAAAAAAACATCGTACTGCCATTTTACATGGAAACATGTTTGCAACTATAGATTGCAGTTTCCATCAAGAGTGAAATGGTTAATGAAAACACGGAGAAAAAGGCTAGTTGATTGTGATCGAGACACAGGGAATAAAAAAGCGCGGGAACAAGGGGCCACGTTCGATCCTGTCCAATGTAAATTAATTCGGTCAACGGAATCGATTGTGTTATAACTTGGGGCGACGAGGGAGCGCGTGAAAACGGGAGGATCCCGTCGTCAGTCTATTTCGCGATGCGTCCCGTTCGAAATGTTACGATAGAGAGCGCGCGCGCGCGCGCCTACCCGAGCTACCAATTTTAGACAATCTCTCTCTCTCCATCGTTCTCGCACGTTGTTTGATCGTTTCTTGGAATTAATATAACCGCCCGTTACGTATTCTCGTTCGTGATTCGATTGATCGGTGTTTGTAATTGACCGAACTGTAATTGATAGTGAATTCAAAGCTTGTTCTATAATAGTTCCTGGTACACGGGTTGTTTGCAGCGTGGTGAGTTCCAAACGATCGGCAGACGCGTTTTCTCCGAGGTTTATTAAGCGTGCATTGTGGTTTGTTTGAAGAACGTTGATCGAGACCCTGAAAATTGTTCGTGAATATTCGAAAGCTCCGCCCTGCCGGCGATTATAGTTTTCGAAATTTCTCCGCGGTTTCAGGCACGCGCGATAGAAAGTTATTTTGGTGCAAATTGCTCTTTATTTCGCAGAATTGCTCTGTTGTCTGAAACGAATTGCCATTTCACGATTTTCTGTAACGCTTTGTCATTTTTCTAAAATTTCACGATTTCAGTTCCGTTGGATCTATGGAAGGAAATATCGTCCACTCTTCCGTTTCGTAGATGAAGACTTTGTACACGCTGTTTAAAATTGTAATTTCATTTTCGTTCTATTTCTGATGATAGTGGAAGGAGGTACGAGAAGAAGGAATATTTTTGTGCGCCTCTTTGCATTTTTCTTTCTTCTTCGTTTTACAGGCAGGATTCGAAGACGGCGAGAAGCAAAGTAGCTCAAGATCAGACTTTAGGCGACAAAGTACAAGAGCTTCAGATGGCGCGGGATCCAGCTCGCGAAGGTAATTTAAGAGTTTCTTTTACAAACTTCTTTCTAACGTAGCCATTTCTTACAATTTGAAGTCGACAATTCATCACTCAAAATTTCTGATAGATTCTTTGCAATTTTTAATAATTTATTCGATGTACCACATACGTATTATTTCAGTAAAATACTTTCGTCCAATTTTACAAGTAATTCTTTTGAACTAAAATTTCCAATCAATTTTTTAATCTCATCTCATTTTAACGTAAAATATGTATAAAGAACTATAGCAAGCCTTGTGCTGATTAAAAATGTTGTTTCTGCTCGATATTATTTCTCGAATGAAAATGCCAGGATCGATTAAAAACTAAACAAAGCAGTTGTTTAATTAAACTCTCAGATCCTCCATGAAAAAGTCTATTCGCAAGAAGGCGCCATCACCGCCTTCCAATCCAGGAATATTGCGAGAGGTGAGCGAAGAGAAAGAGGATAATGCATCGAAACCGGAAGAGCCTCCGAAACGGAAGTATTCGTCCGACGAGAGCTCTGAAGAGGACATACGTGAGCTGGAGGGTAACGTTTACACGAAAGGTGGCATGGAGGTCGGTGAACTTCAAGTATCTCGCGAATTTCTAGATATTTAAGAAGCTTCGGAGATTCAAATATTTAAATAATTGCCATAGATTTCGAGAAAAAGTGCCGGAAACGTAAAACGTACCAAAGCAGAAATCGAAGCGGATCCAGAGACTGAAGATGAGTTCGGTTATACAAATAGTACGTAATTTATGTAAATTAATTTTTCTTTAATTTATGCATCAGATTTTTCTTTCTTCTTTATTTTCTACCTCCCTCTTATTAAACTTTTCTTTTTTCTCTTCCTTCGTCTCCCTTATCTTCTTTCTCGTTCTCTCTATTTTTCGTTTCTCTTCCCTTTGTCAGTATCACGGGAATCAGTAATATCATTATTTGCGTTACAGTGAAAGTTCAGAAAAAATATCATTCACTGGGGCACAAGGTGATGCTAGTAAAGATAGAGAAAGACAGACGTGGTTTGGGTATCTCCTTGGCGGGACACAGAGATAGAAATCGGATGGCAGTGTTCGTTTGTGGCCTTAATCCAAAGGGAGCAGCTCACAAGACTGGAGAGATTTTGGTTGGCGACGAAATACTCGAGGTACGTAGCTTTGCTTCTTTCTTCATCGTATCCTCTGTCCTAAACTTCTTACCTTCACTGTTAATACATATTTATACATTTATACTAAATATATATTTATCTAATACATATTTAATACTAAGATTCATGAAGGATTTATTAATAATTTTGGGATTAAAATGTAATTACAAAATATTTCCATGATTATATACAAGATATTCTAGTAAAATTAGAATAATAAAATTCTAATCAATACGTCGAATATTTTTTCAAATTTTCTAAAAATTTAACAACTAGTTCAGTTTATAAAGTAAAATAAGATTTTTTAAAAGTTGAAGCGTAATTATAAAATATGCTCATAATTGTACAAAAGAATATTCTAACAAAATTAAAACAATAAAATTTTAATCAACGTTTGTAATATATTTTTAATCTTCTGAAACCTTAATAAGTGATTTAATTCATGAACGAAAATACTACCAATTTTATCGTACGATACCGTTTGCAATGTTTCAACAGCCAAATATCGATCATTCGGAAAAAACATTTTGCAAATTTTCCGAAAGAAAAAATACATCACCAATAAGCTATGAATGAAATTTGACAATTGGACCGAGATCAGCTGGCATCAGCTGTTAATGGTTCAACAAGTGTTGCTTTGAGGAATTTTCGACCGTCATCGTCAACGTATACAAACGGAATCGCGCTAGGCAGTGATAAATCGCAGTAAGACAAGTTGATGAATTTTTAGTTGAACGTACGTGTACTTGGCAAACGTTCAAACTCGATTATCTCAGAGACGAAGCCTCGAAACCTACATTTTCCGGGTGAATCACCTTACTCGGGATCATATCGCGAATTCCATTCTGATTCATGCCACCTGGTCATTCTTATTTGATGAAATAAACATTTTTAATAATATTTTCCATTTTGTTACACTTGAATTATGTTTCTACGTAGGTAAATGGCCGAGTTCTGCAAGGACGATGTCACTTGAATGCGTCTGCCATGATTAAAGGAATGGCTGGCACGTATTTCAAAATCGTCGTTTTCAGGTACATACAGATTTTCTTCGTATTTGCGTGTTCTTGTCATATGTGTAATTTCACTTATTTCGCAAATAAGACATTTCGTTGTCTATATGTATAAGGAAAAACTAGAAAATTGTCCGTTGAGATTAATCAGGAAAATTATTCAGAAAAATTTATAGTGCGAAAGAAGAATGTGGATTGCCATTGAAATTGTAATATTAATTCTTTGTAACGATATATGTTCTTCTCTTCTTTTTTAAGCGAAGAGAGATATGTCTATAGCAAAAACGATCTCAGCCAAAAATTATAAATTTATAGATCGATACATGAGTCAATGAATTTATTATTTTCGGAGTATGATTCGGTTATAACAAAATTAATCTAGTAATTTGATGCATAGGAGGATCACTGCGCTTGATGATCTCGCCGTTAAACCGATTGTTCAATTCCCTCCAACATTGGAAGATGTAAGTTCGATTTGAAAAATGTAGCTTTAAACGAATTTGTTTAAACACTGCAGAATTAGATGTAGAATACAGGAATTTCCTTAAGAAGAAATATTATTATAGAAATGTTAAATTACAAAATTTCTCGAGAAATTTAAGGAACATCAAGTTACAAAACTTTTCCTCAAACTTACAGGAATGTTAGCTTCCAACATTTTTCAAGACATTCACTCGATTATTATCTACGTAACAAACGTTTCGGGTCTATTTAGTCAAGCTCGGAAAATTTACGTTAAGAAGCTGAAAAACTATGCGTTGTTCGTTAAAATTTGTTAATCACAATTTTATTTAACAAAAATTATTTCATCCAAACGATAGATGTATTATTTTCCTCTTGCAGTCCGATATGTTCAGCCAATACAAAGGAGTTCGTAACATACCAGTGAAAAAGGCAAGTCCAAAGTCCCAAAAATTACCATCGCACCAAAGATACCATTTTCACCAATACATTGAAATTTTCTAATATCTAGGGCCAGTACGGACTAGGTATAATGATCATCGAGGGAAAACACGCGGAAGTTGGACAAGGTATATTCATCTCAGACATTCAAGAAGGCAGTGCTGCAGAGCAGGTAATTGCATTCCTTTGTTAGTTTTTAAACGATCGTTTCGTGCATTGTATCACATACTGAATGAATAATAATTGTATATTCGCTATTGTAATTACAATTGAATATATTAGTATGCGAATACAACTTGTCGAGTTCGCACGTGTCATTTTCATGTGATACATTTCGCGTGTTGCAGGCTGGTTTGCAAGTGGGTGACATGATCCTCGCTGTCAACATGGACTGTTTGCTGGGCTCTACTTACGACGAGGTAATTATTATTTAATGCATCGTCGAATAGAGATGTATTAACACGTTTTGTATTATTCGAGTGTTCTTCACTTGGGACAAGTGTTTGCCACAGAGTTTACCATTTCGTTTATCTCGCGGTTGTTGATCGCGTTCAATCGAATAAATACGATTTCGTCACTGTTAAATTTTCAAGAATTCTATAGCAAATAATAAACGCGAGTTTGTTAATGATAAATTAAAAAATTTATAGAAATTCTGTGATGTACTTCGATAATTTAATAGCGAATGCTAATTAAACAATCTCGGATTGAAATCCCCGAATAAAAAAGCAATTCACATTCAAATTACACTTCTTGCACTTTTCACAGGCCACGAGTCTTTTAAAAAAAGCAGAGGGCGTTGTAACGCTTACAGTATGCAATCCTAATCAAAGCAAAGTCGCGAAAGAAGAAGAAGATAAAGCGAAGGGCATTATTCTTGAACCTGAACGTAATTATTTGTGTGAAATATCGGTTTAACATAAATTTAATATAAGGCTAATTTAAGATCGTGTTTATAGCGCCGAAGGAGCCGGAGAAACCACCGGAGCCAGAAGCACCGCAAGATCCAAAAGATTGCAAGATTGTGGCTGGCAAAGATACGACGATAGAATTCCAGAAAGACAAGGACAAAGGCATTGGCTTCATTATAGCTGGTGGTTCCGACACCCCATTGGTAAACTTTATTTTCTTTTTTCTTTTTTTTTTCTCTTTTAAAATAAAAATTCTAATATTTCAACGAATATTTTCATGTCTTACCATTTGATTCTCAATTGGTATCATTGAATCATCCGTGGCCACTGCCAATCGCTATAATTTAAATTAGACTTGCATTAACCTACTTCATCCTAACTTTAATCTTTTTAATCATTTAGAAGCATTTAATTCTTAAATAATTTATTTGAACTTACCAGCGAAAAGAGGTTCAAAGTTTTGTGCGGAATATTATTTCTTCGATTTTATTTCAGAAAGGAGTGTTCATCGTCGAAGTATTTCCAGACGGAGCAGCCCATAAGGATGGACGGCTGCAAGCTGGAGATCAGATACTCGAAATGTGTAGTCAGAGCTTCAAGGAGATGGAACATGACAACGCTCATGCTGCCGTATTGAAAGCTTCTGGAACTGTACGTCTTCTTCTTTTTCCATTGTACAGAACACGTCCTAATCTTGAAAATTTCCAAAGGCTTTTTCTCACCTTAATCTTATTTAATTTTTAACGTGTCTAATAATGAAACATTTATACGTTTTTAAACGTAGATCATAATGGTGGTGCATCGACACGAGAAAGGTGAAGAGGAAATCGACGTTGAATTGCAGAAGAAGTCGGGCAAAGGAGCTGGTCTCTGTTTGACAGGATACAAGAGTGGGAAAGGAGCATACGTATCAGACTTGGTATGCTTCCTCACACGAAATTATTACACAATTGCGAATTATAGATCCACTGTCTGAAAGTAAAGTTTCTGAGAGAAGTTAACAAAGCGAAATTAAAGATAGAGCAATTTATAAGGTACATTTATGCGTCTTCAGAATTAACAATTTGTCAACGTTGTAATTTTACTTTCACGATCGTATACAATTAAATCAACGAGAGAAATGAAGAGAATGCGAGTATTCTAATCCAATTTATCGTAGAATGCCGTGGATCATCCATTTTTTTCTCTTGTTATTTATTTAAACATGTTCGGTGGAAGCTTTATCTTTCCTTGATGGAGCTGTACTATCTATTTATAGTCGGTGAGAAAATATTATTATACATAATATTAGATGTCCCATTTTGCGTTTTAATTACTACAGTTATTTTTGGAAAATTATAGTTTAAAATTATAATTCAAGTGATTGTATTGTTCGCTTAGTTACCCGGTGGTAGCGCTTTGGAAAGCGGGAAAATTTGCAAAGGCGATCGAGTGGTGGCAGTCGGTGGCCAAGACGTTCGCGAAGCTCCAGTAGAGGACATCGCGGTTCACGTGAAAGTTTCCAACCCGGTGCAATTGAAACTGGCTAGGTTCAAGTCCGCTAAGCAATGACAGGTAAATTTTTCATAAATTGTTAATTAACAGTTTTTCGATATGAACAAATTAATAACTGTTTATACGGAATGTCAAAATTAGTACATTAAAATTATATTAAATTCCATGCAAGAAGACCACATGCCACTTTCGTATCATCTCTATGCGTCTATTTACGGGAAAAGTAATTTACATCAAATTACACGAACATTACATTTTTTTTTTTTTTTTTGTATGGCAAGTAGTTTACCAGTTATTCACAATTATACGTTAAAATCGGTCACTCCGTATTACCAATTTCGTCTATTTTACAAGCAAAAATTCGTATCGCGCAACAAAATCGAAAAAGTATCCTTAAAATGTTAACCAAAAAAATGATTTAACAATGTGTTCAGGGTTCTGCAGGCGGAACTCAGAAAGCAAGAATTCGGGCGGCAATCCCCACCAGACACCATGGATTCTAGTGTGATATAATTGACTATACCAAAGTAACTATAAATACCGTTTACCGTATAAGTAACGCTAATTCTAGAAGAACAAGTGAAACCAAAGGAAATCTATAAATCTATAAATGCAGTTACGTATGTACGTTATAACTGTATACATGATTCGAATATTTCGGATCTTGTCTAGTTAAATGATAATCCAGGCCCAGACGCTTTGAGCGTCTTACACGCGATTTTATAGAACACGCTCTGTCTCGATTACCAAATATCGATGCGTTTGCGCGATTATTATCGACGATTCGAAAAAGAATTCCGTCTGTCACGGCTGAACATCCGGCGAGTAGTTAACACGAATATCTCGCGACACCCGTTATATACACTTATTAGAATTAACGACACAGAAGAGTATTTATGCAGTTAGAGCGATATTATATATTGTAATAGCCACGTGGACGTATATCACGGTGAAACGTTTGGCAAGAGGGGTGGAAACTCGCGAAAAATATATAATATTCGAAATAATTTGATCGATTTTCCAAAATAAGATAAGATAATTCCGTAAGATTCGTTTCTCTGGACGCTCTACTTTTTATCGATTTTATTAGCGGAGAAGTAGAATGCGAAGATAATTTATGGAGAATTCATTTCGATCGATATAATCGACATAATCGTACAGTCTCGTAGACGAGGGTTCTAGAAGGAAGATCGTATTCTCGATGGAGATGGAAATTCGAGAAGAAGAGAATAAAATGATATATAATATATAAATTAAGACGAATGTAAACGAAGCTGTACGAAGCAAGTTGATAGAACTGAACGAAAGTTTTGTAGATGAAAGGAATATTCTTCTTCAAAGTCCTTTATCGATATTATTCGAATTTATAGCAATACTGCAAGAATTTGTCTTTTCGAAACAGATAGAAGGTCCAGAGAGAAACGGAGGAAAATTGAATTGAAGAAAGCCAAAACTGAGAAAAATCGATCGATTTGATTTCAGGAAGTTTCTCCCTCTTCCCAAGCAATTCCAACCGTGTCTTCATACGAACAGAGATATCTCGCTTGTACGTTTCGTATCACTTACGTTTAAGTTAGGCGACTTAGAGACTTAGGATAGCGCACGATCGCGCACGACAGATCGTCTGAAAACCACGCGAGTTTCGAACACTTTCGGGGCTCGTAAAAGAAAAGAAAAACGCGAAAAACTAACATCTAAAAATTTATCAAAAAATACAGAATAAAGGAGAAAAACAAGTTCCAACTCCCATCGAGTGATCGCCGTTCGATCTAACAAAGAACCTTAATTTAACTCTCGAAAAAGGGAAAGAGAAATTGATAGGTTCGATGAAACGAACGCGATCGAGCTTCGTTGCATTTTTACGATGTGGCAATTTTTTCCAATAAAAAGGCGAAGGAATTTAAAAGAGACGACGATGGACTTGTTGAGATGCTAAACTGGCTTGTTGATCGCGTATAGTTCAATTTATCCTATTATCCTAGTCGTTAGCGTAGATCTTCGAAGGCGCATGCAAAGAGAAGCTGGAAAATTTCAGCGAAATATATACGTCGGAGTACGGAGAAAGATGGTTCAGGAAAAAGTATGACGAGACATTTGCTCGCGATTGCCAGTTTCGCGCGAATATTTCCGCTCGAATTTCATTTCAGGCTACGAATATCGAACTTGACACGATTCGATTTCGTATCGAATTCGATATTTCAGCTTCTGATTTGATTCGAGTGGCGTAGAATTTTACTTGCCTCGTACAGCACGCGAACTTTTAGTGTTAGTTGCGCCAAAGTCTATGTATAGATGGGGTGATTCGTTTTTGAACGATGAACGAACGGAAAGAGAAATTGATCGTAATTGGAAACGCTCTTAGGGAATTGGATTAGCACTGTTAGAGAAATTTTGTAAATTACAAATTATTTGATTATCCTAAATGACGTCAAATTATGAAACTGTAAAATGGTAGAATATGATCTATAGCAAGCGATCTATCGTTAAATTGTTGCGCAAGAAGGTCCAACTGATGGAATATTCAGTAAAATAGAGAAAGTAGATCTTTAATTTAATAGATTTTTTAATGAGTTCAACCGATAATGAAGATAAATTCGACGAGATTTAATTTAACGAAGTACGAAAATACCTAAAAAAGTAAATATTCAGTCCAGTTCTTCTATTTAAATTTTTTCGTTTAATTAAGAAATTTACATTTCAGACCTTTTACATACTATTTTTCTTACTATTCTCAGATTCTAAAACTTTTGAAAACTTCACTATGATTTCTAATAAAAGCGTAATTAAATACTCGTCCAAATTTTCTTCCAATAGTTTAATAAATTATCTCGATGTTCAATTGTACTGTGCGCTCGACTTTATCTTGTAAGGTGCGCGGAATCTGTTTGAAACGGACCACCCTGTAGATATATAACTGTCAGCGTATGCACTGTAAAAGCTAGCTGTGTTCGTTGCTTTTGATTTCGATACACTACATCGAATTGAGATATCGAGGCCACGTTCTAGCAAGGTAGTCAATGAAATAGTAAAAACTCGTGGGAACGTTGGATCGTACGCTGCGCGAATTGTTGCTCGTAAATGACGAATACCTATTTATATATGCATACATGTGTACGTGAACGCATATATACCGACACTGTCGGTTAAGAAGTTTCACGTAAATGGACTGTAATTTATTGAACATCGCATCCGGTTTCCCAAGATTATTTTCTTCGCTTTGTTTGGCGGTGTTATGGTAATCGTTCTTCGTGACTGATACATTTTCATAATAATCTGCATATTATAGAGTTACCAAAAGCGATATTATGTGCGCTAAAATCGAGAACCGCGAAGCTTGAAGATATAGAAATTTGAGAACTTCCGAATCTACAAGTCGAGAAGATTGCAAATTTAATGTCAGAATTTCGCGACTCGAAAGTTTAAAAGAAGAGCGAGGATTCCAAAATTTGAGAGATCTGATATTCTGTGAATTTCAAGTAACAAATTTTTAAATCGACGAGATAGAAAATATCAACTACTCTACATTTCTATCGAGTTTCTATCAATTCGTAGTTCGCGATTAGATTGAAGACTCTCGAATTTCGTGTAACAATCGACGATTCTAAACTTCTGACCAAGCAGTGTCGGTATACGCGCCTAGGCTCATAATCGCAATCGCTTTTCTTATCGACACGAATCGAAATCAAAGGTAATTCGCAAGGATAACCGTTGCACCAAGCATTCGTGATCGTTCGTTCTGTTGGCACATTGCAAAACGACGTCATGCCACGATGGCGAGGCATCGATTGTAAAAAAAAAAAAGAAAAGAAAAATAACAGAAGACAAGAACAAAAAGAGATGGCGTAATGAAAAATGCGTGAACGTATCTGTTGTCGACGATCGAACGAAAGAGAAAAAGAGAGTGTGTGTGAGAGAAAGGAAGGAAGAAAGTAGAAGAGCACGAGAATGAGAGAGATTAGAGAAGCTTAATGCTAATTATAATATATTTGCAGATTAAATAGATTCGGGATACTGATTAGTATCCCGAAACGCCTTCGAAATTCGGGGAGCAATACAATCGAGCCACTTTTACAGTCAACGACTCGAATTATTAATTATTATGATTATTCTCGCCATTATTACCGTCATTATGAATTATTGTCATGGTTATTATGATTACTAATATTATTACGTCGAGATTATTCTAATTCCTGTTATCGCATACACCGATCATTGTAGCGCGGCACTCTTATCGATGGTCACGAGGAGGAAACATAACAGAACAAACAAAAATAAAACAAAAAAAAAAAAAGAAAGAACGTAAGAAATCCGATTATTATAGAACGCGAACAAGCAGATCGAGATCTATTAAAATGCATTGATTGCAAAAGTTGCAGTATAAGCGTTGTTCGTTGATGTCGCGCTTGTGCGCGCGTTCAAATCTCCTTAATCTCCGCAGATCCACCGGAACAAGGTAAGTAAACGGACAATGATGCGACATACTGTATAAAAAGATTTACCAAAGAAATCATTAAAATTTCTTATTTTCAATGAAATATCCCAATCTTTATTTTTGTAATTCATCGGAATTGCAATAATTAAAATTTTAATCTGATTACAAGTTAAATCATACTGTTTTAACACTAGATCTACCGATGACTAAAGTAGATATAAAATAGATAAAAATTGTAGGAAAATCAAAGAAACCAGAATAAAAAGAAAGAAGAAGAAGAAAACGTAAAAAATATATCATGCTAAAAATGAACGAGCGTTTATTTACTTATTTGACAAAAGATCGATAAAATTTGCAGAAATGCATCGTGGTAAATCTACAAAATTTTTATGAAAAATTACGAGTTAGTAACTCTAGTAGCTCTAGCTATACTTAACCTAATCAAATCACGTCAAACTAAATCCGGACTCGTACGAACGTCACTGTCCGTTTTACTATCGGAGGCCCATTTCATCGATGCTCTTCTTTCACAAGTGTGCGCACTTGCCTTCTAAGTGGACCAAAGAAATCGTTTATTGGCCTCAAAAGTGGGTTACCGGCACGTGGCTTCGCAAAGTGCACGATTAATTAACCATAAAAAAACAAACGCATTACGATTTCCATGCTTACTAAGCATCTTGTACTCACTGACAAACTTCACAAATATCAAGCTATTTGTTGATTAAACATCGAATTATCAAGATATATACCATAAGTATCTAGAAGTTTCAGTACGAAGTATAACACTTTCTTTTATATATTTTCCATTACGTCCTTCTAATTTTGAAGATATTTTATCTAAAAAAAAAAAGAAAAAAATAAATACAAAATATTCCGTTTATTACGACGTTACACAACTGCATTTTTATCCTATAATTGTAAAATGTTCTATTTTCTCTTTGCGACAATGAAACGATATAATTATTTTCTTATCTTACGACCATAGAATAGAAAATTTATAATGCTTTTTCGAGTTTCGTACAATTCGTACTGTTTCCACTACAAAATAATTTTACTTTCGATCTCATTATACAGACGTCTACACAATCTCGATGCTTTTTTCGATTTCCAAGTTAAAGATGATTGCAAAGCCATCGATCGAGCAAACGATTTAAAAGTTGCCAATATCTTTACATCGCTGCAACGCAATGTCCTGCGTGGAAAGGAAAAAGAATACACAACCTCCACCGAATCTCACAATAAAAACTCGCATAATCACGAAAATACGCACTTCCCCTTGGCATAATCCCAACTACACGATAACATCTATCGCAACACGCGTTTCCTCTATTTTAAAACTGAGCCACCTTTACGAAACTCCATTTCCCCTTCCGCCAATCCGCGATCGCTCTTCTTCATCTCCGCCGTTTCGTTTCCGTGCGCAGGCAACGCGATCGCGATTCCAACGAGACATCGGTTCGAGATGTCGAAAGTGCGCGTTTCCGTGTCGAAACGGGACGACACGGATCGGTTGGCCGTTTCACGCGGCATTTTTCGCGGCATCGAATCCTCGCGAGGTTGAACTTGACTCGAAACGACTGGCAACTGGGAACAGGGAAAGGAGGAAAGCCGAGGAGCCAATTCGTGGCCGGTGATGGACGATTATCGCGCAGTAAAAAATGTCAGATCCGTCTACGTGCGTGCACGAACGTTGATTTCACTGAATCAAGACATTTTTTCAGTCTCAGTGGCACGTATCACTGGCGAGAGGTTTCGTTTGGAAAGATCGATGACAGGCTGATTCATGATTGACGGTCGAGATTCGAAAGTGTTGCGAACTGGCTGCGGATGTTCATGTATTTACATTATTCGCGTGTTTTACGTATGTTCCATTTACGTAGGAAATTTAACCCATTAACGCGTTGAATAGCACGTTGGTCGTTAGTCGTCTTAACCATTTTTATCGCATGTTCTTAATTGATCGAAACGAGATAAAAATTTCCTGGACCAAAAGATTCTCGGCAGCACGAACGGCTTGGATAACGTTGTTAAATAAAGTGCGCGGATGTAGCGTAATATTTTGTAAAAGTTAAATGTTATAGTAGTATATTTCCATGTATTGCTGCACTTAAGGAAAGACAAAATTTCCAAAGCCAACGTGTTAAAATAGATTCCCTCAAACTTTAGTTTATTAAACGTAAGTATTGACGTATGTGACGTAATATAATTAGTATTATTCTATTATCGTCTCCATTTCTGAAACGGAAGAAGAAGCTTCGAGGACAAAGTAACCAAAGGGTCGGTTCAAAATTCTTGTTGAGCCTGGAAAACAGCAATCCTTGCAAAGAACGAAATCTGATGGATCGTAGTTTCGGTTTTTGCAAAATCATCATCTCGCGTTTCCTTAGAAATGATCGATCGAACGGTTTCCCTCTTTCTTCGACTTCTCACGCGGAAGAAAGGGGATTTGTTGCGAAAATTGGGACAATCGATCAGAATCACGCAACCGATGTTTTACATTGCCTCACCAGGTGATTATGGCAGGGAATAATCGACGGCTCGATCGTTGAAGAAACATGTTCGTGCGATAGACGCGTAAATTCGGCGATGTTCGACGCGAGATCGACGTGAAAGCTACGTTTCTTTTGGATTATTCTCTTACTTCAAGAGCGGAGAGATTAAGTGCGACTAGATAAACCGATTATCCGCAGGAGAAACGAGCAGCGAATCCTTTGGTCTTCGACCTCAATTAACTGGCTTTAAAGTGTGTTGCATTATAATTCTTCGCTTTGAATGAGTTGCTTTCTTACGAGTTGCAAAGTTCTTGTTGGATGTTACGACCGATAAGTGTACAGATTGATTCAAAGATCGGCGTACAGGCTTGAGAAGTTTTAATGTTTTCTTTAAATGCATCGCATTTTATACTTGAGGAGGGAATGTCGTGTGTCAACGATAAAAGCAAGTAGTTTTTGTGAATTCCTTTTAGCCTAATCATTGGTTATGCGAGACTAAGAGCTTTTTGGAATTTGAATAAATTAGTCTTGAAGTACAAATTATTTTATTTCGGTTTATCCTGTCGTCTATTGTATATTATGCGAACCTTCTGATCATCTTTGACAATGCAACCATCGTTGTATTAAAAAAATATTATAAATTCAAGATTAAATAAGAACTTTGTAACAAAGTAAATGAGTCTTGTCGAAAATTAAGTTTTTCGGTATCGTGTATGCCAGTTTGAAACGTTGTTAAACGTGGCAGTTTAAAAATTTAATAAACAGCAAGAGGAAGAAGATTAAAAAATTGCATTTGTACTTCAAGATTATATTTACATCCTAAAAAGGTTCAGTCTTGTATAAATAGCAGATTGTTTAAAAAAAATTCATAAAAATCACTTGTTTTTATAATTGTTGTTACACGAGAATCTCTCCTTAAAGCAACTTAAAGCAACATTTATGAAGCATTTTGTTCAACATTTTTTTGTAGTAAAATTCGGTCACCGATGACCTACGTAGCAATTAATCAGTCCAACGTGTTAATCATAATTTAAAAAATGAGATGCTACGTAGTCGCAAACAATACCTCTTCATACCTAATATTACGGAGCTATATCTCTGACAGTATAATTTATTACGCGAAAATGACCGTCTGGATATTACTACCCAACATTTTTTAATAAATAGATTGCGGTTTTTTATGCATTAATGAGTATTTTAAAAGCGCATAATGCCGCGTAATACGCAAAAGTATATAAAATATGAGAAGCTTAGTTATTGTAATATTTAGTAGGTTAAAAGAAATTTCTGCTTTGGTTCTATTCTATATATTTATTTGTTTATATAAAAATACGAACCTGCGTAATAAATATTCATCATCTATTAATAAAATTTACATGTTCCTTAGGTGTAAACACAATTTTTCAGAGAGTCACTGAAACTTTGTTAAAAATTACATGAACAAAAAGAATCTCGAAGCCAAGTGTTCTTCATCCTCCACAAGCAGTGTCTGCACGATTTCTCTGACGAATAATATTTGTTAATATAGCTTTTTCTCGCTGTAAACCAATCACGAACCCGATAATTCGGATAACGAGGTCTATTGAGGTTGGCCGATAGAGAAACTAGTGGATGAATTTGTAATAGAAAAATATATTGAAATAGGTATAAATATAAGCACAGGTATAGTGTATGCTGATCTAGATCTTCACTCTTATAGTGTAACAATACAATAGGAGGAAGGTAGGAAACACGTTCATGTATTTTTAGCAAGGGACATTACCAAAAAGTTAACCTTGGCGTGTAGCTCTAGCTGATGGCTACAAGAAACAGCAATAGAAATCTACTTATAGCTCTTTTGTTTGTCGACTATGTAATCCAAAACAAGATTTATATTCGAGGATACAATAATATGGACCTCTCCTTATTTTGAATTTTTGTTCGTAACAGATATCCTTCAGGTCACAGATACACAAAAGAAAAAGATGTAGAGTTTTTCTTGAAGTTGGCAACTAAGTGATTGCTGATTTTGTCATTAGGCGGTATTGAAAAAATCCGCAATCACTTAGTTTCCAACCCAATAATTACTTCAACAAGGTGAATTATCGATCGACGGACAATCTTTCAGGTGTTTGGAGGACAATATCAAAGCTTCAAAGCAAACAGGGTATTATAAAAGATCACGATAAACGATATACAGTTTGTACAAGATTTTTCAAAGAATGGCAAACTTAAAGAATACTTTACATGCACATATAAATTGCCCCGTGTGACGTACATGATCAAGAAACTAATTTCGTATGCAAAGATGAATTAGGTAGAAAGGTTCTTGCAACGAACTTCGTTCTCGACGATACAAATTTTGAAATTCATCCGCTGTACCTACAAGTTGATTAAGCTTCTACGCGGAAACTTTTAAACTGGAAAGGATTTGTTGTTCGTAGCTGACTTTCGGAGATCTCAAAAATTCTTCGTGTCTTTGTTATATTTCTGGAGCAAATATTTTTTGTTTCGTTAGTAGAATATTTTCCAGGCCGGTTGCTTTCAGGCTGCAGAAAGTCTGAATTCTAATTAAGGGTTGAAGGACTCTTGACGAAACTTTAGGGTTCAGTCAAATATTTGTATTGCAATACGCGGGTTAGACCAGCTGAATTTTGCATTTAATAAACGTTGCATTCCTTACGAAAGTTTCAGAGTCGAGCGTATAAACGTTTGTATGATAATGTTAAATTATGTGACTAATAAGTTAGTCTACTTTTCTCTATAGCTTATTTTCTTTAAGATAGCTTGTCCAAGATCACGATTTTATCAAATATTTTTGCTAAGTCGAGTGTAAAAACACGTTGTATGTAATTTATTACTTGGACTTCAAACTCGAGAAATTTTACGAAAATTACCTCGTTAAAGAAATTATCCTATTTTGCATTTGTAGTTTATCCACAATAGATTTTATCAAATACTCGACGATAGTAGTAAAATGTGTTTGTTGCAAATAAAGAGAAGCGTTTTGCACTCGAGGAAGTGAAACACGATGTAAGGTTCAACTCTAAGGATTGTTCTTGTCTCTAACCTGAAACTAACAGTGATACTATGAAACTAAACAGAATATATTGTACAATATACATAATGCATTTCCTCCTGTATAATATTTTTGCATCAAAAACCCATTAAAATTATAAAACATCTGATAGTCAGTCGTTTGCAATTGCCAGCGAAAACTTCCGGCCACAGTTGAAATTCCAGTTTAATTTAAATTATGCGCTAATTAATTTTCGCAGAAATCTTACCAATATACTTATATAATATTTACTTTCAAAAACCTGTTATATCAACAACATAGAATTTTTATATTGTAACCGGGAACTCCTGATAGTCATAGTACATTCCTCAGATCTATTTTCAAATTTAATTATTTATGAGAACAATAACTAATTTTGATTATATCACAATATAAATAAGACCGTGGCCTTTGTTTTTTATACAGACTACGACAATAGTTCGTTGAACGAACAACAAGTAGTATACCATCGATCTTATTCTATTTTTCCTTGCCGATGGATACAATTTCCAATATATTTTCACTAACAAAGGCGACCATCCAATACTGCATAAAAATTTGTTGTAAGAAATGACAAATATAAATATAACAAATTATAAATATAAATATTAACAAATATAAAAAGAGCAATATGCCATTTTATTGTCTGTCAGGAATGCGAACGATCTCTCGACACGATGTACACAACTATCATTTCCATTCTTTCCAACAAGAGAATTTGCAAAATCTGTGCTTAAGTAGCAACTAAGTTGCTGTTGAAAGGGATTCAAATATAGTATACAAATAACCAACAAATCGCATACGATATCAAACACCTGCTCTCGCTTCGAATCTCTAAAAGCGTTAAACGTCGAAAGTGCATGTTCGAGTGATAAATGATGAAAGTGTCAAAACGAGCAGAAATGCGTTTTTTGTTTCTATTAGAAATCTTCACTTCCGACATTTAAAGTACGTCGTTCGCCGTTACAACTCCTCGATTATAAGCTAGTCTCGTTTCTTAAAATAAGAAAAGAACGATAGATAGAAGAACAAAGTGTGGGATAGAATAAACGAGATATTCATCAGCAGCATATAAACGAAGTAGTCATTCAACTGTTTAGTGGACGACTTTAGCGAAACGCGTGGTGAACTACTTCTTCGCTACACGGCCGTACATTCGCATTCCAAACTTTCTTAAGCAATTATGTCATAACTCGTGCCCCCCTTTTTCCCATCTCCCATATGCCGCTCGTCTACGGCATCCTCCACTTCCTCTTTCTTCAACGGTGCGTTCGTCCTTCTCGTTCAACACAAGCAAAACTTACCGCGAATCTTGTAAGTTCGTGGCCACAGTCCTCGATGCACACGATCGATTCACGAAACCAATTCGCGGTATACTCTGTGCTCTGGCTGTTACCGTATACCGGGTGTTTTTTGAAAGTTTGGCTTAATCCAATCGACCAAATTTCGATGTAATTCATTCAGTTGAAATAAAAGTACAAACGTGACGAATTTAAGAGTGAGGTTTTTATTAATAAATACGTTAAAACGTTGAAAATAATCTCTGCTTGTCACGTGCGAGTGTTGTGTGTGACTCGCCTGAATAAGATCGCTGGCATTCTATCTATTGTCAATCGACATTTCTAAGTTAATCGTGTTCACCCTGTATAGAAGCATTCTCTCATTTATACGTAACGTTCAGGACATGCTCCAACCTGCATAGTTTACGGTGTTCACCTTGTAGATTTTAGGTATTTGCTGTCTATTGACGATGTCTTGGATTGCAAGTTGTAACGAGCTGAATTCTCCGTATAAATGAGGAAACGGTTTAGTAGAATAGACGCGAAGCGATCGAAAGAAGACGATCAACTTGGATTTGTCGATCAATGTGATTTTAACAATAGAGCGCTGTCGGTTTTATTGAGGAAAGCCACGCCTCGCAAGAGTCAGAGGTACGACAAGCAGAGATTGCTTTGTTCGAAAATTCAAACAATTTTTAAACGAGGTTTTATACGCACTGAAGAGTTGAAAATAATCTCTGCTTTTTTTGTATTATATCAATTGGTCTCGATTTTACCTGATACGCGATGCTCTTTGATCGTCGCATTGCTATTTTAATAAGTTTCTAATGTTCTACGGAATTTACTATCGCATTTGTACTATGAAAATGTTAGCTTTTAAGATAAAATGTATGTCTTTTACAACAACGCATCTTTATACAAACATGAAACCTAATCTGTCGAACAATGTGATCTTTATCTTGATAGAACAAAATGGATCGTACGTATTTCGATAAAATAATATAAAACGGAAAATGTTGTGCATCCATTATTTCCTTATAAAACGAAAGAAACTTTTCGGACGACCTAACGACGTCACCATGTTACTACCTTGAAAAGGCTCGTAACGAACAAAAGTAAATAATTCGAATTATTGTCCTTTAAGGTAAGTCTGAGTGGAAAAGAAAATCGGGTGAACGAGTGTGGGATAAAAATTGCTCGCTATACTTGACGGCCTCAAACGTATCAAATTTAGTAAGATCTTGTAAAAATATTAAGCGAGCGGAAAATAGATGTTCTTGCAACGAAGTAGATTATTTATTTATTGTCTAATAACGCGATGCATTGGCAAAATTCGCTCGCGGACTGTGACGCGAACTGAACTGTTCGTTGTTCGCCTATGAATTACAGATCGTTGAACTTTCCACTATTTTCAATATTCTTTCGAGAAACTTCGGTTTGTTGGAAAATTCTTTACGTGAACCATATTTCTAGTGAAATATAATTTTCTTTTTTAGAAAAACAGAGCGACTTTCGCTTAATTTTTAAGAACAAGTAATCGGTAAGCAAATAAGGACAAAGAACTTTTTACTTAATCTGTGTAGTCAATTGAGAAGAAAATCCGTAACGCGGTGCTCTGATTCATTGAATAACTGTTTCTACATACCGGGTGTTACAGAAACTTGATTTAAGAGAAAATATAAAACAATTGGGTTCTTTAAAATTTATCGATAAAAAGAATGTTTCAAAAAATTGTTACTGCCTCGTTATTAATACGATTCATCACACGATATGTTTCGTAAGTGTCGTGTGTTTTGTAGTAGGTTTAACAAACTGATCAACCAATGA
This sequence comes from Bombus haemorrhoidalis, assembly GCA_014825975.1. Classification (NCBI taxonomy): domain Eukaryota; kingdom Metazoa; phylum Arthropoda; class Insecta; order Hymenoptera; family Apidae; genus Bombus; species Bombus haemorrhoidalis. The sequence continues at coordinate 8,376,962 of CM026169.1, forward strand.
AATTATAACCAACAGGTTACATTTTTATTTTCTACTTTCAACAAACAATTCTTCATATACTTTTCCTAATTCCTTCCCAAATAATCTAAAAGAAGAAACTATATTTTTTTCTGGTTTCTTTCGTATGGAAATAATTTAAAATACTCTAATTTTCAATTATTCATAGAAGATCAATGATGTACATATGATCTGTACGTTTTATCATACACATACTTTTTCTTTCCGAATAAATCGAATTGCACAAGTGGNGTGAAATTCGATTCCGTTAGACACTAAAAATGTCAAATATCAAAACAGATATTCTATCAATTATCGAAGCAGCCGGTTAAATATCTAGAACGCGCATAATTAATTTTCATCGAATCGTTTGATATTCGAGGTAGCACGCGGAATATCACCGAACGAAATGGAATAGCGTGCAACGGATAGTGAATCTCACTGAATGCAAGTATGTGGGACGATTTTTATTGACGTGTGCAATGCTCGATCAAGAAAGTATTCGGCGATTATGTGTGCTAAGTTTTACTCCTCCAGATGGAAAGTATACTTGGCACAGATTTAATTTCGACGTGGATATCGAACGCGTAACTTGGACAGCCGAATACGATTAGCTTTTGTTCCAATTGAATATTTTATCGAGCTTATAGCAGAAATGAAATATTTTACAGATAATTTTCAAAATACGTAACCAAGTTCCTGCTAACATCGAAGAGAAGCTTAACAAAAATTTGTTCTGTCGTATATTTTTGTCCACTGCATGGATAAAATAATATATCGCATGTTTTATATGTAAAAAGTACATGTACCGTACTTTTCTTTCGCATCATTTTTTTACGTAGTCACTGACGTTTACAAATTTTTACTCCAAATTTATTCACATTGCCATTAACATATTGCGATCAAACGTACAAATGAAAATGAAGTACTTCAAAATGAGAAAGGTGAAATTGAACTCTTGCAGACCACTTACTAAATTAGCTAATTTAATTCAACTCTTGTAGGTTACCTACTAAATTAGGTAACTTAACCTAAAGTCTGATAACTTACACAAGTTAACCTGAACTCTCGTAGCATCAAATGAAGGTTATTCCAATATTGCGATAAGTTGAGATATAATTAGACGAAATCTGTACTACTCTCGTAAATTGCGTAATAATTTAATCAAATATTCACTGTGTTTTATCATATATATTAGGTTGTCCGAAATGTTTCTTTCGTTTTATAAGGAAATAATAGACGCACAATATTTTTTTCTTTTATATTAGTTTATTGAATTATGCACGAGTATTGTTGTTCGTCTATTATCATCTTATGGAACGAAAGGAACTTTACGCACAACCTAATATATTATTTTAAACTATTTATCTACGAAGCCGTGGTATAAAAAATATTTCAAAGAACTTCTAATTATTGTTCTTAACATTTCCTCTGTTCGCTATATTATACGACGTATTCCAGCATATAACGTGAAACGCTAGCAGATTTATTTATGAGAAGTTAGAATTCCGACCTTCATACTCCAACAAAAAGATATTTCAGAGGCGAAGCTACATGATTACCACTTCACCGTATCACATGTTTATCCAGCGTGCAACTTTCGTTTTTCCACCGAACGAGTACATCGTTGGCCACAACAATTTCATCGTAATTAACTACGGAATAATAGATCTTCCTAACGAAGAAAATTTTATCCTTATCTGCATTTATCGATATCAATCGTATCAATGTATAACAGATCTATAACAGATTTATCGATGCTGCGTGAATCGAACAATGCGAATAATATACATAATCAAAGTATAATTAAAAAGCTATAATTAAAACGTATAACGTTCCTTAATGACTCTTTTTAATAAGTAGGTCGATTGTTATCCGTGCGCAAAAAGGCGGATTGAGCAACGAAGGAAAAGAAGAGACAAAAAAAAAGGGAACATGGGAGAGATACCAGAGAGAAAAATTACGTTAATTATGTGTACTCGAAGAGTCCATTGCTGGCAAATTAATTAAGTAATTTTTGTTTAACACTTTGGTTGCTTTTTATCTAACGTAGATCACCGGTAATTCACGTACGAATATCAAAGACAGCACTCTAACAATGAGGCTTTTTCTCCCATAAAGAAAATTAGACTACGTTTACCTTTCTAAGAAATTAACTTGTCTTCGTTAAGCTTTCGTTCGAAGACTGTAAAAGGGATTAAATTATCCTTACATCTTTGAGGAAGATCGAAAATAATTTGCATTTGCCAATATCGTCGGTGATCGTTCGTTATCGTTTCATATAAAATATCGTACGTGATCAACTTAATAACAATGAATTCACAACTTTCAGGACTAAACGTATCATTCGCTATACTCACATTTGCAAAGATTACAAGTAATTTAATTCAACCACATTGACTATGTCCATGCTCAAACTATTCCATTTTAAGAACGTAAATTTCCAATTGCAGGCCTAAGGAAATAATATAGAAAAATCGTATCGTATTCGCATTGCAAATACTTGAAAGAACGCTTAATTAAAACAGACTCAGCACGTTCGTGTCCAAAGTATTCCATCCAACAGATTCGAAAGATTAATACCCTCTTCCGTTTCTAACAGAATTATTGAAAAAAGATTATATCATAGTTACCTACTAACTAATCCAACTAAAGATAATTTCTATTTATTAATCTCCTTCGTGATCATTCACAACCGTTACGCATGGTCAAACTCAATGCACGATGGTATTTTCGTAATAGGAGCCGTAATAGTCGACCGCTCTTTCCTGTCCAACTGCTAATTATGTCAGCCCGTTTGCTGCCTCTCGGCATCCAGTAAAACAGGAAGAGAGGTTGCGATCGAAAGATGGCAAAAACGCGAACCAGTTCGATCGGAAATTCGTTTCTTTCGTGACTGTCGAACGGAACACGTCGCTGGGAACAAGAAATGCCAGCGAAGAATTATTTTCCATGGGCGTGTATCAATTAAAGAATGCAAAGTGATTTAAATGATGGATTTAATTCATTAGGTCGGGAATTTTTACCGCGCGTCTTTTTATGGCAACGTTAACTCGTTAACTGGGTCATCTTTTAACGAGAAACTTCTTTTGTCGCCGAATGAAAAATTAGTTAACGCGGATATATTTAAAATTTCGTCGCTTTGAGTAGCTTCAACCGGCAGCATTGTACAACGTTCGTTTGTAATTTCTCCGCACGTGGAATTAGAAACGAAGGAGATGAATTAAGAAACGCGTTTTAGCCGCTGTCGGTCACTTTTAATTCTCGCGAAACGAAGTACCATACAATTTTATGCGGAGTTCCTTTAATTGTAGAAATTAATGAATATGTAATGGTAGGAGTGAGGTAGAAAACGAATAAATATGAATCGGTGTTATGTGGTTGAGTATTGTAACTTAATTACACTGTTACTAATAATTACTAGACTGCGAATGATTATCACAAATTTATGACAAATTGAAATGCGCAGGAACATAGAGGATATGCATAAAATGAAAAGGTATGGAGAATGTGTGAGGTAAGTTACTATAATCGTTATTATTGTGTGTATGTAATTATAATTAGAGACTGGATTAGGGGCGTTTCGTAATAATTAATCCCTCCGTTGTTGCAGCTTCGTTATTTGACGTTACGAAGCATCAGGATATTCCGTCAACTATTGGCTTGGCAACTAGGTAATTGCGGGTTTTGTCATTACCACCTAATGATAAAATCTGCAATCACTTAGTTGCCAAGCCAATATTTTATGAACGTAGAAGCTGAATAAAGTAAGAAATTCCGTGTCAGTGTTAGGATAATTTAAGATTAATTCGTATGAAGAAATGATTCATTTTTATAGATTTCAACATTGATGATCAATTCACTATTTGCTACAGAATTCAACATTTACGATTAATTGAATGAGAATGTTTAATGTTTATAGAATTCAAAAGAGGCAATTAACTGAGTAATTGACTAAAAATGATGAATTTGTAGGAAATCCAAGGCTGATATTTTTTTCTCTTAACTTTCACAAAATGATAATTCAAGAGATATATTACAATAGAAAGTGCTGCAAAAACACGATTATTAATAATAAATTATTTATAGCAAACAGAATAAAAAATATATAATAATATTTAGAATAAATCTAATCGTTTAATAACTACTTTTCTGTTTTATAAAATGCACAAGAGACGAAATGTATTTTGACGAAATAAGGCACTGGTTTGACATCGTGAAAATGTTGAAATTTATAACAAAGTAAACAAAAAGTGGAACTACGTATATATGTGTTACAGCCCTAGTTTTATCTCGAAGACGGTAAAATTCAATATAGAGAGCAAAGTGCTAGAACAAGATCACCACCTTCACCCTTGGGTGTCTGAAGACGTCTCTGACACCTGATTGTACACTTTGGCATAGAAAGCTCATGACACGCTGGAGACGTTATTTAACGCCAAGAGCTGTGGTAACTTTCTTTATCAGTAAAACCTATTTCAATTTTAAAATTACACGAATTATTCTATTTCGATCGTAATGTATTATTATATGGAGGTCGGATGAAATTAAACGTGGAATTTTATTAACAATAATTTAAGCAGAATTAAAATCTAACTATAAGATAGTAATAATTAGAATCAAAGAAATATAAAGATAGCAATCTTTCTTCGATTATAACGTATATATGAAAATGCATTATATTCATATTATATTATATCGGGTATTATTTGCATAAATTATATTCTTGTGAACAATAGGAAGCCGAGTAGAAGACAAAAATGTCGATTATTTAGTGCTGTCTAGTCCGCAATTAGCCATGCTCAAGTATATTTTATACTTTAAATTTTCAAACTCGATTTCCTCATGAACTAAATCTTAAATGAACAAATTTTATTCCATATCCTGTTTCTATTTTTCATAAGGGATCACCTGGTGCTCGCCTTGTACATTCGATGTTAGATATTTCTAGCATCGTCTACCGACAAAAGGAATTTTTTTTTATTAATTCCTTACGAGATTTAAGCAATTTACACGTACAAGTAGCATACGTTATTGTTTGTACATGGCTGTGAGAATTTGACATTTCAGTCGCTAGATCATATGGTATACCGAGAAAAGAACGTTTAAAGAAATAGGAACTTCATAATGTACGTGTATGATCTTTATCGCTGAGTGTTTGTCCGAGAACTTAGTAGAGTAAAAAAAGAGAAGAATGAAAACAAATTGTGAGTCCATCGTCATAATGATAAGCACGTCAGCAATGAATGCCTCAATAGACAACCACCGACAGGCCACTGCACAAGAACGGAAGCCCTCGGCGGCGTCTTATCGACGCAAGAAGCGTACCTGACCCTCGTCACGCCGATGCCACGCGACAAATCGACGAAACGGTCCCTCCAGCCTCGAAACACAACAATCATCCAACTTTCCATGACAGCTGGAAAGCCCGTGCCGGCGATTCGAAGCGGCACGAGGTCTCCGTTTTCGTGGCAAGTAATAGCGAAGTCGATTCACGGAATAAGAAGGGTCAGCCGAAGCCTACTTTCTTCCTCTTTCTCGTCCCGAAGAGGGGAACGTCGAACGTTCAGCAGAGGCTGGCCCGTCGTAAGTCAGTTCGCGCCAGTCTGACGGACCCTCTCGACGAATCCCGATGGGCCTTCGTCGATCCTTCGACACGAGTCGCGTTTCCACGAAAATCTCACCCTCAACTTGACAAGTTCGAACAAAAATCGAAGCTCTGATCGACCAATGTTTTAAGTTTTCTTCAGTTTCTTTCAAGTTCTCTTTCATTTTCTTCGGTTTTCCGCTCTTTCTTCTTTGGATATTAAACACGGTGAAAAATTGTCGCGAATTTTTCTTGCTGAAACCGAGGCCCTTGTGTGTTGACAAGAGGAAAGTCTGACCAGTTCGCCGGAAGTGGACCTCGAGTAAGCTTCCAACGGAGTAAGTATCTTTAGCGTCGAGCGTTTCATCGAATTCAGGATAAGATTTCGTGTATGGAGGATTAATTGTACAGAGTTGTGAAACTCTATTTCTGGGAAAGTTTCGGCCAATTAATCTAATCGGAAACGTTAATGTGAAAATTTTTGGGTTAAGGATGGGAGTGGAGAAAGTTTGAGATCGATGATTCAAGGTACGCGGTTGATTTGGATTTTACAATTGGTTGGTCCAGTCTTTGATAATTAATTCGTTGGTGAAGTTTTAATTGTATTATTAAAATCAAATTTCGAAGTGTTTAAACAGGATGTCTTCAAATAATTCGAACGGATATGACGCAAGGTGTAGTTTGAGATAGTGATTTTAATTTGCAAACATTTAAATTTGCTTGTTATATTCCAATACACAGTTTTATAAAACATAAATAGATAAATAGAAATTAATTTCGTGTCGTTTTCTTTCACATTTTCAACTTCATAGAATTCAGACGTGGAATATTATCGTCTATACTTATCTGTTAATTTTATTTCTTCCAATGACTTTTACGTAATTAGGGGCACGAATCGCGTAAAGTAAATCCTTGCTTGCTGCAATATCAAATTCACGAACGAATCACCAGTCCAATAAACTCTAAACTACCTGTGACGCGTGAACTAAATACTGAATGAACCAAATTGAAACATCATACCCGCTGTTAAATATCGCATAGCGCTCGTAAATATCGCCAAGTTCTTCCATATTCCAATATCCGCGTCGGTGTGATAATTTGCGCACTCAAGTGGCTGGGAAATTTTGGCTTGCGGAAAATTCAATTAAACGAGGAATTTTAGATTTTGCCGGAGTAAACAGAGTGTCCACGAATGGATGAAATTTCCATTTCTTTATTCAACCTCTCGGTTATCGCTGGATTAATAATATTCTTGACTTTTTTAATTAATTATTTGCAATCTCACCGCTCACCATAGCAAGTTATTGGTAATTCAGTTGAACGACGAATTGAGCTTTATAATTAAATTATATATTGTTAATAGCATTATACGTTCGCCAACAGGCTTCTACTCGTTATTATTGTATTTTACGAACATAATTTGGAGATTTTACATATTTCCGCGTATTCTACGCACTGTGCTCATTTTTAGAGAAATTTCCCATAAATATGTAAAAATCTGCAATATATATTTATGCTGATTATAACTTCTGACAATCATAATTCAGTATAACTTTAACAATTTATTGGCATAAATCAGCTCCGACTAAAACGTGCTTCTTAATTTTATGAACCACAAAAAACGAACCGTAGAAATTCAGAAATTTTCTACAGGTAGAAGAAGAAAACTATTTCAATTCGCGCATTAAAACCACCAACGATCTATTATATTATAACGCAATCGAATAATTCTCACATTCCTGTCGTCTCCACGAGTTTCATTCGAACCAATCGATTAACTCCACCGTCTCTGTTACGTTCTTCGAGCTGGGTAAAAGAAATTGAAAGTCTCGTTTTGCCAATCAATTTCGTCCATTACGAAAGCTAATATCAACGACAGAAAGAACGTAAAATCGTTGGTTCTCCTCGTAAAATCACGGCAATCTCATTTATATCTGGTAATAAGCCTGCCGAAGGAGCAATCGTGTTCCATCAATTCGTCGTGCTGGCGAGAATGTTGAAACACTTTCAGAACGAACGAACGTCCGCGGAAACCGGAGAATATTCACGTTTCTAGCGCTCTAGCCTCGAGATCTAACACACTTCCACGGTGTTTTCTCTTCGACGTGATTAAGAAAAATAGCTCAACGTCGTGGAACTGGATCGACGCGCGATTCCTTCGCTTCTCGATCCTCGATATTGGAATTTACACTCTTCTTTTTTTTTCTTTTTTCTCTTTTTACGTTCCCTCGTGGGACGACCTTTCGTCTTCGTTTCCGCAGTATTCGAAGCGTATTTCTCCTTTTTTAAATGGGAAAATAATGGTCGGTGGAGAACAGCGATCGGTTATTTTTTAAATGAAAAATGCTTGCTTAAAGATTTTTCAGTACATCGACACTGGTATAGTGACACTAATGAGGCAGAAATTATCTCTTATTGTTGCTGTCGATAAAGAATGACAAATGGTAGACAGATATTGTATGAACAAATGTATGAACATTCACGATCTTTTTCTTCCGAGAACAAATCTTTTGGTTTAAAGGAATTTCAACTTAGAAATGTGATAGGATTGTTAGCGAATCGTAGCGTAAAAATTGTTCTAGTGCGAAGGATTAATGTGATGTGATAATTCATCGAAGGTCCTTTTTCGAGAAATTGTACAACATTGTGAAGAATATAAATCGCATATAAATACTAATATTCTTCAAAGCAAAAATTAGAAAGCATTGCTAGCAATAAGAAAGTGTAGAAAATATGACACGAGAACGTTGATACGAAGTGCGTTGGGAAAACAAGGCACCAGAGATACGTGTGTACGTATGTAAATCAGGAAATTGCTATGGGGAAATCCTGTCTGCCGTCCAGCGACTTGTCACGTATTCCTATCGCCAACTTCATTAAAATATAGAAATACATTATGTAACACAACTATTACTGATACAATTACGTAACATAATATAGTATATTTCATACGTGCATTTGTAAATTTCTGCACCTGTATCTGCATCGCAATATTCTAATATTTTAATATTTCTATATTTTTAAATGTTTAGAATTTTACATTTCTACCACATCACTATATTTCTCTGTTCATACATTCACGCGTACAATGTGATTAAATATTCTTGCTTTTACATCTTTGTATCTCCATATTATAACAGATACATAAAATCATATTCGACAACCATGAAACGTATCTTAAACAAATCATCAAAAATCTTTCTTCGAAGATTCTCCCGTATCTGTCTCGCTATCCTACGCCAGCTATCTTTTACTCGCCACCGCGATTTAAATAGCCGTAGAAATTAAAATTCCGCGAATGATAAATTCTGAAACGAAGCGCAGCAACGTGGTTGACGACGATTTATCAGAGTTCACGGTGTTTCTGACACCACGCTTCACCCATTACCGACGCACCCTGTTATCCACCGGCACTCAATCTGTTACAGAAACTTGATTTAAGAGAAAATATAAGACAATTGGGTTCTTTAAAATGTATCGATAAAAAGAATGTTTCAAAAAATTGTTATTGTCCTGTTATTAACGCTATTCATCACACGATACGTTTCGTAAATGTCGTGTATTTTGTAGTAGGTTTAACAAACTGATCAACCAATGAAATTGTAACCAACAGATTACATTTTTATTTTCTACTTTCAACAAACAAATCTTCATATACTTTTCCTAATTCCTTCCCAAATAATCTAAAAGAAGAAACTATATTTTTTTCTGGTTTCTTTCGTATGGAAATAATTTAAAATACTCTAATTTTCAATTATTCATAGAAGATCAATGATGTACATATGATCTGTACGTTTTATCATACACATACTTTTTCTTTCCGAATAAATCGAATTGCACAAGTGGNGTGAAATTCGATTCCGTTAGACACTAAAAATGTCAAATATCAAAACAGATATTCTATCAATTATCGAAGCAGCCGGTTAAATATCTAGAACGCGCATAATTAATTTTCATCGAATCGTTTGATATTCGAGGTAGCACGCGGAATATCACCGAACGAAATGGAACAGCGTGCAACGGATAGTGAATCTCACTGAATGCAAGTATGTGGGACGATTTTTATTGACGTGCGCAATGCTCGATCAAGAAAGTATTCGGCGATTATGTGTACTAAGTTTTACTCCTCCAGATGGAAAGTATACTTGGCACAGATTTAATTTCGACGTGGATATCGAACGCGTAACTTGGACAGCCGAATACGATTAGCTTTTGTTCCAATTGAATATTTGCCCGCGATTTATCAAAGTTTACGATGCTTCTGACACCATTCATTCAGCCATTACCAACGCATCCTGTTATCCACCGGTATTCAATCTACAAACTGGCTTCATTCAAATCGTCTCACGAAATGCCATTTCGTGTTCGATAAATTCAAATCTAACGCGATACAGGTCGGACATGAGGCTCTCTGATCGCTGTTACGTTGAAAGCAGCATGTTGGAAACGATAGCGGGGCAAAAATTGCCGCAAAAGCATGGGACACGTACGCCGGACATTACAAATTTCACGATGGTAGCCTATAAATGTCTTCGAGATCGCGACCAGGGCTTTCTATGTTCCTCGTGAGTGGCTGCAAAGTGCAATAGAAGCGGAACCGTGGCAGAAACGCGTTATATATGACGATACTTCACGACAAGTGGACCTGCAAAATTACGTCGTTGGATTTCGGAACAATTGTAAGTGAGAGCAAGTGGAATCGCAAGCTTCGTCACCGAACCATGCTTTCCGCCTGTCTGAAGAATTGCCAGGCAATCGAGAGCGCGCGTAAAGGATCTGTAACAGTATATTCTCTTCAATTTTGATCGAGCATGAACCATCGAGGTTAACCCTCGACTACGGATGTCCGATTTTTCCAGCAAACCGACAATTCGTGCGCGCTAGTAACTTTATTACGCGAGAAACGTATCAAATACTTTCGTATTTCGTTAATTGCGTCGTTCATCCTACGTAACGAGTTTCTTGTTCTTTCTTTTTTTTTTTTCAAATTGCTCATACGAAGAATTACATTGAGATTCGATTGATACGTCAAGTGGATGAAAAAACGATTACGTAGAAAATTGTGCATTCACGTTATTAATCGTGGTAATTGTTCAACGATATTCGGTATCGAAATACAATTTAGACACGACGAGGTCGGACGCGATGGAAGAAATCCAATATGAAAATCGAATGAAAGGTGTTTCGAGTAAAAGCGAGATACGTTCTATATGAAATAGTACCTTTCTTACTTACAATGCAGATATTCAAAAATTGTTTATACCTTTGTACCCGTCAGTTCGTTGAATCCAATCGAAAACTTGCCAAATGAAATAGTAAAAATTCGACTCGCGCCATGTATCATGTTCCTTTCGTTTTGTAAGGAAATAATAGACGCAATAGTTTATTGAATTATGCACGAGTATAGTAATAGAAATAGAACGAAATGGATCATACCAAATTCAATAAGATAATATAAAACAGAAATTGTCGTTCATCTATTATCACCTTATGAAACGAAAAAAACTTTTCGAACAACCTAATAATTGGGTACAAATACGTAAAAATACAACTCGAACGAGTCCAACGAAAAAAGGAACCGCCACTTCGATATTTACAGAGATTTCATGAATCGAGGCTATTTATTATCGAGACAGCGGAAGAAAAATAGTAAAGATAAAACGAGACGGAAGTTGGACGAACGAATTCACGATTTGAGGCTGTTGTTCCATAATGTTACAGTTTACATCGTAAATAACACATGGCGACCGGAAGGCCTGTTCTCCGTTTAGCTTCGTATGGTCATCTAGGTTGCATCCGACCAGCGTGTTATACATTTCACCTTCTTGCTTGTCGTCGCGTGCCGCTACGCGACATGAAACCATTTATTCGATATTATAACGTGTTATGATTTACATATACTGGCCGACAAAAATATTCAGATAATCTTCAGTTCTCGTTTTTTTAAAACAGCACGCTGAGCTTTATTATTTTCGAATCGAAGATTTTTATAAAATCTATCCGACAAAGAAGCAATTTGTTCGTCCGAATTCCTTATCAATTTCAATACAGTCCAATTATGTTCTTGCTAAATCTGCGATCTCTTGAGCCAACGAGGAGATTGTGGCGGATTTGCTATTCCTTTTGAAGATTATCAAGCTAGCGTTATTCATTGCCCTCAACTCCTTCAGTTGTTAAATCTCCACGAGATCCTTCAGATTTGCACGAACTTTCCTCCCATCGCGTACGTAATATAGCGAATTCATATTGCATTTACCCGGATTTTCTTTTTTTTTTTTTTTTGGTATTAACATCTGTAGCTTTGAAAATTCAGATTAAAAAATTTCACAAAGTATGCGACTCGATGTATGCTTTTGATTATCGTCATTAATAAAGATGACGTATTTAGAGGGATGTATGTTTCGGGTACAGTGTTCTCGGGTACGTTTGTCTCTCACTTCCTCAAAAATGTTTCTACCAAGCTAACATAAGAAACGAGAGGGAAAGAAGCGGAAATATTAAAATATAATTATAGATCTTTGAAATATTTGAAATTTAACTGTGCACCAGTCGTAAAAATTGCCTCAGAGGTCATGGCGTATCTGAGAGGTGCAACGGATTTATTTCTTTATTTATTATTTTTGCTGAAAGACTGTAATATAACATAATACGAAATATAATATGTAATAGTAAATATAGTACTAAAGGTCTTTGATTGTTCTAAAATTAATACAAAATATAACGTATAGATAGATTCACGTATCTAAATTTAATTAGCAGTTGAAATATAAAGAGCGAACTTGAAAAGAATTGCAAAGCTTGACAATATTTAGAATTATATTTTACATGTATCCGTCAGATAAAGCGGAGAGTTGAAAACAACAGCGAAACTGAAACTTACATTAAAAGGGTGGATTTTCTTCCAACATTCTATTAAATACATACACGTAATCCGAGCTAAGCTGCACAGTTGCAGGGAGCTTAGACCTTCGTCTTTTTATTTTCTTTGCTACACTACAGAAACGCTTGCAAAATCTCGTACTCTAGGAACATGCATTAATAAATATAATTAGAAAATTATATATGTGGGTTCTTCGCTCACAGATTCCATTGTAGATAACATTCTTCCTTATAATACGGATATTGACCTTGACTAATTAATTGATTATGAACGAGTTACGAAGGAACACGATGCTTCAATTTTTAATTAAAAACGTACGACTCGTGAGTGAAAACAATCGTTCCATTATATAACATCACGAAGAATACATTATTAATAACGGTAATAGCATAATCGTCTGGCTTATTAAAGGCGCATACTCATGACAAACCTCGTGCGATTACGTTCGCGCAATTGTGAACGAATAAGCAAGGATGATTGTGAGAAACGATAACTGGACGAATGGAATTAATCGTGGGAATAAAGGCTATAATATAATTTCAACTAATTTGACTTTCACTCGTAGGAAAATGGCGAGGATTACTGCAGTAAGAATTTTCTTCGTAACAGTCTTCGTAAGTTTTATCGTGCACTTTTCAATAGCCTCGAAATACCTTTCAATGGACTAGAATAAATGGTTTCAAAGGGAAAGATAATAAATTTATTGATTCAATCTTTGAAATATGTTTGAGCTGATCGAAGACAACGTGAAAAGAATGAAAGATGTTGACGTCCTTTTCAATAGCGAGGAAGACGCGAATTGATAAGGAGCGCTTCGGTAAATCATATCGCGAATTTCATTTCTCATCAATTCTGTATAAGTTTCATGCAAAATATAACAAGCATATAGAGTGGCTGACAAAAGTATAGCAACATTCTTAGAAATCTCGTTAACATTGCAACGAGACACCACTGTCGTGATTACATGGTCAAATTTCAGACGAATCTGACGATGTATCATAGAAATTAAAACATATTTCTTGGAAGCATATACTTCGCAGAGAACACCTAAGCATTTGAACAGTCAAATTCACTATACTAATTATTCGCTGTATTAAGCAGTCACAATATTTAATCAAACTATCCTTAGCACTAATTGTATGTTTGAGAATACTGTTCATTCTGTACATTAATTTTTCATCAAGTATATCTTTGTAATAAGTGTCTTGTAATTTTAGTGTTCTTTTTATTTAAATTAAACAAAATTAAGATATATGTAAATTTTATTATTCTTACAACCACGATGGTTGGATCTCGTTACAATGTTAACGAAATTTGAAAAGGTGTCATACAATTAACGTAATATATTCATAAGAATTTTTTAACCACTGTAAATCCACCGCTTCGCATTCCTTTTCGCAAGAAATTCAATCTTCACGAACTAGACTCTTTAATAATTCTCTTTCCCCGAGATTCTTCGTCTTCAAACTTTCTGCCAACGTTTTTTGCAACCAACGATTCTTAATAATGTCAAGTTCACAAATACTTAAAACATCCCCACAACATACTGAGAGACAATTTCAAATCGAACAAGTTCAAATCGCAATTTCTTCGTTTCTAAAACTAAGATATATAATTTCTTTTTAAATTTCTTCAAAGACTCCAAATCTTTCCAAACTTCCATCTTCCATTAAATTTCTCGAAAAATAAAAAGAAAAGAAAGAGAAGGATGTAATGACAAACAATCGTATCGACGATTCGAACAACCCTTTCCTTCTAGAAAATTTTCAAAAAATTCGAAACTTCCCTTCTCTTCAATCAAAAGGAACAACCCAAATTTTATAGTAAATTTTTCAAAGCATTAAACGAAAATCTATAAAATCATCGAATCAGCTTGTTTTTTCGATACCAATCAGATCTCGTTAGCCTCGAGGGCAGCCGGCATCAGATCCACCGCTGGCAAACAAATCGGAAACGGCAGCCTTTGAATCCATGTGAACCCACCGAAACCGGTGAAACCGTTCGCGTTATTATTAACGCATCGATGGATGCTGTTCATTCGGAATATACGAATGGTTGGAATCGATAGGTTAGCATCCAGTTGTATCACTGCTCGAGTTTGCGCTCTGCTATGTCACAGTTCATGACTATTTTATTTATTCTATTGGCAAACATTTAGCATGTCAGATACCGTGAAAAATTAAAGAGACTCGATAAAAGTTCGATTTGACGAATTTCACGGGGCAAATGTAGATACGTACGTCGTCGGTTCTTAGACAGATCGATTTCCGATTATGGTTTACACACGGTGACTAAAAAGAGTATTAACACGCTATTCCATTTGTAACATGGTAGCATAATAAATCTCGTAACATTTTTTAGTGCGTATCTTTATACAACGATGAGATTCGAATACTATGAAGATGAAAGTTGATGATTTCGAAGCTCTCGAGTGTCAGCGTTTAAAATTTCAAAGTTCTTGAATTTTAGAGCTCCGTGTTCCGAAATTTTATTATTCTAAAGGTGGAGATTCGAAGCTTTCAAAAGTTAAGATCTTGAATTTTAAAGCTCTCGAATTCTTCGATTTAGAGTCTTACAGCTATTGAATTGTAAAGTTTACAGCTAAAATTAGACGCTCGAAGCTTTCAAGATCGAAGATTTTGAATTCTAAAGCAGTCAAACTCAACGATTTATAATCGAAGTGGTATCCGAACGTTAGCCATCCTATATCCTACCAAACTGTCGAATATGTAATAAAAGAAAAAGATTTATAATTTTACAAATCCAGAATTATAAAATTTACTGTGACTACGAAAAGGTTTTGCATCTCGTTGTATTTATTATAGAATTTACATATTAATTATTAATTAGATTAATTAGATCCAAATACACATTTCGTATCAGTTAGTAATATTTTTATGCAACTACAAAGATTTGATACTAAAAAGAATGTGAAATGTAGAACGCGATGAAAAGATAATCTTAGAAGATAAGAGACAAAATCCGATTTCTTGAAACTCGGAATGATATACCTGTTTGAATTAACTAGCACAGCTAGTTTCACAAAAGTGAGTCAATCGAGCCAGAACGTATGTGTGCACGATTTGTGTATTATTACTAGAAGCAAGAAAGAAAGAAAACTTCCATTCTAAATAACTATGTATCATCTTTTGATGACAGAAATCGGCATTTCAATGACCGATACGGTATTCAACTTGATGAATTTCACGGAGAAACGTAGATAGAATGGAAGCAGGAATCGAGTTTCACCGACGTGACTTATTGGTGAATGGAACTGAAGCTTGAATGGCGTATTGCGAATTCATTGATGATATCTTCTTAAATGGATCTGTTGAGAGATAGTAGGTTAGTGGGCACTGAATCTTGCGATCATTGAACAGGTCTGATCGATGTATTCCCTTGACTAGTTCTCATTTGAGATTGTGTTTTATTGGATGAATATCAGATATAATTCTTTTCATGTGAAGATAGAATATGTAGATATAATTGAACTGAATTTTATTGTATAATGCATGGTGTTCCACTGATGCCTGTCATTAACATAGTGTAACAAAAAAGCGAATGATTTTGTATGTGACCAAATAAATATAAGTAGAAATTATAAAATTCGTATATGTATAAATATAGAATAAAATAATTATATTCATAAGCTCATTCACTGTAAGATCGCATAAATAAAGGGAAGTTTAAAAATAAGTTTGAAAAACGTTGTTCGTAACGCCACATCTCTCTGTACTTTTCAATCATTTTGGTGTTGCGTCAACATTATGGAATTAACCAACGTATGTGTCTCCCGAAAGAGAGAAATTCAATTAAAAGATTACACGCACGCTTGACACCTTTTTCATTCATATTCATGCAGATTACTGTCGCTGTTAGCTCATAAATCTATTCGAATGGAATTAACACGGAAAGGTGCTGATATCTTGGATCTAGATATCCAATTAACAGCTGTTTATCTATTTAGGTGAAAGCAACAAGTTTCGAAGGATGGATCCGTTAGCTCCAACCTTGACTACAAATACGATTATCGTTCATCTAGATTACACGGTTTCGTTCTTCGCATTAAAATAAAAGAGAATAAATAAGTACTAGATGAATGTCAGGTGGAATTAATCGATGGACAGGAACATTATTAACATTTCTCAATAATAAATATTTAACAGTCGATTATACCGTCTAAAGGCCTTAGTTGTACGAGAACATCGTTTAACGCAAATTTAACAAGAATTAACAAATTGTAAAATGAACAAATTTTACAGCAGCATAAAGCACAAAGTTCCTCCGTTTATTAAAAATATATTTAATTTTAATGAAAATTAGACAGAATTAAAGATACAAATTTCAAATGAGATAACAATGTCATTTACACGCGTAAAATCCTACGAAAAAGAAATTCGTGTTACACCAAACTATTAAATAGCATTTCGTGATACTTCCAACAGATTTCCATTACTTTCTTCAAAAATACCTAGAGAAAAAGAGAAACATTCTGTTAAATTATGTTAAAAGACCAAGCACGCGAGGTAGAATCAATTAAAAGTCACCTGAAACCGGTGACCTACCGATCTGTATCTCTGTCATTTTTCTCCACGCCGAAGGAAACGAATCTTCCCAACTTTCCAGCTTGATATCCTTCAACATCCGCGTTCCTCGCAGACGTAAGAGTCACGTGAAAAGAAGGGAATGACGATTTTAACGAATTTGGAATTTAACGCTTTTTCGTATGCTCTTGCGTGCGTTCGAATTTTCTGGATTTTACAGCAGTTGCAAGAAATCGGTTTAACGTGTTACATATTAGACAATATAATTAGCATATAATTAAGATAATAGGTAAAAGTCAGAAATGGTGCAGAGTAAAACGAAGAGTAAAATGACGTTTCACTTTGATTTATGAGAAAATACGAAGTTGTGACATTATATAGGTTGGTACGTAATCGATGGTATGAGGTTATTGCATGAGAAAAAAATAAAGCAAAGATATAAAACAAACTTTTCTTTTTGTGAAGCTTCGGTTCCGAGAAAATCGAGTTTGAAAGTTTGACAAGTAGTACTCAAACTTGGGTAATTCTGGACTGAACAGGAGTAAATAGTCGACAGGAGTTGAACTACGTGTAAAAATAGGTGAAAAGTATAGAATACAATTTTTTCGCAAGATGCTTCGTTTTCGTTTAATCGAGCCAGTACTCAACTGAACATATTCAAACTTTATTTGCTTGAAAATGAGGCCTCCGATCGAAATTATTACTCGATATTTCTCACTTGTTTTCGCATGTAGAATAATCTATTGCCATTTATTTATCGATAGTTGCATTACTTAGTCGATATTTAGCCAAATTTAAGTAACTGATAAATTTTCAAACTCAACTTTCTCAAAATTTCATGCCGCTTCTTAGTGCTGACAGACAAATTTGCTTTAATTTCTACTTTTATTCTGTAAAGCAATATATTTATAATTCCATCAGTTTTGAATCAGAGGCCTTATTTTTTCTATACGATACTGGCTCATCTTCGGTTGCTTTGTGACGCTACAAGCGGAAGGTTCTACTTTTCTCTCGAATAGTGTCGTAATTTGTATTAAATGTGTCGTATAATATCGTTGGAACGAGTCACAAAGATTTCTTCGTAAATTTTAAAAAGCCTCCGCTATAAACATTTACATTGTTTGACTTGTGCCGCCATCGATGTCGAGCAGCGATACAAACAAATTCTATTCCACATTTTCGACTTAAGTCTTCGCGTAGAATCACCCTGTACCTATTGTACCACCAGTTACGAAGCATCCTGTATATCCAGAAATAAATTTTCATTTTGCGAGAAATGTTAAAAACTTGACAGTCTTCCTTTTTCCACCGACTATTCACGTCTTTTCAAGGATGAAGAAAAAGAATCACCCCTATCGACGAACGTTTCAACGTTCCCTTAAAATACTTGGCACGTGATCGCCGAAAAAAGAACAGAAGAAGGAAGAAAGAAAGGAGAGTGATGGAGAAAACCGTGTTCGGATAAGAAAAAGAGGGGGTGATTAAATTGAAATTGACGAAAAATAGAAAGGGATCGTTCCACGTGCGATATTTCTATCCAGCGACGTTCGTTACGTTCGATCCCAAATGAACTCGCGACGGTGATTTTCGATTGCTTAATTAGACCAGGGCGAATTCATGGAAAATTCGCCGCACAATCGAATTTCACTCGGAGCTCGTCAGCAAGTAGGTCGACGCACGCTGCGAATTTTCGTCCCTCTCTCTCTCTCTCTCTTTCTCTCTCTCTCTCGCACGTTCGATAAGCGAATCCCGTGACCATTTCCATCGAGGAGCTCGAGGATGCCTGTTCCTGTTATCGAGCAAGTTCACGCTGACATTCATAGGCGTATCGCGAAAATACCAGTCTCGTTTGTTTCTCGCGGTCCATTGCGCACCCTTTGCCCGTGTCACCTATCGATGTGTACTCGATAATGGCAGCAATGATTCGTGGATTTGTGTACTCTGAAATTCGAATGGAAATCAATTGTTACAATACGCGTATTATTCTGTCTGTTAACTCAGTGGTTTGTTAAAGTTTCCAATGGGAGATTTGAAACGTAAGAGTTTCGCGTTCACGGAGAATGAGAATATTTACGTGTTTCTGACGCTTGGGTGGCAGAAGAAACGTGAATATTCGATGGTTCGAGCGTTTGCAAGGTAAAGACAGTTTAAAGACTGGAGCCCTAAGGGATTGGCAGGAAATTTAGAAAGTTGAAGCCAAATGTGAAGATACTTTTGATCGTGAAGATACTGGGATTGCTTAATAACATATTGATATATTTGAAAATTGTGCTTCTCTAAAAAGAAATGAGAAATGTGATTCATGGTGGTTCACGCGCAGGATAGCTCAGAAAAGTATTCGAAGAATGTCAGAAGCTTTTTATATATTCATATATTCTACAAAACGTTCTGAAATTTCATTAGCATCATAACGAGACACGACTGACATGATTGTATTAATATAATTTGAACTCCATCTTAAGATATATATAGAAGATATTTATTGCTAATTTATATTTAGCACGAAATTAGCATGCATGAGTAGTCAGCTCAAGTATACGATGGATGTTGAATATGGTCCCACTGCATATACTGACTTATTAATATTCTGGACAAATGGCTACTTAAATATTTTCCCGATTTCTGCAAAATATACAGTACATTCTGTTCATAAGATACTGGGCACTTAATGAAATTTGGATGCCAAGAATTTCTTTATTATGAAAGGGCCTACATTACGAAATAAAGATAGCGTTTATTAATTGTTTACAATTTAAAAAATATATCAATAAAATTCTATATCGAAAATTTTAACAAAACATCTCATATTTCTTTTGCATCCTATCGATTATTTTTTAAAAATATTTCTGCTGTAATTGTCCCTCAATTTTCTTCTAACAATTGCCATGACTGGTCTTTCGACTTTGGACACTGTTAACTTATTTTTCTATCTACTGTAAACCTACCTAACAAAAATAATAAACAATAAATAAATGCAAATGAATACAAGCCGTTTCCAAACGTTTATTCAAACTGTACGCGCATATATCATAATTTCACGTCATAATTCCGGATATTACCGCAAAGTAGCTATACATCACAGAATTAAACAACCAAGTCAATCCAGAAAATTGCATTCATGTTGCATTGTTCTGATAACAACGAGTACCTGTCCGGTGATTCATATCGGTGGATGTACGTGTAATTTCTATTGTATTTTCAGATTCGTTAAAAATTCTACCAACATAATCGCGATAGCTGGCTATCGTTACAGTGCCAATGAAATTCCAAAATGTCTCGTATAACACACGCAATACGTTCAGGAAAAAGTGCGAAAGAATTAAGTCATAAATGAGGTGGATATTAAACGTGTTAGTCTGTTTAATAAAAAAACGAATGATAAAATGATAATAGTCAATAATATTAAAATCACTGTAACTACAAGTATAGAAATAATATATTCCGGTCGTAATCGTCGCTCGCTTGATTCGACTCGTTATTCGATTAGTTATTGGATTGGCAACTAAGTGGTTGCGGATTTTGTCGTTAGGTGGTATTGACAAAAGCCGCAATCACTTAGTTGCCACTCAAATATTCGACTATATGATTCTCCTAGAGAGCACGTTCGTCTATTTGTATCGACAAGTGTTATTTAAAAAACTTCAAATGTAACTGAGATTGACGATTACAAATAACAACAATAATATTTTGTCCAGAGTTCGTTTACCTTTGGACCAAGCAAACCAAAACAACGTTGGTACGTAACAAAGCACAGTAATATGAATTTCTTCCGATTCAAATCTTCCGTATTCGTGTGCTGCTACATGAAAAAGGCTCGTTTCCGATATTTAAACGTATATCGAGGTAGAAAATCTTGAAGCTATCAAAACTTTCCCTTGCCCTACTATCCCAAACTGAATACAAGAAGAACTGTTATTCGCGTAGTAGCCACATCATCGTGGCGGCAAAGCAGCGAATTTGCTCAAGTTTCCACGAGTGTTCCATTCATTCCACTCAGACGCGCGACGAAAACGCTCGCCGAGTTCCTGTGTCCTCGTAATAATTAAAAAAGTCGCGAATAAAGCTTCTTCGCGAGACGTGGAAACGCCTCGAAACGCAACTCGTTCGTGGCTTGCCCTGGAACGCTCGCCTCGTTCTCGTCTCGTCTCGTGCTCGTTAACGCGCGTACATGCACGCTCGTGCGTTTTTTCTCGCCGTTGCTCGCTCTCTTCTTTTACTTCTCTCTTACTCTCTTTTTCCATTTCGTCTGGTGGAAATAACGCGGACGAAGCGGTGCTTAGCAACTGCAACCGCGAAAGCAGGAGCGCGGTCGAGCGGAGAAATTGTTTCTGTTTGGACGTTGCGAAAGAAGGTCTGTTCTTTCTTCGTGCAACTTCGTTTTGAAGCACTCGTCGAACTTGGCACTTTCTTTTCAACTTCAGACCCGTCGACATTGCTTTTCGACATTTTTTAAATTTCAATGCCAGAGAAATTTGATCGATAACTATATATATATACATTAGATGATCTCATAAGTTCATTCCATCTTTCTACTGTAGTATTTAGAGCAAAATTTTTAGAAACAAATGCCAAAATTTCACATTCTCCGCTTTTTGGGTTGTTCGCGTGTTTGAGCGTGGATAAGAGACGAAATCTCTTGACTGGAAGTTATTTTCAAAAACGATTTGACAATGGAGGTTCTATCCAAGAATCTTCTCTAAAAATTGAGAATTCGATTGTTATTAATTGTTTTATTCTTGTCCCAAATTTTTAGTCTTGCGGTGTTCCCAGATTACACGTGTAGTTGCTACAAGGACCATTCACGCGCACCTCTAATTTCCAATGAAGCGTTTTCTATCATATTCTACATTTCATTTTCAGTTGCATGAAATGCTACTGTGAATATACAGTAAATACCAAATAATTCAATTTTGTGAATCCACATGAACTAACTCGTTTCACGAACAAGTCGTACGTGAAACAGTACAGTGCCTGCTGTTAATTTGCCACGAATTTTAAGAAACAAAATTCGCTAGGTTTGATCAAAATTCAATTTAACAAAGTGAACCGTGAAACCGAAAAACTTGTTAGAGCGTAAGTAATCGTGTTTACTCAATTTGAAAAATTGAAACTTCGTCTGGATGTAATCACGGGACATTTGTGGGAAATAGATTTTGTTAAATACCGGGACGAAACACGTTATAAATTGTAAATGGAAATTACACGTCCATATAACGAAAATACGGATTCATTTGCGGCGAACTGGAAGTTGAAACGTTGTTCGAGCATTGTTTAAAATGATAAATGTCAACATGGTGATTAAACGCGACGATATTTCAAAAACGAAATACAGACATGATAAAGCTGTGTTTGTAAATGAATTTGTACATTTTTACGAACTTCGAGAAATGCGGTGGAAACAATTTGATCTGCACCGCAACAGAGGAGAATTTATTATTCAATTTCGGGGAAACAGTTTCTCTGCAATTAGATCCTATTTACGCTATAATCTACGTTTCTAAAATATACACTTTACCGCCTTTGAACCAAATTACAGTAGAGCTTGCCTTGGCCAAACATCCATTATCTTGAAACTCTATTATCCGAACATAATATTTTCCAGTAACGGATACCTTTTTCCGCTTCAAGTATGTACACATTTTACTAGTGCTCATATACAACGTGATCTTTCCTTTATTCGGTTGGCTGAATTCTCATCGCAAGATATTAGCGTGAAACTAATAGCGTTTTAACTATCGAGACAAGATACGATACAATGGAAAGACTCGAAAGTGATGTAAGTGTAACAGAATTAGCGAAAGTACATGGTGTTGGAAGAGCCACAATCGAGAATATTAAAAAACGAAAACACGATATTGGAAATTATCTGAAGCACGTAGATATCTTTCATGTCGACGACAAAGTAAGAAAGCCTTAGGTATATTGCCTAGCGTAAGATGTAACGAAATGGTTTTGTTGCGATAAAGACGATAATAACGACGAGTTTACACAAATGAAAGCAGCAAACGAAAGTGGTAATGAACAGGTGGCTTCTCACACCGAATCAATCGAGCCATTCGAGGAAGTGTTTCTATGGCTCGAATTATAAAAAGAACGCAACACTATGAGGTTACGTATGTTGAAAGAATTATGTGACTTAATAGTTAAAAATATATCGAGTCTATAAATATTTAAAGAAAGTATCAACTGATCTTAACCTACGCTCGAATAAATGAAATTTCATATCAGAAAAGTGATTGTTTCGTTATCCGAAAATTCCATTGTGTGTCTCTCTGTTAGTGCGGATAAGGGAGGCTCTACCGTACATTGAAAAATACTTCAAATTATCGACGCATCTCTATGATCTTTTGTCGCTAGAAAGGTCTTGTTGAAAGAGCTGAAGTCTCTTTCAAAGCATCGCCGTAATACCGTAAATAGGCATCGGTTAAAAAGGCACGCAGAAAGACTAATCGGATGTGCGGTGTCTGACGAGCAACCTAAAAATCGTCATAACTTTCCCTTCGTTTAACGACGTGTATTGCTTTTCATTCAATGGGCGACCTAAAGGAGATAGACAAGGCAACAGTTTGCTGCATTAAGCTATGCATATTAAGATCCACGCGTACTTTCGTGGCTGTTAGGAGCGAATTATAACGACCCAGATTCGCTAACAAGGAAAATGGGCGCATTGCTCAAAGTAATTGAACGATCTCGTGCCTGGAATATGAGCCAAATACTCTGCTTTTCCAAATATCAGGATTGAAACACGTGCTTGGAAATTTAATTACGTAAAATCGTTATTTAATAGCTAGTTGGATTATTAAGAGTACAGCATAAAATATTAAGGTACTTCGTTAGTAAGGGGAAAATACACGCATTAATTAGTTTCGTAGATTTATTAGAATGTTTAGAGTTACGTTAGCTAGAGCTGTGTAATAACATATTAATTACTTTATACGATATGGTAATGTTAATTGCCACGAGCAAGAATATCACGCGCGATTATTAATTGAAACATTTTGTCAAACAATGGCAATAATTAAATTGAACTGTTAGTTGAAATAATTGGTAAAATATTAATTACCCATTCACTTCTGAATCCTTATCACTGAACTATTTATTATCATTTTAATATATTACTATATCCGTGTCGAATAATTTGTTAATAACTATTTGTATGGTAAATTGAAATAAAGATCGATAATCAAGTATTAAAATGTTGCCATTGAAATCAACGATATTAATTTTAGCAATGGTAATCTGATATTTAACATAAAATATCGCATTACACATAAAACATGTATTTTAACAATAAATACATTCAAGATAAATAACAAGTATATGACACCAAAATAATATTTTAAAAAATTTATGAAGTTTATTAACATTTTTATTTATTTGAGTAAATCAGAAACTCCGAACATTTTAATAGTCGCAAGAAGTAATCGTTGCCTATTTATCTAAAAACATTGAAACGTAGAAGAAATCTGATTTCTCAATTAAATGGGATATTTCGATCCGAGATATGAAATACCGTTGAAAGTGTCGCTTTAAAATAATATCCTCTCATATCCATTTCTTTCGTCTTCCGCTTTCTGTTAAACCCGTTATAAATTTTCCAAACGCCGACTAAATCTATTTATCTTCAACCCGCGACGAGGACTCGAAATATCTTCTGGATATTCCCCACTTGCAGGTGCTCGATGCAAGTACCACAGGAAACTTCGGTATCCAGGGATTATGGAAGGTTTTCAATTAAACTATCCACCTTGGGATCATATAAAACGAACACCGAAAATCCATGTATTTACGTCAAGTTTCTAATTTATTTAGCTATTCTACAGTTGTACAGTCAATTAATTGCTATGGCATTTCGCAGATTGACGAGTCAATAAATGTTTATCGAGATAACTGAACTGGTGTTATTAGAAATGGCACACACGTCGCTCTTAACACATTCAATGATTTATTGAAGTACTGATTTGCGCTTTATTTGGTTAACAGAATGTTCGATAATTATTTAGTTGTTTATTTAGACGTCATCGATTTATTTATGAACTTCACGCGTAATAACAGCGATCAATTTTCATGATATTCTGCAGTTTAAAGGATAATGTAATTTACTATTCAAGTAAATTACTTATTTATTATTCAAATATTATTATTAAAAATAGAATAAGTTATTTATTATTCAAATAAATTACACATTTATTATTAGCATAAACTATTTTATCTTCTTGATTGCACAATAGAAGTTCTAAAGTCCTTTAACGCAATAATATTTGACCTGTGCTATTTCTGGTATCTGTAACTTGAATCAAAGATTTCAATTTATATTTTTGATTTTCCCTTTGTTGGATTTAAAAAATATTTTTATAGTAAAACTTGATCTTCTTCGAGTCCCAAAGAATAAAACTTTCACTTAATTTCCTTGATGTTTTTAGCGCTTGTTAAATAATATAACCCAGCATATGGGAAACCCTACGCAGTCGAATAATTTCCCAGAAAAACAAGTAGCCAAATGTTAATTGAATAGCTGCATTTTTGAAGCAAGTTGACCGACGCGTAGATTTTATTTTGACAGATTTCCAACGCGAATTACGAAGTTTCTGTACAGCCGGTGTAACAAAAATTGAACGCGTTACGTTCAAGTAAGGAGGATGAGAACAGTCCCTGAAGCGATAAATTTACGCGAATTTAGTTTGTAACTAAAATTACTCCTCTCTAATTTAATATAGGCATGTACGTATTTGAAACATTCTTTAGTATAATAATATATTAAAATATTTCTAATCTATGAATCATGATTAACGGAATAGTCAACAAACGAATAGTAGTTTTTAAATCGAAGTAAATTTTGTAACAAGTTAAAAAGATGTTTTAAATACTTTTATAAATTCTTATAATATATTCTAGTTTAGATTCTCAAATTAACTGATTTTCACTTGTACGAGTAAGTTAATTCTTTATTCGCTACATTCGCTGAAACATCATAACGATAAACCCCGAAACAGTCAGTAAATTGAGAAAGATACTCAGATGAAAGTTTGAAATCCAGTTTAGAACCAGTTTGCATCAAAGATTCTGTTTTAATGATCAGGTTTATATCACGTGATCCACAAATAAGATTTCAAGTTTATATAGAAAGATATCGAATAAAATTTACATACACAACCGTAATAGATTCTGCGATCATGAGACGTGCACATATTTCTCAATCGATCCCGAGAAAAGCAAATGACACGCGTGAATCGCGTTGCAACGCGAGTGATGTTGCATCGTGGAATATGAATCACGTAGAGAAATTCACTAATTAAAACCATCGAAAGAGTTGTTGTAATTATCCTGACAAACATAGCGGCTACTTACCATAGCAGGATTAATTAACGTACGAAGGAAGATACGTATTTATTTATCTGGCGAAACGTACGAACGATCGATGATCAGCCTAATTAAACGAAACTTCATCACGCGCAAACACGATCAACGTGAAATTTTATTTATATAAAAGTCTGACGAATGCATTGTATAAATTGTTTCTTATCTTATTTGGATAATAAAAGCGTCATTTATGCCAATGGATAAGAACGGCATCTGAACAGTGGAAAATATCAGAAACCTTAACTTCAGCTCAATGATATTGCTAATTATTCAAATGCTGGACAATCATATTATTGTAATATTTTGCACGCGTAAAGCTTCATCCTCCATACGAATATATTTTTGCAATTTTCAGGATAAGTTACATATTTAACGTCTCATTTTCGTATTGTTTTAAGCATCCAAAAAATCAGAGAAAATTCTGAAATGTTTTATCAACGTCTTTACTACATTATCAATATTAATTTTTGAGCCAAACGTTTAATAAATTCTTCAATGAAAAATATTAATTCGCTTCGAAGAAATTCACGAGCGCGCTTCGGATGTAAACGACCCAGCTTGTCCATGGAAGGCTAAGTAAGAAAATAGAAACAAGAAGTTTTGCAATCGTTGATTATAACTGACAAGATGGTATATTCTTTTAAAGCGAACACCGTGTAAAATCATGCAAAGAACCTTTTAACGCGATATATAATAACACAATATATACTATGCAATATCAGATGTACAAATGAATAACCTAAATTTTCCAGCGAAACTCGAAGCTCATTTAAGTTCAGTCAAAGTATTGATCGTTGCTTTCTATAACTCGAAGCGATCTATTAGGCACGTGGTGAATTCCATCACGGAAAATGTTGTCTTTAAACGTGATCCAATCGTCAGGGCACTGACAAAGGAGAACGTTCAATGAAATTGCCGAGTGAAAACTCTAGGCCACACACTGTTTCTGCGACGTCTTGCAGCAGCCAGCTTATTCGTTACATATTACTCCTTTGTATTACTATTTGTTTCGATCGATGCAACACTCACTTGGAACTAGTAGATCAGATACAGAAACGACTCGACGGTTGGATCTCGTCTAGAAACACAGAATTTTCCATAACAGAATTCTTCGCTTGTCTGGTAGATGGTTTAAAAGTTACAAGAAGCATGCGCGAATATCTTTATTGAACAACTTGCTGTACTCTTTTTTAAATGAACTTTGAGTTTCACTGAAAAATGTGGATTACTTATTTGCACAACTAATAGTATAACGTTAGTATATAAATAGTATAACGTTACACGCGTAGAATTTAAAGAACAAAATTGCAAAGAGAAATCTCTCGAAGAAATTACGCGTGATCGTTTAAAGCGAACACTCTGTATATCAGAAGCATACATCGATCGTACAACATCAAGAAAACAGGATGCAGCTATTTTCGACGTAAGTTCCGCTCGTACTTTCTTCACGAGTGAAAGATTTCGTGCAGGCGCGTAGAAAACCGAAGGATCGTGGTCGAAGGCGATTAATTGCAGCGTGTCCCCCACGGACCATGACACGTCCAGGTGAAACGTGAACAGCGTGTCTAGCAGTGAGGCGTACGAGCGAGGGTCTCGATGAATACCGAGCACGAATATTCTATTTACACTTTCTTGAATATGAACGATACGGAACACGGGCATCTGAAAATGTCTTACGCGCCTTTCATACATCTGGGTCATGAAAGTGGTATCTTCGAAATCGAAATTGTCCTAAATAGTATCGATAACTTTTTCGTCGATCGAAATCGCCGACGTACCGTCATAGTTATGCAAATTAATCGTTGAATTGTAAGGCGTAGCGCTTTGTGTTATTTCGTATGAATAGATTGCTTAGGCGTTAGTACGAGAAACTTAAACGCGTAAACGTGTGTAGAATAGGGAAAAGTGTACAGAAATTTAAAAAGGATACGCAGAAGGATAAATACACAGGAAATATCCGGCACGAACTATTCGTTGTAATCTTTAGAGGACGCAACGAAGTTCTGTCTCTTCAGTTGCGTTTATCAAAGTGTGAATTGGTAGAAACATTAGTGATATACTTGTAGAATTTGAAAAGTTTTAGTTTCTTATGGAATGTGAAATTCGCTGTGAAGGCGAAATAATTGCTAGAGACTTTGATCGATTTTATTTTATGATATTTATGATTATCCTAATTCAAATTCCTATTTTTTCCACCGTTTTACCTCAAGAAAGACTCGTAGCTTAACGTGGTTGAACAGAAGTATTTATAGCTGTCAAACGACACGAACTGAATGGATATCTAACATTTTCGAGTCTACTGTATACGTACGAGCAACTTTGCTACTAAAATTAGAATTCAAAGCGACATTGGACGATTTATAGCTAATTAAGGTCTCGTCTTCTCTTGTTCAATAGCAATTACCACGTTATAACCTTGTACGTAGAACCGACTAACTCAGCGCATGGACCGCAGCTCTTGAATATGAATATACACTCTGCTAAAGTATCATTAATTACAGGAAAAACTATCGATAACAATTATCTGACTGGAAACTGACGTAACCATACTACGCAATAAAATAATGAAAATCCAATTATTATATTAAAATCTTTGCGTCGTAGAAACATTGAATCCGTTTCTGATCAGCGTTTCTGATCAAAGGTTCCTTGATGATTCAGGTGTTTGAGCTCGTGCAACGACAAAATCTAAAAATGACGCTACAAAGGGTCGACACAGCTGTTAAAAGACTTGTAACGAAATCTATCGTTTAAAAAAAGGTGCTAACGGATCCCTGATGAACGCTGTGTTGCATCCTGTTTCGTCAGCAACAGCGGTGATCGTTCGAACGCGCTCAGATACCCATCGACCATTATTTCTCGTGTCTCGCGTTGTAAATTGAGAGAAACGCGACTCGATCGCCGGTTTCCCGCGCGATGACGACACCAGATATCTTCTTCGACGAGGACTGCGCCGCATGGTGTGAGTGTTTTGCGGTCAATGGGGTGTGAGACGCGTTCTTATTAGGCGCCAAGTGGACTGCAATCTCGCGGTAATTCGATTGGAGACCGCCGAGCGTGGATGAAAAGTACGTTTCAGACGTGTTGCAGGAATTTTCAGCTACGTCGATCGCCGAGACGCTCCGTGTCCTACTTTCTTTCTGTTCGAACACCTAATGAGTTCGTAATCCGAATTGTAAATTATTATATTAATTCTTATACGTATTTATGCACATGAATTTTCATTAAGATTTCCCTTTTTCTGGTTTTACTTGTGTAAATGGAATTTCCAATTTGCAGATTCCGAGCGTAACGTAGTATTTTCTTCTTACGCGTGCAACGATATCTTTCAAATAATATTTCTTTTTTTTTTTTTTGGTTCATTCGATTTGATAGCTTCGTTCGTATATTGTGTCTTTTCTTGCACGTTCGTAACGATTTTTTAAAAAATAATTCTAGCGACGGATATGTATATAGTTCGTATAAGCTCGTTTCATTTTCCGTTTATTTTTGGCTCGTTCGATTGGTAGTTTCATCCGGACGATAAGTTGTATTTCAAACATCTGTTTCCTTCAAATTTAGTAATTTCCGTAATAAAAATTTAGAAACAGTGTTTTTTTTTTTTTATTAATAAAAATAACTGGAAGTGTCATAGAGTGATTGTATTTAATTGCTGTTATATTCACTATGGGAGCAAGCATTTCCTCCATTCTGGTTTGTATTGTTCTTACTCTTGATTTAAGTGTAAGTATAACTGTATACCTATGCATATTCATATAACCGGAATGCAAAATTACATTCGGTAAATCGAGTGCTCAACAAGATTTCATTTAGATAAGTGGAGTTCTACCAGCGAGTTCTACTAACAATTATTGGATAAATTGCGCTGACTTACGCATCAGACGAAGATGAGATATATAGCGTGCTTTCTTTAAATATAAATACTTTATTACCTTCGATTATGTAAATGAAAACTATGTAATAAAATAATTGAAGTGCTTTCGACGCTTGATCGAATATTTTGCATATTTATATTAGATTGTAACATTAGATTGCTTATTAATTATACCAAACTTGCGCGTAGTTGTTAATTATCGACTGACTAATGGAATATTTGGAACAATACATTATAATAGATAATACATGTTGATTAATATTAATCTCTCAAATAATGTCGTTAAGTTATTCAGAATAGATTCTATGAATAAGTATAATGTATAAAACAATAAAAACTATTATTTAAAATAATAGTTATTGACCGAGAAACCAGAAACATTCTACGAACAATGATTTTAATAAAAGTAAGTTTCAAATTTGTAATTTAGACGCAATGCACGAGGTAATACAATACATAAAATTAGCCGTAAAAGTACGTTCAGACCTTCGCTTTCAACTCGTGCCACTGTTCTTAATAGAACAACGTTTCTTCTTTAATTATGTTTGCTCCTGCCTGTTTCTTGAAACAGCGCGCACACTCGTGAAGGCAACGCCACTTCCTCCGAGCGTGTAAAAGCTTGGAAAAAATTTAGTCACGTTCCAGGTGGTAGGGGAAAGTTAAATCATAGGTCGTTGTACATCGAAACGAAATTAATTGCAAACCTTTCGTTCTCGATCGTTTTAATTATCTCGTTACCCTAGTTGGATGGAATTGATTCAATTTGCCACGCTTGTTTCTTCTTTTCGCGTATTTCTTTCGCCATCCAAAAATACGCTTCGACAATTTATTTGACCGTTAACCGACATTAGATCTAATCATTGGAAACGATTAAACACTTGGAGTAAAAAGTACAGTAGGTCAGATATAATTCATGTAATATATAATTTATACGTGACCATATATAATTTATATAATTCGTATATAATTTATGTACACTGTACATCGCAATTATAACAGCGCGTTGATAATTTAATATTTATAATTAGTTTATTCCACCATATCTAAAACTATCATTCGTAGAATATAATTAGATCTGTGCTATGTACAAAAAGACATTCTAAGAATTTGAAGATCGTTTTCATTCAAGGACGTCCTGGAATCGACCATATTTGTACCTGTGTTTAACTACACTTTTACTTCAGTATTTTCTCTTTCTTTTTATGGTATTGCTCGTTGTTCTTGCGATTATTCCTTTTGATAGCCTTGCACTATGAAAGACGATAGCTTTTCCATTCGCAGAAACTTCTAGTTTTAGGAATTATTTAACTTAATCGCGTTAATCGCCATTAATTAACTGTTTCCTGAAAAATATTAATACAATGCATAATGTTTTTCTGATCTGTTCGTTATACTATCTATCGGTGTACACGTAAGTTCCACGGTGTATTAACTTCATCGTTTCCCATTTCACTTAACGTCGAGCATGACTAATGGCTATTAGTTACTCGTGTTATAATCGCTGTTTATCCGAATTGCAGAAATGTGCTATAACATTGGCGAAGCACGAATTATTTGTATTTCTAAAAAGACATAAATAAATGAAATAGATAAAATAAGACGAGACGTTCAACAAGGGGAATATCATTTTTCCGACCAAGTGTCTACTTGTTTCCATGAAAATAGATTTTGAAAGCGTACGCAGCTCGCGTGTGATTTTAATCTGCCGCTTTATGGATCATGGAACTCGCTAGAAGTTTCTACCGTTTTTATAACGTAAAGAGTGCAAGGTTGAAAATGTAAGAAAATTCTCTGCTAATGTTCGACTTCTTTCTTGTTAATTGGAGAAGCGTTAACAATATCGTTACATCAAGAATGCCTTCCTCTCCTGAGTAATTGGAGTTTCTAATTTTTCAAGTATTTTTAAGATTCCTTTAATTACGAACTTTCTGCATCATACGCGACAATATAGTAATAAAAATCGTCTCCGACTTATTGTATTTTTCATATTAAAATTTGTTACTTTCGAAGCGCTCTGTATATTTTCGATCATTGATACTGCTAAAACGCTAAAATTTCGTGCTTGAAGAAAGAAGAAATTTGATCACAATATTTTAACGTCAATATATGTATAATTTTTGATATTTATTTGACACATTATAGAAAAGTATCAAGGTAGAACAGTAGGTAGAAATATCACTTGAATCAAATATTCTATCTTTGAAATATCCTCAAAATCTCAAATTCCACATTCATAGGTGAATAATTTATTCACATTCAACGTTAATTTAGTTATTACAAAAGGAGAAAGGATAGGAAATAAAGATATTTTGCGAAATATTCCATTTTTGAAACATCTTGCAAATCTTAGATTAAGCACTAGCATCACTGATACATTCACATATGAATAATTCATTCATATCGAGTATTCATACATTTTCAATGTTCAATCTGAATATCGAGTACGATGGTGTTCGAACACAAAATGATAAAAACATTTTAGATATACTAATCTTCGAATAACTTAATTTGTTTGACAATTTACTAGAGAAATGTTAAGGAAATGAATATAAAATTATGAGACCGAAGGAAACATCGCGTATTTTAAAACTTTGGTTCACCGAAACCAGACGAATACGTAGCGAGAACGCGAACAAATGAGAAATACTTGGCAGTGGTCATTACGGGAAGATTTATCGAGAGG
The DNA here is from genome assembly GCA_014825975.1 of Bombus haemorrhoidalis. Classification (NCBI taxonomy): domain Eukaryota; kingdom Metazoa; phylum Arthropoda; class Insecta; order Hymenoptera; family Apidae; genus Bombus; species Bombus haemorrhoidalis. The sequence continues at coordinate 8,409,887 of CM026169.1, forward strand.
GTAAAGACTATGATCGAAATAGAAAAAGAAAAGTTGGAACATTCAGGTAGCAGACATTTCACAGCACCTAACTTTTACATCTAAATCTTCCGGCGAAACCCATAACCGAACTTTTTCCGTCTATCTATTTTCATTCCACCTATAGCTCCAATATCATCCATCTTCAGTACGATTTACTATTTCTTTTTCGTCTTACGGCATTAGCTTTCGTTAATTAATTGTAAATTGTAATCGTAAATCAAATAACTTTTGGTATACTTATATAATAAAGTTTATAGATTTAGTGATAAATTTAAACACGAAGGAATAATAATTACGCGTATCTTTTCTGTCGATCGCTGGATATTTGCTGGCATGAATAAATAATATTTGTTTGTGAAGTTCAATCTAGAAATTCCGGATATAGAAATTCTTTTACGGATGTGTTTTAAGTAAATAATATTTCAGAAAGTTGAAACTGCCCGCTTTCTGGTATTTTTTACACTCATTGTGGTTGAAATATTTTCAACTTTTAAAATGTAAAATTTTCTCAATTATTGAAAGCTGTTGAAAAAGTAATTAGGGTAATTCCAAAATTCTAAAAGAGCGTCTTCTTCTCTTCACGCTACTGATTATAGGTCACAACTGAGAATATTAACATTAGGTGAACAAACTTCTTTCCTTCTGACGAGTAGAAATATATCCTCGTAGAAAATTATGACTATCGAGTTGTCTGTGTAAACATACCACCGTATGTTGCATTATTTCTCACGCCATTGACAATGCGTGTTAATAACTCGTTTCCAAATATAAATCGCCCAAAGATTGTTCATAACGAAATTCAGCGAATTAGAAGACAAACCACACAGTTTGCCCAAAGTATCAAAACTTACATCCACCTTTGCGATTTTTCAGACATAAAATCGTAAATTTATATAAACGAACTTTCTCTACATTTTATATCATTTTTCTTTCAAACGCAGCGCAATTTTACAGTTTACGTGGCAAACAGAGTTTTTAAACTAAAATGCATATATATTAACACAGATAACGTAAACGCAAGCCTACCGCTTCACGTCTTTCCTTATCTTTCATACATTAAAGCTGAAAAATTAAAGTTAAAATATCCGCTATATAGGTTAATACTTTTCTCTGAAGAATAGCGAGTTTCATCGTCCAAAGTATTAAAAAATACATAATTCCATCTAAAAAGAAGAAGAAACGTATGTCAACATCGCACGATCTCTACGCATCAGTCTGCAAAAAATTTACTTGCGTCAGATTGTAGCCCTCTCGAAACCATTCACTTCTTATCTGAACAATTTTTCTATACAACACACAGTGTACGAGTAACTTGTATTTAAAACCGGTCACCCCGTATATATATATATATATATTTCTTTTTTTTTTTGATCGATCGTAGATATTACAGAATATTCGGAACCTGTCATTTTCCCGTAAAAGAGAAGAAATATTCCGATGTTTGGTGTCTGGTTGGAAAGACCGCTTTTGGAAAAGCCGGGACCGTGGTTCGACGCACGATAACATTCAGGCCGGGCCGGTTTTCAACGAATCACGTCCACGATCTCGCAAAATGGTCGCGCTCTGATTCTATCGGCCTTTCGCTTTCCATTTGCGTGCAACGGGCCAGATAGATTTACGCATTAATTGTCAATTACTGGCTGTACGAACTACATGAGATCGTTACTTAACACGAGACGAGAACGATCAACACGACTAGAACAGATTGGATCGTGTATCAATGTTATACAGGGTGGTGGTTTATTGAGAGCTGAACAAACATTTCGGCGAAATATGCTACGAGATAAAATATCGTTTGGAAATAATCGATTAAATATGTAGCTTTAGACGAATGTTAGATTTCTTCGTATTTTAGTGAGATTTATATGATTGGGATTAGAGTATATAATCGTCGTACTGGATATTATGAAAAGAAACAGTCTTTCGAAGCGATTGAGATAATTTTGAAAGTTTCGACGCATTCAACCTTTTTTATATCTTTTATATCTTTTATATCTTTTAACTAGATTTATTTTACAATGGTTGTCGTGTTTGATCGTATGTTAGGACGGGTGATCATCTTGTTGGACGATGAGGGAAAAGCTGTCAGTTGTATGATACTTGTTCGCGTATTTGTTTCTGTCATCGTCAAATATGTATGTCGTAATAATCTTGAAGTACACCCTGTATACGCAAAATGTAACAAGCTTACGTTTCTACGATTTGTTACACCTGAAACGTCACTGGAGCAGCATGAAACGCTTACGAACTACAAGATCGACTGGTTTCGGGTCAAACTTTTGCACCTCGTTTTTCAGCTAACCTTTTTATGTCGAAACTAAATTCAACTTACTGCAAGCTTCCGCGTGGCATTAATAAAACACCAAACAACTCGCTCTAGCAATCGAAAAATGAAATGCCAGACTTGCAGTACGATAAGTTACGTAACAATTAGATCACAAATTGCTCTAACTACACATATACATGTAACGAAATGCATCGTGATAAATTGAAGAAAAAAAAAAAAGAATAAGAAGAAAGATTTTAGAAGAATTGATAAATAATTTAAGAACGAAAAGACTAATCGATTTATTAAATACTTTTTTTAATAGGAATGAAGGTGTCGGAGGATCGTAAAGTAATTTAAGAGGAAAATATTAATTCAAAATAGGTAAAGCAAGTTCGACAAGGGCTATGTGTATCTCAAAATGTAGAAAATCTGTTAAAACAGCTTCCAAATGTCTGTTGAATAATTTGCATTTTAATTTTTTAATGCAGGAATATTGGCAAATTAAAAAAAATAAATATGTATCTCAAGAGGTAGTATGTTGAAGATGGAGTTAAAAAGATCAAATAATTTCAAACGAAAAATTAATTCACCATTATTAAAGGATCAGATAAAGACTTAAATAGCGGCTAAAGAAATTTTTAAATGGCTAAGAGAATTGTTAAACAATTCGAAGAGAAAATATAAATTCAAATGATTAGCTAATTAGATAGACTCTATGTTTCAAAATGTAACGCGTTAATTCGCGATTTACTGCTGAACCAACTCATTCACGAATCAATTGATGCAGAGAACAGCATGAGATTCACGATGAAAAATGATTCCTTCGTATCTCACGGGTTTCTCACGGGAAACGCTCTTTCGTTACACGCATTCACAAACTCGAGCAGCTTGTGTTCAGGCTAGAACGTCGGCTAACTAATAGGCCACATATCGCGTGACGCAACATTGAGGCTGAAAACTGCCTGTTTCTCAAGACCTTACGCGGATCAACTCTTTCGAGCTGTTGCAACAATGACGAGAAGCGTTCGATGTCTTACTGCAGATATACCGCTATGGAATTCGTTCACTTTGCTGCAGAACGTACGTAATAATGTGGTAACGAGTTCTATGTGTAAATTGTCAAAAGTGCGATGGCCTTATTCCATTAGGTGACGTCAATTAACTCTCTGAAGGACGAATGCTCCTTGGCCAGTAAAACAAGAAAACTATTTCTTTATGGCAATTTTAACTTTATCGCTTCTTTATTTGGTTCTAACGTTGCTTCACAGTTGCAATCAGAACACTGTACAGTTGAGAATTGTTAATTTGCACGCTTTAATATATTCTTTATGCTATTTATATTTTTGATGATTTAATATAAATTGTGCGAAAATTATTATGTTTTCCTCTGACTTTAATGGACTCCTCATATTGTTTGGTAGATTTATTCTTCTTCTCATAGCAAGGTAATTTATCGATAATAGAGAATATACGATAGATAATAATGAATTACTATGAATTAATTTGAATTTAATGGGTTGATTGTATTACTATGAATTAATAGACACAATGTTAAGTTCTTAAGTATGGTATTTACTATCAACTTTACGATGTACTATAAACTTTATATTTTTGATGATTTAATATAAATTGTGCGAAAATTATTATGTTTTCCTCTGACTTTGATAGACTCCTCATATCGTAGATTTATTCTTCTTCTCATAGCAAGGTAATTTATCGATAATAGAGAATATACGATAGATAATAATGAATTACTATGAATTAATTTGAATTTAGTGGGTTGATTGTATTACTATGAATTAATAGACACAATGAATTGGAACTAATTTTTAAAACCGCACAAAGTGCCTCTTAAGTTCTTAAGTACTGTATTTACTATCAACTTTACAATGTACTATAAACAATGATCAAAGTATTCCTTTCTTTATCATCTTTGTATTCCAGCGTTGCAATACGCATGCATAGTAGAAAGCAGAGTAGGCGTTTTAGATGTTACTACAGATGTTTATCTATCCTGCTGACTGTCAAGGTAAAGTTTCTCAAATTAAACGTTCATACTAAATGAGTTAGAAATTACCATGTTTCTCAAGACCTCAAACCACAGCAAGAGAAGAATTGAAGTCATGTGCCTTTTATGAGTCACACCCAAACTATTTCAGTCTGCTTGAAGCAAAACAGAAATTTAGCCAGAAATGGGAACAATGACGATAGAGAAGGAAAGTAATGACGAGTAAGTAACCAGTTAAACCTGTGACTTTGAGAACAACGTACGAAATTACGCGTAATAAGTAGTTCGTTTAAGTCTGGTTTCGAGGTAACGAAACGACGAGGTCGGAATTTTCCTGGAAATTAGATACTTTCACCGTAACGTACGCCACGAAATAGGTCCCGTGGTAAAATAATATAAACTGCCCCGTTAGGGAAAAAGTGAAAGCATGCGAATTACGAGGACCATGAGAGCCGCGTATCGCACTAGGAAATTTCGCGCGGGAACCATTGAACCAGCTTTCAATGAACAAAAATCGTTGAAAGGGGTTTAGGGAAATTATACCGACTTTACTGCGAATAGAAAGTGAAAATAGTATACTTGGTGGTGCACACTGCTGTTGCTTAATGTTAGAAATTAAAGAAATTGTAGGTACAAAGAGCGATCTTCTTACTCCTAGCAATTTAAGTAAAAAAAGAAAAATGTTTAAGAATGGGATTCTATTTCAACATTAGAATTATCAAATCCATGACAATGACATATTTTATATCTTTTAATTTTGCAATTACATATCTTTGGTGAAATTAAAATTAACGTTGACTTTTATTGTGATTAAAATCTAGTTCTATACATCGTACAGTTATATACAATATCGAGTAAATTATATGTATAGATTTAAGTAGACATTTATTTTAGTTACATCATATTAATTAGAATTATTTGTGTGTAGCGTAAATTTCTGATAGATATAAATCGGTAGTTAGTATTGAACATGTTACACGCTTACAATCGCTCACATTTATCGTAAACAATACATTTTATCATCTCTTATCGACTAACTATAAATATCTCTTCAATTTTTAACCAACGATAAAACGTGCAATGTTATATCATAAAAGAAAGAATGTAAGATTACCGATTGTTTGTCAAGTAACATGCTCAACTATTAATCAACCATATAACGTACGATATTCTATGATAAAAGTAATACTCCGGAGAAAGTGGTAAATGTTCTGAACGTTTGTGTCGATGTTGGAACACTGAATAACGATAGATATTCTAAGGCTAATTCCCAGGCATAGAATACAAAAAGCCTGCTATATAGGCTTATCTTATTCGAAAGTACAGTTAACGCTTAGAAACGAAGGAGTACTTCCTGTAATCGACACGAGTTATGGTGCATTTACAATTTTTTTTATCGAACCCTTTTATCTTCCTTTCTAATGCGAGACTACGAAAGCATTCGAAAATGTTAGCTAATCCGTACGTCATGTAGAAAGTTAATGAAGATAATTAAAAGTATCCGTTTATTGCGGAGGAACTCGAGATTCGCGAGATTCGTAGTCGACAGATCGTGGTACACGAACCTCGACACGCACTCCCGCCGTTTATCTGTTTTCCTCTTTTACCATTGGCCTCTCGTCTCTGTATCTAATTCGATTGCATTGCCACGAAGTTGTATCGAAGTTAAAACAACCCTTTTCGACGAAACTTTGTTAACGTTTCGACTGACGTAACGCGGAAACGAAGAGAAGTCGAAATTGAGAACTCAACACGTTATTGGTAAATTGTTGTTTGTACGAATTCAGAGTGTAAGTACGGGTTTCAGGTTTAAGCAGGATTTCGATCAGAAATTGAAAAATGCAATTTGTTTATCTGCTATTCGTTCAATGTTATATTAATTGCACAGCAACGTATGAAATTCCTGGAAACAAGAGTAAAGAGATAAATAACAGTAACGAGCTACAAGGATACCTAAGTGCAATTTTTGTTCAATTAACGAAAATGCAAATATTTTTATTAATCCAGAATTGATTATTGATATTCTACTATGAAACACTTCGACTGTTCTAAACAAATTAGATACATTAATTTTGTATACATTCAACGTTCTTATCGTCTTAAAGACAGCCTCACACAAAAGAAACAAACCCAAGAATTAAGCAAGTGACGTAATTCTGTGCGCATATAAAGAACCACATTATCGTAATCGTGATATCAATTTAAGATCCCATTTTCTATCGAAGCTAAGATTCTCACTTAACAAAAAACAAAATTTTCGGTCAACCGAACGTATCAATTTCTATAAAATCTAATACAAGTCTATACGCTATGATTTTCTGAATGTCTTAAAATAATCAAGTGTGACGATTCTATATAAATTTCACAATTCAGTCAATTAAAAAGATAATATAAATTCTCGAGAGAAAGAGAGAGAGAGAGAGAGAGAGAAAATACATCGAACAATAATTATGCGATAGACGATAAGACGTTTGTGAATGTGCATTCACAGTCTTTAACATGCGACACGAAATTACGCGCCCACATAACTGCACGGGAATTCAATACTCTTGTTGCGAATTATCGCGAGAAACTATCACCTTTTTCCTAATAATGTCGCACACATAATCGCACAACGAAACACGAGTTTCGCGGCGTGTAATTCGTAGATACGAAACACCGATAGAAAGCACTGTAATGCCTGTATTAAGTATCTGACAGATGTTTGATAAACACATATATAGTTGTAATTTAAAAGAAAAAAGAAAAACAAATTACACTACGAAATTGAGAAATTGGGAAATAAAAGGTAAAATTTTGGCTTTTTTTCTCTAATTGTATGAATTAATATTACATAAGAAATTTACGTTTACTTTAAAATATCGTTCTACAAAAGGGAATTTTTATTTCTTAATTGGTTAGCTTTATTCAGAAAATTGTCAAAACCAGTGTCTCTTCAGAATTCTGTTCAAAATTAATATCAATATTAAGTGTTAATAACAAAACATTCAATTGATAATTAATTAATTGATTAATTTCAGGCTATTTTATCGTATTTTATGCTCCTTGTTTTATATAACAGAGGCTATTAAGTGCTTTTGTCGTTTGAAACATAACATACAAAATAAGATATTCTGAAATTAAATAATTTAACGCAACCTGTTGTGGCCACCTGTGATCCAGTAACACCAGTTTAGTACACACCTGACGCCACAATTATAAAACTACGAAAAAATACTTTATTTTTACTTTGAAACTTAACTAGCGAAACTCGATTAATAAAATTTAATAATAAATAAGATTTCTCTCTAAAGAAAAATTCTATTGTACATTCTCCACTTATTGTCTCACGCAGATTCATCTTGCACCCTATTGCGCCATCAGTTACCCCATAACTCTCATGGAACACCATATACAATACTCAAAATTTGAGGAAAGCAATCTTTCAATTTTTCTTACCTTGTTAGAAACTTTGAAAACCATGATTTATGATTATAATTGTAAAATACGTAAAGCCATAATTATGGGTATAAAAGACTCCAAAATTTACCAAAATTGTTTCCGTACCTTCACTTTCATTATCGCTGTCTTTACCATACTAACGTGGCAGCGTTACAACACGAATTTAACCATTATCGTAGCAAAAATTCCGGTGAGAGGTGCTCGAGATCCTTTTTTCAGAGGCTAAATCCTTCGTTGCAGTTAAGCGCGTAGCAAACTCGTTATGAACTCGTTCCCATGTATTTTCCAGGCTTTGTTGCCCTTCACTATTTACCTCCTATCTCGTGAACACTCCCCCTTAATTCCTTCCTTGCCGTCTTCTAATCACGAACGCGAAATGAAACTTGGAGCAGCACTTCTGTGTACCGCATTCGAATCTCGGACATTACCGACATGCTAAACAGAACTTAATCTGAACATTTCGAAAGCACTTTCATGTGCATTGAGCAACAAAGTAATTAGAACGAAGATGAGAAGATGTAGGTTTTGAAACTTTAGAAGTAGAATCTCAGTGAGATTTTATGCACAGTGATGTGAAAGTATTTTCGGAATCTTTATGTTCCAACATATATAAAGAAATAAGAAACATTCAGATATGTAGAGGGTTTCTTCATCGACACGATTCTGCTAATTGTTACGTATGCTAGATATATCTGGTCGTAAAAAGTACTCTGCTCTTCACCAACTTCGAGAAGAATATCAAATAAAGCATAATTCTTATCTTTTATTTATACATTTAAAGTCGTGTCGACATAGAAGGCTATTAGCGATCATTCAATGAACTAAATAAACACTACAGGTACTTGTTACGTAAACAAATATGTAAAGCATAATTGTTCGTTAATAACGTGTGGGACACTTTATGGAAATTATATGATGTCGTATTAGCGAATAGCTCATAATTAGTTCTATTTAATCTTTGATACAGGCTCATTCTTTACTATACAGTGCATGTATAAAATAAATCAGTCTTATTGTTGTTATTGAGAAAATACAAAATATACTTAACCTGATGAAAAACAGAAAAAAATACGAATATAATATTTAGTAATTTCTCAAAAAGAAAAAAAAATAAAACACTACAATTTATCGTAGGTATGTTATTATATTATATTATACATATTACTATTTACCTTAGACAGTTCATGGTATATATTTAGTATGCATGTATCTTTACTTATTGCAACACGAAGAGAAGTTCCGGAAACTTGTTGATACCACTATAGGTATTTGTTGTTGAAAGTAACATACTATACTATATTATAAACATACTATAAATAGTATAAATAGTATAGTATCGTGGACGAAAGGTCCTAAAAGATATCTGGTAAACCAAAAAGCCTTTGTCGCGAAAGCCGAGGTGCCGATGATGGGCCCATCAATGTGTCGTCGGTCCTTCAGTTGAAGAGTTTCGTAGAAAAGGCCTACGTAACCCTGGCCACGAGCGGTTGCGTAACACGTGCGTGGCGTGGCTACGACAAAGGGACAAAAGGGATGCTAAGATAGAAAGACAAATTCACAGTCAGTGTCAGTGGAGAAGCCAGAGACTGTGAATCGAAAAGTTAGAGAGTGCGAGTTGCGTTGTCGAGAGAGTGTGGTCTGCGTGAGAGAGAGAGAGAGAGAGAGAGAGTTGTAAATTAATTATTGAGTTGAGTATAGTACGTTATTGCGATTAGTTCATATAAGACAACCATCGTTTCCTGTTTAATCAACATCCATTCAATTCGTGAATAAATCATCATTATTTATTTTTCCCGATACTACAATAGTTATCCCGAAATTAGGGTAATTTGATGATTGAATCTTTTCGGACGATTTTCTCTTTTATACTTTTAATTATAATTTGGAAAGGTCGGCTCAAATATCCCGAGACATTTACAATAAATTTTATTTAATCTATATTCAAATATCTCATATTTAAATGTGACATAAATCATTTTCCATCTGGTACGTTTTCTAGATATGATAAATCCCCCCGCCCCCAATTTCAAGGTAAATTTCCATGTCAGAATACTTGAAGTAGCTTAAAAAAATAAAAAAGACTCCCAATTCAATTTCTATAGAAATATCTCACATTTAAAAGCAACATAAATCACTTTCGACTTTACTTTAGGAATATACTAAATTCTTCAATTGAAAGACCTGTACGTATTTCTGCATAAATCATTTCTAATCTTTGCGAATACTGTAAATTCTTCGATCTAAAAATAAGTTCTGCTATATTAAATTACTTTGGAGTCCTAAATATTTTAAATAAATCCGATTTAATAATATCTGTATAAATATTCGACGTTTAAAGGTAACATAAATTAGTGTTCGAGCCTGACATTACAAATGTGATAAATTTTTATATCAATTATTACGAAGAATAATGATAATCTCAAGACCTTTGAAACAGAAAATGACCTTTTCTTCTTTACGAATATTCTTACAAAAATATATCGGTACTATCCTAACTTTATTATTTCCGAATTTAACAATAAGTTCGCTCAAAGGTATTACTGCAATATATGTATACTTTTTATTCAGATAATTTAATTCACAAATTTTCATTCTTACAATTCACGTAGAGTTAAAAAAAAGCCTTTTCTCTTCTTTATATTGAAACCAAGCCAAAAACTATGAAGCCAGAATCCACGTTTATCGTATCGTTAAGAGGCGAGTCCCAAGAGTGCAAACAAGCGTAACGAAGCACAAAATTATTTTTGTGACTGTTCAGTTTTGAGGACAAAATTAATTTGCAGAGTTACAGATTTATAACTTACGAATTGTACATCATAGATACATATATTTCGATCTATCAACAGTTAGTAACCATTAATTGGATTGTCATCAAACTTCAATGCATCGAAGTATGATACTATCGAATTTGGAAAATTTATTACAATTTTAAAGTTCACCCAATGTTCGTTTCATTTCAATTTTTCGATTGTATAATTTCTCCATTTTCTTATTTTTTTCCTTACCTGAATACGTTACAATAATTTTACGAAATTTTTCAACGTGACGATGTATCTTTATGAAGAAATCAGATACATTGAATTAGGCGTCCCATTAAAAGTTTCGTCAAGATAACAGGAAAATACGAGTATTTTTCCCGACTTCTCTTTAGTGTGAGAAATATTTCTGTTAGCGAAAAAACATTTTTTGGGAATCGAACGGAAAGTCATATTCCAAAATAGTACGAAAACTTTTATGGCGCGTCGGCTCGATTCCCTTAAAAATTCAGTTGAAAATTTCACGATGAAAACTTTCAACTCTGAATGCAAAATATCTTAAAATGAATTAAAAATTACATTCATATTATTAACCTAAGTCAACAATCATCAATAAGTGCACGATAGAATATTTTGATAAAATTTCGATGAAATGTCTTTTATAGTATCATCATCTAGACAAGGTTAAATACTAATTGATTGTCAATAAATTTATTCCAATATTCATTATCATGCGACTACAGCTACAATTTATAATAATAAGGCAAATTAAATTTTCTCATCTGTCATGAATATCGATTATTATTGCTATTATGTGTATGGTATACACGGTATATATATGTAATTTATGTTGTATTAGTATAATATAATATGATCATATAATGATTGATTACATCTATAATTAATTATAAGCAAACATGTATTATTAAAACATTATAACAAAATACGCCCATATAGAATAGGCCTTGCGAATAATAATAATATTACTATGTGACGTCGTTATAAACTAGTATTTGTAATATAAAATCAATATACGCTGCTAGAAACTTCTTTCAACATGTAATTAATTAGTTATGATATGATGTATATTGTAATATTGTTATCTTTCCTCTAGTTTACTGTATCAAATTGAACATTTTTTTTTTTAATATTTTTTTTAACTAATTTTAATTCGTTATCTACAAAATGTAATTGTACATACAAATTACACTTTGACCCTGAGAATAAAAAAGATTTGCACAACTTCATCAAAAAATTTTGCACCGCATATTTCAATAAAATCTACCGAAAACTGCAGTGGAACTGCAAAAAGTGATAAAGGTGAATTCTATGATAATTAGTTCACACACGTCCAAAGCCATTTAGCCAGCCATTCAATTTTCCCTTATTACTATTCCATCCGAACACTTGTCCCAATAAGCACTCAATAAAATCACATACACACGCTCGATAATCTACAACAAAATGCTCAATTCATTTCAACAAGAAGCAGCGAGGCTTGATAATGATAAATGTACACTATATTTCTACCAACTTCCATACATACGAACCTCTTTAATCACTCGCTTGAAATTTCCCAATATTATCATTGTCCTGACTTTTCTCTCAGTTTAAAAAAAGGGAAAAAATTATATCTAGCAACTTTGTTGAGAAATTGTATCCACCCTACCAAAATTTCGTACATGGAGAATTGAAAACTGAGAATTCGAGAATTTAAGCCATATTTATTTAGCCATATACCCGATTTACCTGGTTTCATGCAAATTCGTGTTTCACCGAACAATTAAAGAAGTGAAACCTGCGCGGAGGATACAGATTCGTTTCACACTCTAAATATTAGAATACCTAATTTGCTTTGGATATCTTCAACATATTTACATATTATGACACACGCGTTCAATGCGTTTCTCTACATTTCCCATAAATGCCAAAATATTGACGATCTAATTGGCGGAACGTTTGAGTTCAAAGAAAGAGAAACCGATGCTGCCCAATTACACGAAACAACCAGTAAAACTGAACTCTAAATTAGATATTCACCAAACGCGCAGTTGGAACATTTCTTTCCGTGATACTCTTATTCGGTGCAGTGGATCGTCCAGCTATGTGATCCGACCGGTTATTTCGCGCGTTGCAATTGCAGCTGGTAACCGGTGGGTAATTCAAATAACGCGCGCAATTGCACGGTCGGAAGCCGTTCGGAAAGTTGGCCGGAGAGGTTGCACCGAGCCCCAGGGGCAGGCTAATGCTGGTAATTAATTCAACTGGAGAATCTGTGTGAAATTTAAATGCACCTGCTCTATTGATTTTCCGATTTGACGGCAATTTTCACCGCGTAGGGGGCAGCACCTGATCGCCCCCATAAAATTCGCGCAGACGCGGAAACGCGAACATGGGCTGGCTACGAACATTCGATTCGTTATTCGGCGATATTTCAGTCACAAAAAAGAAAGAAAACTCGAGCGTTGATAAGCGGCGGAAGAGTAGAAACGCAATTGCGTAATGGCCGCGGCCATTGTTTGCCCACTACTTGAGCGAAAACGTAACTTTCGGGTAGAACAGACACCCGATATGGGATGCATCAGGCAAAGTAGTTTTCATTTTTTCGGCCCTTTTACGTGGAAAATTTGTATTTGTCAAAAACTGAAGTATTTCAGTTTATCTTTTTGCCTATTAATAGAATTAATAGAACGTTCGATTAAATGCAGGCGCTCGATACACATAGGCACACAAGGCAAACACTTTGTCTTCTTTTCAATTATGATGCGAGGGAAATGTTTAATGCTAACGTTGAAAAGTGAAGTATTCGCTTTATCCGTTTGCTTATTATAGTAGAATTTTGTAACTTCTTTACTGAGGAAGAATATTAGTTACTCGGTTATTGTAATTGTTTATTTGCCGGATTAAAAGCACCTCGTATAGGCTGAACCAGGAAATGATGTTTCCTTTTCTTCCTTATGCAGATGAACAAGGAAATTACACCGTGATATTTGCTTTATATTTGTTTACTTATTATTGTAGAATTCTGAAACATTTATGCTACTGATATTGATATGAAAATTTAATGAACATTTAATTAAATACAAACACTAGACATAGAGAGCATCGGACAAAGATGTTTCCGAGTTTTACTTCTGATGCGTAGAAAGTTGGTAGCATGTCAAAAAGTGAAATGTTCATTTTATTTGGTTGTTTATCGTAGCAGAAATTTATATTATTTGTTGGAATGAAACCTTAATTAGCACTCGAGTAAATACAGTCGCTTCATATAGAATGCACGTGGGTTCTTACTCTATCGAAGGATTAAATATTCATTTTATTCGTTTGTTTGTTACGGTAGAATTCTATATAAATAAATATGTATTTATTGGAGCTGTATTTATTAGTTGCTACTCGATTGTGTGAGTTCCACGTAAAGTTTACTGATACGAACGTAAAATTCTACTATTTTAATTTAAAATCTATCAACTGATTCGGTTGAACACCGGTTGGCATATACATGTGCACGTATATGAAATGTTACATTAACTCGTTTAGGAAACAGAGTTGTTAACTGTCTCGTCTGGAATGCGTCTTAAGAACGCTGATTAGAAATACCACGTCCATTAGAAGCCAGTTTTACAAACACTTTTCACTTGCCCTCCGCGTGAAAAGTGTACCAGTGTTTACGCCATAGTTCGAGCCTAGAAAATTAATGAGAGAAAGTCGAATTTTTCGAAGCGATTAATTTATTCCTCACACTCACGCCCTTGGAACTTTTCTGTATAATCAACGATTGCTGGTTGATCGTATACTGTTGGTAAATAAGTTAATTGATCTATTCTTAACAGTTCATTACGAATAGATCGATGAACAGCTGTTGCCATCATCGTAATGTTGACAAATTAACGAAATGACGACTCGTTGGTTGTTAAACTCATTAAATTTAACTTCCCTTAAAATGTTCCTGAAATTTTCATTGATCATGTGTAACTTTATCGCAGTAATTATATTACAGTATGACTCGTCTTGTAACTCAATAATTTGTATAACTGAATAATTGAGTGACTCAATTTGACTGGAATTATCATTAAAATTTATTTCAATAATTCGTTAAGCGGAGGACTTGTTGACCTTACGATTTTTTTAGTAGTAAATCGACGATTACAATTTTCTGTTGGACACTATATTAGATATAAATTGATAAAATATTTATATTTACATAAACTGGATAATTTCTATTTAACGATTCTCAATCCGAGGAGTGAAAATTGAAGTTAAATTAAATTTTACCCTAAATATAACACTTTTCTAGAATTGGAATGGAACAATCCACGCTAGAAATATAGTTCGACGTTATAAGGTTAGAGGTTAACTTTGCTCAAGCAGGAAGCACGTGAATTCTAGTTCATGGATTAAAATAGTCAGAAAATTGAAAAATATCAGAAGAAGTATTCTCCGACCTACAATTTCCTGCCATCGATTAATTTCTAACAGATATCAGCTGCGAAGAACTTCGGTAATTTTCTTCAATAAGTCTGCTAATTACCAACGATCGTTCATGTCCAATTTTACAAATGAAAATTGGAAAATTGGAAATTGAAAATTACAATTGTTCTGCCTAGTTTCATTCGACTATGATCCCTGGTCCATCGATAATAGTAACAATAAGAGAATTGCAAAATATTCGAGAGCATACAATGACCGAAAATTTGTCGATCATTTGTCGATCAACATGATCGCTCAGTAAATTCGATTTCATGGAGGAACGACAGCTCGTTACATGAAACGCGCATTTCGCAAAATTAGGGACATCGAGTGATCGAACGGTTGCTCCAACTCCGCAGACATGAATTTCGAAACACACGATTTCTTAAAATAATCAGAAAATTTCTAACTGCTAGAGAAAATATTCTTCGAACAAGAATTGTTTGCGTTCGAATCTCAAACTTCCAAGAAACTGAAATCTCTAGAAGTTCCAATAACTCGTCCAAGACAACGAGTGCCCTCATCATCGACGATCGTTGGAAACTCGTTCATTTCCGGTTTCACACGAGGATGAAAGCTCGTGTAGTATCAAGTGGAAATTTCTGGATATTACAACCAGCCCGTAAAAAAAAAGTGCAGTGAAATTCTTCCGTCTTCTTGCGAGTTTCACTGTTACCTTGATTCAAAGAGAAATGACAAAATAGCGGCGGAAACAGCCGCGATAGATGCAACAACGGCTTTCTATACTTCCTTTCTCTGCATCACGCTACACTTTTCCTGTCCTCGTATTCCGACAATCGAGTATTATACTCGTTATACCCGATATTCTTTGATCTCTACTTTCGTAATCGGGCAATTTGCAATATAAAGAGAACGACGTGAATTTGCCTAACGATCGAACGTTTTTTTTTTCTTTCGCAGAACGCTCGTGTAAATGGTCCCATGGTCTGTCACGATGCGGTCGACACTAACGTTGAATTGTAAGTAGATCAAACTTGGACACGTTTCGAAAATGTATTCGAAAAATGAATATAAGCTGATTAGGGTAGAAATTAATTTCGATATTAGACACGAGTTTATCGTTTCATTTGAGTAGATATTACTTGAAAATAATTTCGAATTAATTTATTTGAATAAAATGATCTCTTGAAGCGATTTCGCTTCCAATTATTTCATTTAATTATCAAGTTAAATAATTTTTTATTTCTATAATAATTATCTATTATGGTTTATTACTTCAAACTACTTATATTATAATTCATTATTTCATTATTATTTTTTATCCTTATCTCGAATAGAATTTCTCCGAGCCTAATGTAGACGATTCTGATCATCTTCTCTTCTTTCTTCGTCTTTTCTGTTCTATTTTAATGCATCTACTTTGATTAATTGGTTACTTACATTCTTTCTTTGTAAAATTTTTTAAAGATATAATTAACATTTTCTGCTTCTGCGTGATATGCAAAATACTCACAGGTGTCCTCGCGATGGGCCTCTTTACCTGCATCGGCGCAATCACCGTATCGATAGACCGTTCCGATAACAAACCCGTAAGTAGATACTGTAATCGAGTTGCGGCAATTAATTGTTCTTGCGTGTGCACGAGCATCGTTGCCTCAATTTGTTTAGTTTTACCAGTGTTAACGAATAAATTATATTATTAAAACGGAGAAAGTACACACAGGAAGAGAATTTCTTCTTCTTTTTATTGAAACACTTTTCATTTCTGTTGAGTTGATGAGAAATAATATCGGTTTTTTTATGAACTGGAAGTAACAGGATGAGTTTCATAAAAACTCTTTTGCTTCAAAGGTAAAGATCATCGTATGAAATTTTACAGTATCAATAAGCTTTATTGGTAAATTGAATAAAACCTTTGTAATATTAGATATTCTGATTTTTTTTATTCATCAGATATAGAGTATCAACGTTAATTTGTAATTTCTATAAAAATGTTTACGTCTACAAGCTATTAGTAGAAGGCATCAATCTTTCGACTGCACAAAATGCAAAGGGAACAACTTTTCCTTTTTCATGTACAAGAACCGAGTTATGTAAACAGTGACCCTTTTTGTTGAAACTCCTAAAACGTTTAACTTCGAAACTGTTTTAATCTAATGCACACTGCACACGATCCATAACAGTCAAGTTATGTACACTAAACGACTCTTCGTTGGCTGCAAAGATGACGTAAATTTTTAGCTAATATTTATCCAATTTCTTTAATCGATACTTTGCTTATACAAAAAATCGTTACAAAGAATCCTTCGTTGTAATATTAAGTCGAGTATTGAATATTTAAAAAATTGATGTTATTCTCTTGCCGACTCAACGTTTTATCACTATAACAGTTTATAAGACAAAGTTTAATCATTAGTGTGTTTGAATATCTAATGTGAAACATCAACTAAATTTACTTAGAACACCAATACGTCAATTAACCAATTTATGAAACAGAACTTCAATTCACAGGACATTCGATTAAGATAAAATTACATTACAATGGCTTTGACAAAATATATAATTATTGTATCAAAAATTAGAAAAAAATTTTCGCGAAACATTCATGGAAACTAAACATAATTAGACTGAAATCGAGCTGTGTACAATACAATTGGCGAATGAGATACAGCGAAATTGTAAAATCATTTTGACGTTTAAATTAATTTATTTCATATATTTGATAAATAATTTAACAAGAGTCTGAAAGATAGACAATCAAAATGCCAGTTAAGAATGTAAGAATTATAGTAGAATTATATTATAGAATTCATGGATATTGACATATCAAAATTGCTTTCTAAGTAGCGATTTAACGCTAGTCACGTAGAGTTACTTGCACAAGATCTATTGTGACAGAGAAAATTTATCTCAATTACACCCTTGAGATAACTAAGCGGAGTAAGACGTTTGGAAACATGACGACCGAAACAGTCAATCATGATAGGAATTAATCTCAGCCTCGAACAGCCAATATCCGTAAATTTTACTATACTATGTCAAAAGTATGTGATTATTGTTTTTAAACTACGTCGTGATCATTGACATTAACAGAAGCCCAAAGCTTTTGAATAAGAATGAATGAAATTGTTTCCTATTCTTGTCTCTCGATCTTTCTCACAAAAAGTCACTCTCAAATTTTCCAATAATCATGATATTTACACGAATGATATTCAGATAACACATAAAGGCTCTATTATTTTATTTAACGCTTCACAATCTCGCTACGTTTCATCCGCTAGTTAAACCCAATAAATCCAACACACGACTCCTCTAACTTCACTTCACAGCTACCAACGCGATCGTCGATGATTGCAAACGGTTGGCGGCCGTTGACGAACGGCTACGAGGAAACGATCGGAACGAACGTGTCCCCATCCAGCAACCTCGAGCGGAACGGTCCTCTTCACCCAGTTCTAGGCAAGCTTCAAGAACACATGGCGGCCTCTGAAAAACTGAAACCTCAACGGAAGGGTAAACCATCTTCCTATCACGACTACAATCCGCCCAGTATACTAGGCAGCTTCACGGTCCTCGGTCATGCTGCCGCGAAAGCACGCGGCGAAGCTCAATCTAACCACAATCATCCTAATAAACATGTCGCCTCTGAGACGCGGGAGTACACGTTCCTGATACCTCCGCCGAAAGACGCGTACCGTTTCGACCTGGACCAACACCGGAAGCCCATTTTACGAGACAGCTCGACGTACTTGCGACAGCCACAATTTGGCCCGCCAGTGCATCAGCCTCCGGATCCATTAAAGGCTGCCACGTATTTTATTAAAGGATACACCTCCACCACGAATTCTCCGTCGTCACCATCTGCATCCACGAAAAATAGACATTACGCTGAACCTTACGTCCCTCAGTTGCTGCAACCACCCAGGTATCAGGTGAAGCCCTTTGAATCTCTAAAGGTGTCCAACAACGCGAAGCCATATTTCCAACCACCTGGTACAGCGCCGGCCAACGATTTTGGAAAGGATAAACGACTATCGGATTACGATCACAGACAGAATCATGACAAGTATCCTGGACAGGCTCATAACGATCACGTTATTAATCCAGCTAGTACAGGGAACTTTTTCAGCCAAGTGAACCATCCTACTCATTCTTTCAAGACGTCGTTCGAGAGAGATCCCGCGTTCCTGGTTCACGAGAGCCACGAAATTAGTTACATCACTCCACCTTCTGTCTACAATCCGTTCAACTTCAGACCTTCGTTGCCATACGAAACCCTACTTCCTCCTGATGTGTATTCATCTTCTACTCCCGCACCCACTACTCCTCGTACGCAAGAATCGAGTAAATTCCAACAACAAAACAGAGATGCTGTACAGGATTACAAGAGACCAAGTCAAAGTACTACGAGTAAGCAAATAGAGAGCGGAATACAAAGTGAACTGCTGCCGACAGCAGGTGTTGGTAATACCTACTACGTGTCAGAAGCTCAGGATCTAACTCCACCACCCTCTTCATGGCCAGTTCCGAAGAACAAGTATCAAACGTCCGACATAAATGAGGTTCTACCTCGATTGAATCCTCCGTCAAAGTTCAACCAAGAGCCTATAGTATCTAACCAGATCCCACAGGCACCAAAGGTATTGTTCATCGGCCCTCAATCTCAGCAACCACAGTTCCAAACCTCTGTTTTGCCGATCGATATTCGACCAGAAAGCGGAGAGACAGAATACGAGACTCCAGAAAGTATTTCACTGAAACATTTCAACGAACAACAATATTTGATCCAACAACAACTGCTGCAAAGAGATCGGCAAAGATTGGCTGAACAGGAGAGGCAACAGCAATTGGAGATCGAGAAGCAACAGCAAGAGGAGTTGAAGAAGAGGCAAGAGGAATTGAGGCAGCTGTTGGAGCAGCAAAAGGAAGAGGAAGAGGCGAGGCTGGCTGTGGAGTCTGCGAGGAATCAGACGCAGGAATTGGCCAAAGTCACGGAAGAACAATCACCTTACTCGATCCAGTTGGCAGGATACGAGATCCCGAAGGTTACCACAGACCTGACCGCGGTGATTACCGAGCAGAGCAGCCTTGGCGAGCAGCCAAAAGTTCAACAGTCTCAGGTAGTATTTGTTCCCGTGGAAAGAGTGCTTTATAAAATATTTGGCTACTGCGAAACTCCCGGAAACCGACAGTTAATTCTCCACGGCTTTACTTACGAGATTGGGGGACAGGTTGGGTATTGTTTGGACAAGGACAGCTTGGGGGAAATGCGCAATAAAGCAGGTTTCTTATATCGTAGGGAACTTTCGGAATTAATTTTATTGTGCTACGAAATACGGTTTCTCGTATAGTTCGTGCTAAAACCACTAGACATTTGTTTGGAATTTTTCTTAGTTTGGAATTTGTTCGGAATGGAAGTAGGGCTTTTTTGTACGACAAAGTTATTTAATGACCTTTTTAATGGTTCTTTATTTAGGGAAGGGAGATTTTTAGAATTAATTAATGGGCATATAAAGATTCTAAAATACTACATTTCAAATGATTTAATGGAATAGAGTTTGAAACAAATACAATTAACTAATCGCAAGATCAATGCTACACATAGGTCTTAACCACGTTTCCCAAACTTTTTAACAAACTTTTAAAATTCCATTGCAGGTAACCCAGCCCGACTACGTGTTCTCGGAGCGCCCCACTGGTCAGGGCCAACAGTATCAAGATCACTCGCAGAATCAACAAGAACAAGTGAATTATCGAGAACAGCAGACTGATATACGGCCTCATAGACCGCACAAGCCATCGCGCGAACACTATAGGCGACGAAAACCGAGTACTACGTCGTACGAGCCAACGCCAACGGAAGCTCCAATCCAAGTTCCAGAAACCTCAGCTCCGTTGACGTTGCACGTTGAGGAAGTGCCTATACAGACGACCACCAGAACCACGCCAGAAACTGTGACTCCGGCGGCAGTAAGCACGCAGAAGCCCAGGACTCGAAGACCAGGTTCTCCAATACGTCGAAGAAGACCAACGACCACTACTTCTGAACCTGTTACTGTACCATCTGCAGAAGACTTCCTAAAGTACGAAAAACAAGAAGAAGAGATACATCATCACGTGGACGCTACAAAACGAAAACGAATCAAACCTACGCAGTCTGCTTTTGAAGATACAGTGGCCGAGAAGAAAGCTAATATCAGAAAACGGCCTGGTCATAGAAACAGGGTGAACCCAGGCGAACCCTTCGAAGCTGAGATCGTCACAGAGATCGTTCACGCTCCTCTAAACACGTACAAGAGTCCAACTGAATCCATTGAACCCTATAACGAATACACTACTCGTTTCGTGACCAATCAACCTACTCAACAATTCGATTATACGTCTCCAAAATTCGCGACAGTGGAAGATAGTACGCAGACCATACCGCTAGAATATTACACCGAATCAACAAAGGCAAGACCAGAAGAAGATCAGAACAACGAAAGTTATAAACCGCAACAGGGTTTAGACGTGGCCACGAATATTCCCCTAGAGGATTTGTTTATCAAAACAGAGGGTAATTACTTCGATCGAGCGACGGTGTTATCCACCAGTGCAAGTATAAGTACAAGCCCGAGCACAAGCCCCAGCGTCACCACGATCGCCTCAACGACGACATCCACGGTGCAATCGAGCACGCAAGCGCCACCATTAAGCTCCTCTACGAGCAGATCCCACAAGATCCGGCCGATCAGGTACGGGAACACGACCAGGCCGCGCTTTAGCATCAAGGACTACAAGAGCCGGATGGATTACAAGAGCAGATTAGCTCAAATTTCGAGCACGGAGCCGTCTGCGACGCCAGCGCCACACACGAAGCAAAGAGGTTCTAGTCTGAAGAGTCAACAAAGTCAGCAGCAGAACATAGAAGGAGCAAGGGAGACGACAGGGAGATACAAGTACGTTTCGAGGGTAAACTATAGAACATCTTCGCCGAATCCTCCAGTGGTGAAAGATCAAGAGTTGGTGGCTGAAGATACAGCTTCTTCGACGACCGAAAGAACCAACCGTTTTGTGCCAAAGAGAAGACCCATCAACGGTAACATGTACAGAAGCAGAATCTCAGGAACCACCAGTAGCCCCAATAGATTCCAGAATCATTACGAGAACGACTCTCAGTCGAAGCCAAGCACAGCCAGAGCCGAGAACGTGTTTTCTTCGTCGGTTCGACGACGACCAGTGATGAAAAGCAGACTGTCGACGCAGAGGGAGAGTTCGACCGTAGCATACACGGATAGAAAAGAAACGGAAGCCACTGAAATGGCCGCGGAAGAAACCAGTTTCTATTCGTCGGTCACAACCACTGGCACCACCAAAGTGGCTGCTAACGAGATCCCCGTCGAAAAGGAAGAACCAGCTCCCGTGAACGTTCCGACAAGATCGAACGTGAACGAAGAGGTGAACGAAGCGGAAGAAAGTGAAACTGGACCGAGTTTTCACCCTGAAAATGAGAAGCCTGTAGGACCGGTTCATACCAGTACCGACAAAAGTGTGGACGAAAGTCAACTGAAGGAAACTAGTATCACCGAGCAACATTTTACAACGAAGACAGAGGAAACCACGATACCAAACGAAAATAAAGGCACGGAAGCTACGACAACGTTCGAAGTTCGATCGGAAGAGGAAGAATTGTTTGCGAAAGCGTCGCAAAGCGTGGCAGACCTGACCAGTTCTGCTTCTGCTCTTTACGACAAACCTGGAATGTTCAAGGCCGTGTCCCCAGAAAGCAGAGTCATCGCCTCGCACTTCAAAATCCCCACGGACGAACCAACCCTCCCCATCGAGGCCTTCTTCCAGGAATTGTCGAAGAAGAGCTAAGTGAACACTTTAGAGCTTTTTATCCTTTCAAGAGATTTTTTTCGTAATCGAGAAGGTCGATGATGGTAGCTCTTTAGAGTACCATTTTTAGAGGAACTTCGAGTGTTTTACAGTCTACATTACGTGATCGTGGACGTAACATTTCTTTGTGGAAATTAATCGAGGTATCAATTTGAGTTAAAAGGCGATTGAATGGTGATTTCGTTATTTAAGGAAGGTGATGGTAAGATTAATTTATTTAAGGAGAGCTATATTAAGTATAACAAGAGATGAAAGTCACTCACTTAGACTTTCTAGATTTCTAGATTCATTCTCTTCGTAAAAAATTTTTATATAGGTCCAAGGTGTATCTAAAAAAATTAGCATGTTTGTAGTTAATGAGTTTCATTTCTTCGACAGAAATTCGTTATTCAGCATAACTTTATTCGACCCACATTTTTAGAAACTCACACTGACCAATTAGAGGCTTCAATATTATTCTTATCCAAATTTCTCGATGGAAATTCTATAAAAGATATATGGTTTACTATGAGACATAAAGTTCGAGGAAAACATATTAATAGCTTTAGTACATCGCATTCGAAAGATATAGTGGTTATTATCTATTTTATACGTTCAAACTTTATCAATCGTTAATAATCGTTAATAAAGTAGTTTGGACTCCCTTTCTCTCTCTCTCTCTCTCTCTCTCTCTTTCTCTTTCTATTGGCCCATTAAAAATCAACAATGTATTAATATAATATTTGTTTCAGAATATTTCTCAGTTACCTTGCATTGCTGAATTGTGTCTTCCAAGAATGAATTTCAAGGACTTTCTTGATATTTTGTTCGTTTATATTTCTACCATCTTCTCTTCTTCTTTCTTCATTTCATACTTTCCATCTATGTAATTCATTTTACGAGAAAGAATTAATTTTCGCAGAGACATCATGTCCACGATCTCCTTTACTTTCCAAATGAAAAAGTTGCTCGAACGAAAAAAAATGGAATTTTTATTCTTCTTCAATATGCTTTCCCCTTCACTTTTTCACTTTGTCTGTAAATTAGCACCGTTCTTATTATCGTGTAAATAATTGAATTAAAATGCCAAAAGTATGAAATTCATTAATCAAAGAATCCCTGGCTTACTACTAGTAGAAACAACGGCTCTCGTTTGAACGAAAAAATTGACAAAAATGTTAAACGATATAATATGTGAAACATCCATAGAAATATTGTTAGATCAATTTGTTTCCTCATCGAACGGATACATTATTTTTTGGGTTGTGTAAAAGAAATTGGGAAAATGGAAAATACAAGGAATATTTATAGAAATGTTATTAAATCGTAAAAAATAAAAATCCTTCTTTCGGATGAGAAAATAGAGAAAAATTGGGGAAATTGCAATGAATGAAATATTCATGCAAATGTTATTACATTGGTTTGTTTGGTTCTACATGAAAATAACGATTCTTCTGCGGATGTAGAAAAAAAGAAACTAAAAAAGCAAAATTCTAAAGAATACAATATACAGAATATTTATATAAATATTACTAGATCGATTTATTTGATTCTGAATGAAAATAACGATCATTCTAAGAGTGAAATAAGTTGGACAAATTTGTGGGAATGCAATACGTACAATATGCGTAGGAATATCGTTAGATCAATTTTATTAGATATCCTGTGATGAACATTCGTTTTACCATCG
Organism: Bombus haemorrhoidalis; assembly: GCA_014825975.1. Classification (NCBI taxonomy): domain Eukaryota; kingdom Metazoa; phylum Arthropoda; class Insecta; order Hymenoptera; family Apidae; genus Bombus; species Bombus haemorrhoidalis. The sequence goes on from CM026169.1 coordinate 8,434,357, forward strand.
GATTAGTAACTTCGTGGAAAAAACATACCAAATGCACGTGCACTCGATTAGGTTTAATTAAAATTATCCTCACCCTAATCTAGATGTATAAATTATTTATTTAAAATCACATGCGCCACGTGACCATTGAATCTCGTTCGATTATCGCGCTGAAGCATCCCTTATTTTTAACGATGGCGTGCGATATAATACTGTTACTTAAGTAAGATGATAAAATAACGGATGCTAACGGGATGTTTCTGTAAATATAAGTAACTTAGATCGTCTATTCTTGTTCCAAGCTAATTCGATGCTCGACGCTGAATGTTATTTAACGCCGTACATGTTACGTTATGGATACATTGACGCTGCTGAAAATAGCATTGGACCGTCCTTAATGTTGATAACAATGTTAATATTAATAGGTACATGAAATTATATTAAATTATATTATACGTATAATATTACAGAGGAGGATGTAATTTTCGGTATGGAAATAAATGGAAAATAACGTAGTAGAATCAATATACAGAGATATAAAATAAAAGAGGAGAGAGAAATTCTACGAATACAATAGAACATTGTTCGTGTGGAAAAAGAAATGGACCAAAGAAGAATTTAACGATCCTCTTTCGTCAATAAGTGGAATTCCATGCTTCGTACGGTACCATTCAAATCGTTTCTTCCTTAAACAATAGATTCAAGAAAATGATATTTCCTGCCGTGTATTTTCCACTTACTTCGATCTGCCTTTCAAAAAATTATCCTCTTCTGCGTCGTAATAAAAATCGCGGCAAACAACGTCGATGTGTCCGTTTCTACGCGCAACAGTGAAATAACGAATAAGGTCGGTGTATCGTGTTATTTATATATTAATTAAGCAACTCCATGTGTACACTGTAAATATATTATATATATATATATACAATAAATATAGAGTACATAAAATATCTCGTTATTTACATTATACGTTTACGTCGTCGAGCAAGGGAATGCAACGTGTTAGGTCACAAGTCGAAACGTATCCAGATAACACGGCATTAATGTTCCAGATTCCATTCACAAATCCGTTTAATGATCCATTTATGAATATATCAGTCCGTTTCAATCGGTTACATGAGCAGCCATTGACGGTCGAGTAAAATACTAGTTTGAGTAAAAGCTCCCTTTCGCTATGTAATTAAGTAAATGAGGACACCTTTTAAAGTGTGGGGGTGGGGGGTGGGGGATCACACGAAGCACACCACGGTCGCCCATCGCATCAATTTTCTATCACACTTTGACGAAGACAAAATAGTACTTTACCCGGCTACGTGCATACAACATACATATGTATCTTTATTATAATAAGCGTCTCTTCGCCACGAAGAGAAACGCGTTAATCGAATTATTATTTCCTTACATAGTCCGCATTGATTACATACTCGTAATACTCATTAATAACGTATTACGTGTGTATATATATATGTATATATAATAGGTGTATAGGCCTACGAAGATTACTTTGATTGTACCTAATTTAGAATTATGCACAGGCCGTACATTACACATCGATTACGCGCGCAACGCGAGATACACTAGTCGACGTCGTTCGATTAATTTCGTTAATTAGTTGTCCGTGTAAAACTCCCATTTTCGTAATTGACAATTAGTTTTTTTTCTTTTTTTCTTTATTTCGTTTCTTCCTAATTTGTTCAGTCATCCAAGGTACCCTTGTACAATATTCGATATACGTATATACGATATATATATTTATATATTTATATGTACACACATATATATATGTATATATGTATATTATAGATAACAATGTATTAAACTATCAGACAAAGTAGGCACACGCATACCAAAGTATTTACACACTGTCCGCGCAAGGATTCGCGCGAGCCAGAAGTGGACGTTGCAGCTAAACTTCCGGTATATGTATATGCACATCGATAAGTATTCACGCACGAGTACAGTTCTCTATACACGACGACAAACGTTCAATGGGGGGGGGGGGGGGGG